>OY748301.1:11914718-12251054 GCA_963556515.1 Nudaria mundana
GCAAAACACAGGCGTGTGCATTTACTGCGAAGAAATCCCCTTTCCTTCCCCTACCCTCTCTTCAGAATGCATTATTACCAATGAAGGACAACCTTGATATCCTTGGCGTAGACGTTCGTCGAGAGCTCAATAATAAAAACTACATCGAAAGATGTATAGGGCTAGCTTCGCGGAAACTAGGAATACTGAATAAGGTAAAGAGATTCTTTACACCGGACCAGAGGTGTCTGCTGTACAAGACGCAGATTAGACCCAGCGTCGAATACTGCTCTCACCTCTGGGACGGCTCCGCGAAGTATCTGCTGGACGCTCTCGACGCTATGCAGCGACGGGCTATCCGTATTATAGATTGTCCGGAGGTAACGGGAAGCCTTGAGCCGCTAGTTCAGCGCCGAACAATAGCTTCCTTGGCCGCATTCTACCGTATTTACCACGGCGAGTGTTCTGAAGAGCTCTTCAATCTGATCCCACCCTCTTCCTTCCGATCCCGAACGACTCGTGCCGGGCAGAGATGCCACCCCCACACAGTGGATAGCATGTTCGCGAGAACCGAACGTTTTAAACGTTCGTTTCTCTGCCGAACGATAGTGGCCTGGAACGCCCTGCCTGTGCACGTGTTTCCTCCCACATATAATCCTGGGTTCTTTAAGCGGAGCGTGAAGAGGCACATCAGTAGGTCGTCAAGTTGAGGGCCACTCTCAATAGTAATGTGTGCTGTGAGAGTGGCCCACAATCGCTAGACGTCGTCACGACTTACCACCAGGCGGGCGTCGTCCATTTGGCGAACCAAATATAAAAAATATAAAAAAAAAAAAATTTTGGAACTAATTTGATTTCTATTAATTACTTTACAGTGAGTTGAACTTAAAAGATAGACTGTCGTGGACCTTTGTTAGATCTTTTTAAGAGAAAAATTATCTGTACCTAACATCGTTTTTGCATTACTCTAACCGTTTGAGTAGCGCATGCAACGGATGGTCTCAAAATATATTATTTTCCGTTTTTGTGCATATTTTCGTTGCTGCTCCGCTCCTATCATTTTTATCATGATGTTATATAGCCTCTAACCTTGCCGACGTGGAGGTACCTTACTACAAGTATGTGCCCCAACCAGTACTTGAATTAAATTAAATATTTACCTATACTTTGAATAATAATATTCAATTGTACAGCCGATTATGAAACAGTCGTAGGATATTTGTCTTGTAAAATGATCAGTTTCTAATTACGGCCCTGTATTTTTGAAGTTTTATGTTTATTGTTGCCAGTTGTTAATAGATGGCGACTTAGACTCGGACGGCTCTATAAAAACTACAGAGAAATAATTTAGCGACGAAAAATCTTACGAGTTAACGTTGAATGAATTCCTGTATTATTTAATTAGTATAAAATATTAATAGTAAGATATAAGTAATTATTTAAATTACATGTTCGTGAAACAAAACGCCGCCATCTATCTTCGTGTAAGATGTCAAAAGTAAGAGATTTTTCTAGAACAATTCTCAAAAAATTACAAATAAAATTACTTACGCATGAAATGTGATATGATCCTTGGCATAAGAACGTCTCTCTGAATATTTTTTACATGATAGAAGACAAAATGTTGTCAAATTTGTGTGACAAATTAAAAGAAAGGATACAAGAAGATAAAAATTAAATGTAATTTTTATCTTCTTGTATCCTTTCTTTTAATTTCCACAAAAATTACTGAACTGTCACAGAATATACATGTACACTGATAAGCCACGCCCACTTTTATGAATAACGCCCAAATTTTATGACGTCAGTGCCTACTTAAAGATTGCACTGTGCACAGTTGCATAGGGCATGTCCTCTCTTATAAAAGGTGCATGTATAAACCCGACTTTGTTTAATCTATCTATCTATCTATCTATCTATCTATATATAGAAATGGGGAATGTCCCCCTTAGCTCTCGAGAACTACTTATGCTCCAATGATGGTTGACCCCTTTATGGATAGCCCTCGATCTGGAGGCAAGCCAAAAATTTGACCAAGCACTAAGGGGTCAAAAGTTATAGGCCAAAACCTATGGCGTGGCGTGGTGCGGCGCGAAGCACCGCGCAAGACTCCGTACTAGTCTATATATAGAAATGGGGAATGTCCCCCTTAGCTCTCGAGAACTACTTATGCTCCAATGATGGTTGAACCCTCTATGGATATCCCTCGATCTAGAGGCAAGCCACAAAATTTGACCTAGCCCTAAGGGGTCAAAAGTTATAGGCAAACAAAAAGTTATAACAAAACCTATGGCGTGGTGCGGCGGGAAGCACCTCGCAAGACACCGTACTAGTATAATATAGATGTGTAGGTACCTAGTTCAAAATAATGTAATTGTATTAAAACACTAGCGGACGCCCGCGTGAAATAATTTTATGATTCTCAATTCCTGCGGGAACACATTCCCGGGATAAAAATTATAGATAAAAATATTACACCTTAATACGCCAGCTATCTGCCAGTGAAGGTCCCGTTAAAATTGGTCCAGCCGTTCCAGAGATTAGCGGCAACAAATAAACTGATGGACAGACAGAGAGACAAAACTGCGTTTTTTATGTCAGTATCGTAGATGCTACTCGTATCGTGTATTGATTAAAAAGCTGGTAACTTGAAATTACACAGACAATTTAATTTTATTTATCTGTATGGATTTTAATTATTTCCTACTTAGTGGATTATTATTTTCGAGATTTTATATAATTTTAGATTATTTATTTAAATCGTAATGAATATACGTCAAAGGATTTGCTGCTTTTTTATTATTTTGCTAAATGTGCTAATTGAATGTTTCAAACAATTTTTATTGTGTATATTAATTTTTATGTATCTTTTTACAAATGGTGTTATATTAATTTTTTACATTATTTTATACAAGAACCAGGATGTTTAGATTTCATGTAAGAACTCAGATTTTAAATTCCGTAGTCTTTTAATGGTCGGCAGCATAGAGCAACGCGGACCTCGTATACGCGAGCGTTGGTCGGCAGCCATGGCACTATTATTTCTGAAAGGTTTTATATAAAAAAAAAATATTTTTCATTAAAAAAGAAATCGATATCGACCGGGAAACTAAAAAGTAAGTAATAAATAAATTATTTTAACACAAAGTCTGTATTTTCATTTGTCAGAAATGATTAAATAAGTACTTAATTACTACATGGCGCACACTAAAAGTTTTGCACTTCTAGCTAATCGGAACTATTTGAATTTCGAATGTTATATATTTTTAAACGTTGCAACCTTCTTAGTAATAAAAAAAAACAATTGGAGGGAAATCATTTGTCAATTGTTTTTTATCACACATCAAAGTTCTACGTATGCAACGAAAATGGAATTAAGTAAGTCGAAAAGGTTTTAGAGCGATGATTTTTTATAATTTTAAAAGTTCTCTCTCTCCGCAAGACTGTGCCGCTCGTCTTCAAAATACTTTTGGGGGAGAAGCACCTTGTTTGAGCACCGTGAGGCGATGGTTTGCTGAATTTGAGAGAGGTCGAGTTTCTTTACATGACGAAATTCGTGAAGGGCGGCCTTCAACTGCCGTCAACGAAAATAATGTGGCTACTGTTAAGCGGCTAATTGAAGAACACCCGCGGATTACCTATGAGAACATTTGAGGACAATAGTCCTCAAATTGTCTCATGGGGATTTGTATGAGTCAAATCCAGAAAATTTTACACGAAGAATTGAAAGTTCGGAAACTTTGTTGTCGTTGGATCCCTCATGAACTGACAGCGGAGCAGAAGCGGGCACGCGTGGAATGGTACTCACAGATGCTACTGAAGTACGACAACGGACATACTAATGCTGTTTATGACATTGTCACAGGAGACGAAACGTGGATTTATTGTTTTAAACCCGAAAAAAACACAGCAATCTTGTGAATGGGTGTTTGAAAATGAGAACAAGCCAATAAAATTGAGGTAGGCGAGAAACATTGGTAAAAAAATTATCGTGTTTTTTTTCTCAGCTTCGGGTCCTATCTGTACAATTCCACTTGAAGATCAAAAGAGTGTTAATGCCGAGTGGTATTCTACCATTTGTTTACCCAGGGTGTTAGAAAAAGCTCGCGAAAGACGACCCAAAAGCCGCGTTCTCCTACATCATGACAACGTTTCTTCACACACGGCCAACAAAACAAAGTCATTTTTACCTTCCGAAAAAGTACAACTCGTCACCCATCCTGCGCCTAGCCCCGACCTAGCATCCTGTGATTTCTGTATTTTCCCCAAAATCAAAGATTTGATGAGAGGTTTCACTTTTACCAACTCCGAAGAGGCAGTGATAGCGTTCAATCAGCACGTAGAAAACATGCCTTCAGATCTGTGATCCTCCTGTTTTAAAAAATGGTTCGATCGCATGAAAAAATGTTTAAAATGTAAAGGAGAGTATTTTGAAAAGCATTAAACATAATATTTTGGTTTTAACATGTTGTTTTTTTAAGTTACGCAAAACTTACAGTGTGACTATTTTATACTTTGGAGTTGGTATTATAAATTGAGTGATATCGGTACGGTCAGCGTAGCTTAGAAGTAGAGCATTCCTCTTGTTAGGGAAAGGCCGCAGATTCGAGTTCTGCCAATGAATTGCGATGAATTTATATCTAATTACATACCCACATTTCATCGTAAGGCAACGGGTTTCAATTTTTTTTCAAAATTACAATATAGCTGCTTATTTTTATTATTTATTCGGCCATTTTGGACATAACCCATTATAAATGTGCCCGGTTTTTTTTTTTTTTTTAATTCCGCGGCCATGTGGCTGGTGACGTCAATAGGCCTTATAACGTGAGACTAAAAATACTAGCAAATTGTGGGTGTGTAATGCACCTTTGCCTACCCCTTCGAGATATAAGCGTGATATGTATGTATGTATATATACCTCCACAAAACCTTCTTTGAGAACCACTCTATCCATTGGTGAAAACCGGATCAAAATCCACTGTGTAGTTTTAAAGATCTAAGCATACATAATATGGAAGCGACTTAGTTTTGTACTACGTTATGATTATGGATTTATTTATTATAACTATCAATTTTATAGTAGAGTTAAAGTGCCTCCCAAAAGTGTAAAAAAGACTAAATAAAAGTGCTAAATAAACCTTTTATTTCATAGCAAACACTTATTAGCTACAAACTTCGACGTCTTACATGTTCTTTGTTTAAAATTTTATCTCGTTAAATATAATTATAGTACATTATGATCGATATAATTACATTTAATGAGTGTTAGTATGTTGTTATAAATGTAGGTACCAAAAATAATAAATGCAATACATTTTGAATGAATTAAAACCATATTTTTGTATACAGTAGATATAGGACTCACCTGGGATACATAAGTCCTAGTCATAGACTGATTTAATCGTAATACAGATAACAGGTACGAGTATAATAATATAACACTGCTGTAAAATTAATATTAAATTCTGATTAAAACAGTTCTCACCAAAGTCCAATATCTTTAAAATTGACGTCATCGGCCGGCTGAGAAATATTTTTCAAGATGTTTTCTAAAATACAATTTATATTTTTGCTGTTCTAGGTAAGTATTTCAGCATCAAAATTGAGGATAAATCAAGCGGATTTCAAAAGGTCATTTATAATTGCTGTGTATTTGTTCTCAGGATCATTAATCTTAACGATGTCGTCATATATTTCAGGGTATTTGGTCTTCATGGCTTGAAAACTCTTCGCCACCAGCACCTTTTGTTTGTCTGTGCACTTACCGCAAGACGTTTGCATCGACTCGGGAATCCATTCTGTAAAGTTCAATATTCAGTAGGTACAGTTCGCGAGGCCTAAGCTGAGCTTTGCATTTGTGGGAGTGATCACGAAAAGAAGAGTAAACAAACTGTATGTACAACACGTGTGTGTAAAACAGGTTAACACATTATACGTTCACGTGCACTCACACAAATGCCGAGCCTAGCTTACGCCTCGCGAATTGTACGTATTTTTAACTTAGGGCTAGCGCACATACATTGACAAAACTGTTTTGAGACAGTCTATTGCTTCATTACAATGTATGATGATAGACACAACTGTCTTTAGACAAAACTGACAATTACCAACAAAATTGTCTATCACAGCCACGGCGTGTCGTAGACGAAGCTGGTTGTAGACAGTTTTAAGAGTAGCTAGTCACTCACAGAGACAAAACTGACTAACTACAGTTTGTCTATCGTCTGCGCTAGCCCTTAATGTTTGTTAATAAAAAACACGTCTAACATTGACACAAAACTCGACTGCAAATTACCGTATTAAATTGGGAAGCAATAACTTTTAATTAAATAGAATCAAATATGGTTCACCCAGTCACAGCACAGTTAGTCGAAAGATTTGAGAGAAAAACAGTGGAATTGAGAACCTCAGACTTTTTTAAAGTTGGTTAAATATGGAGATTAAATCCTTTTTTTTTATTCCGCGAGACCGCGTCCACTCTCATGTCCATTGCTGCGGGTGTCTCTGGTGACACTAGAAGGTATTTCCAGTGGCGCCCGGCGGACTTTGTCCACGTGTGTGGCCTCTTCGGGGGTTTGGTCGCAATGAAAATCCCGCGTCGTTGGGGTTGGGTTTTATCTGTTCTATCAGTGAATTTGGTCACGCATTCCTTCTAACCTGCTTCTGTAAGGACAGCGGGTAGCTATCCCGCTGTCCTCAGGCTCCGATCATAAATATAGTTCCAGCTCAAAGATCTGATCTGCTCAAGAGAAGTCACGGCGTCGGAGTAATTGCGTTACCGTTTATTGGCTCTTGAATACGAGGAAAATTAATGGACTAAGTACGTAAATAGGAAAACAGCTCTAATTCGTTTCAAAATGTAATATGCACTCTTTTAACATGAAGATTCTATAAGCTCAAATTCATATAAAACTATTGCTAGATAAATAAAAACTCACTTTTGAAATCCCTTCCTTCCGGAGTACACTTGCCCTTTCCTCTGAAACAGTTTCCGTAGGCCTTTAGCAGACGCTCATTGTTAATCACAGCATCGATATCGAAGCTGTCATATTTAGAGTCGTAAAAATCCCCATCGGGGTGACAAACTGCCAGTGCCACGAGACTCAGTAGTATAAACAGCTTCATGACGATAAACTATATGAAAGAAAGAATTAATTTAATATTGAACTACTTAAGATAAAAATTATCAATCACAAAAACTAATGTCATCGGCAGAACTCGAACTTTCGGACCCAATGAAGGGGAATGTTCTGCCACCAAGTTACGATTACCGTACCGATATCACCTAATTTTTGCTAAATAATATATTCTCTTTTTCAAAAATTGGGTGATGATATCGGTACGGGTATCGTAGCTTAGAGGCAGAGCGTTCCTTTGCACCCACTTACCCTTTGGAATGTGTTAACATACTCGTTTACCACTGGACTACGAGTCCCTCTGTGCGGATGATCCTTTATAATTGTTTAAATGTAGTAGAAACCTACTAATTTATACTTTTAATGTTAAAAGAACAAACAATATAATTCGAAGTTCCATTTCTCATAACATTCCGTCCTTAGTGATGTCATGACTACGCTAATAGTCGGTAATATAATTGAATGTTTCACATACATATCCTCACACTAGGTTCCCAGTAGGTAGGCAGAGGTATATAACTCGCATTGAGGTGTATCTTGGTACAAACCCACTACGCATAAATGAACATATCATGCGTGCGTACTATGAGGCCACAGAAGGGGAAACTAACCTGACGTAGCGTATCGTTCTAGAATGCTTCCTCTGTTTCAGGCTCTTCAACCGACAGTTACCGTTTCCGTTCAACGAATTTCGGATCAGGTGCGGGCTATCCAACGATGCAAATTGTTGGATCAATTTGTGCTTGATCGGCTGCGCCTGGGTGTATTATCTACTCTCCTCTCTTTACTTTGATGTTTTACACTTATTTTATTCGACAGCCAAATAAATCTGTTATTATTAAGACTTTTTCGAAATTTGAATCACACGTATACTTTAGACATAAGTACTTACTTTGAAATATTAAAGCACTTGTTCACTGATTTTGCCTTCACTGCGTAAATATTTGTTACTTAATAAATTATATTTTTTTAAATGTTTTCTTTTATACATATTATTGATATTACTGTCCTTGAAAATGTAACATTAATTCGCCTAATTGTTATTCATTTCTCATGGATAGTTTAAATAAATCGATTGCAATATCAAACAATTACAAACTTCAAAAGATTTATTCGTGTATAACTTAACATCAATGTGTTCTAAGTCTCAGCAGTAAGGTAAAAAATTTACTGTGACTATAGTAAATATGCTTAAAATGCATTGTAAGTAAATATTAATTGTGCTTAATAAGTAAAATAATATTTAATTATAAAGTTTGCATTATTGAACATTATTTTATTTCATACTATTTTATTCCATTTGTAAGTAGGTTCGAAGGTCCGTGGCACTCATACCAATGTAGCTACCCACCTATACTATAAGTATATTAATTTATGAGATGAGCTATGCAGGTCAATGAAATAGTACATCGGTTAAATAGCTCTTCACGGTTTGACATTGTTGAAATAGCATAAATATCACGCCTCTATTCCCATGAAGTATGGGTGTATTCACTTCTACAGTGCAGTATACACCCACACTTTGCTAGTAATTTTGTTTGTCCCATTTAATAGACATAACCACTCTGTTATTCCAACTTAAATACAAACAGCCAGGACAGCAGAATCTCTGCAGTCAGAACAAAGTCAGAAAAATATCTTCCTAAAATGAGTTCAAATGAATGAACCCTTAGTCTAAGAGATTTTCAAATACCTGAAACCAATTTTCCGTGATTAAAAATAGCATTCCGGATAATACCAACAAAATAAAAGTTGACTAAAATCAGATACCTCACAAAATTACAACGTTAAAAACAAACACCTACATATTATTATGAGCATCTAAAAGATTCAATTCAAATACAAAAGAATATAATAATTATGTTCATTCTGAGAGATTATTTTTTCATTGTTGAAAGTCAAGGTTTGATTGTTCTCAGTGTAACTGTTAACTGAATTGTCTTCTGATTATATCAACATCTGCTTATAAGTTGATGGTAGGTATAGTTTGTCTAAGAAGTCGTGACGCGGAGCTGGAAAATGAAAGCGTTGCAGGCGTTGGCGGGAATCAATTGGGTCTCGGTGTCGATATCGCTGGTCGTCAAGAGTACTATTGGATTCCAATAGTAAGTACTTTTGACGACTGGTGGGATTGGCATTGAGACTCGAATGATTGTTGCCAACGCTTTCATTTTCCAGCTCCGCGTCATGACTTTTTAGACAAACTATACCTACTACCTAAATCGAATAATATTCAAAGCATCACGACTCTATCATACATTGAAAATCATGATAAAATACCTACGGAATGCGTTTAATACCCTATAAATAAATAAATAAATGACTATACACACAATAACATGTATAGACTCACATCATGATTTAAGTATCATTCTCGGTTATTTGGTTTTGAATTTATTTTATCTTGTTTCTACAACTACAACTTCAGTTTAAATTGAGATTTATAAGGATGAAATTAAGGATATTTGTGTGAAAAACATTCTCATGTTTGAATCGATATTTCTCTGCACAATACTCTTTCGTATCACTAGAGGTTATGGGCCCAGCACACTTCCACTGTACTTGTTCCTCTTGGAGTACCCTTTTTGTCAGTGTAAGTTGGCGATCAACACGGTTATTTGAACATTTCAGGCAGTACTTGGTACAAAATTTAAGCCGAACCATTTCCTCTTGCTTGCCTAAACAGTTTAGGTACTAGCTACCAAATAAGAGTTAGTACATTCCCGTTAACCCCTCCAGATAAACTAAAGTAGCTTGAGCTAGTAGTGGAATCAAGTATGTGCTGAGAAATACTCACTTCGTCGAAACAGAATAAGATTTAAAAAAACAATGGCAATTTGATGTTGAAATTTAGATAATTGCAATGATTTCGCTAACAAGAAGACATGTTAAACGTCGATATGATGTTTCGCTTAATCACGAGACATTGCCTGCTTCTGCAGCGACTGTTTCTTTGACACAGTCTTGATAATGGTTCACTATCCATTTGCATAAAAAAATAACCATATAATAGTTTGGCATATGGTAATGTAGACTAATGATATTTATGCATAATGTTTTTATCCATAACAAATTTAGCATATTTGTCTAAATCATAAATAAAATTAGCATAATCATATTTAAGCATAAAATTTATAAGCATAGCTTTATAAAGGCATAACCGTATCAAACTATAATGAATATAGTCATAATCATCTTATGCAGAATAAGTAACTATGTAAAATAATTAAAAGGCGGCTTAGGGTCGCCGCACCTAAACCTACTTTGACACTATATAATCTAGAAAATATTGGTGAAAGTAACTTTTTTATTTTTATTAATTTCATTAATTTATACCTATTCAATTTTAGTAATATTTACTATTAGGCGACTGTACACTATGCCTAAAAACATTATGCAAATTATAACTATGCATAAATATATTAGACCTAAATATAATTATGCCACGGTACAAATGCTGCTAAAAATCAATTATGACCAAGTATAATTATGCCAAAAAAAGTATGCCAAATTCATTGTGCCAAACCATTTTAGGATTACATATATTATGTTAACGAAAGGTATCCCCTTGATAATGCCTCGTGAGTAAACGAAACATAATATGTCGACGTTTAACATGTCTTCTAGTTAGCGAAATCATTGCAATTATCTAAATTTCATCATCAAATTTCCATTGTTTTATCATGGACTTTCGTCAGGTAACGCTTGACCCCATTAAGTAGTTAAGAATAAGATTTATTCACTACCCTCCGGACTACAGACGATGTCTTTTTATGGTATAAATAATACTATAACATAAGATTAAAATAAAATTTTATTTATTAATAATAAGCCAGATGTTATCATTTGAATTAACTTTCAAGGTGGGCTGGTTAATTTGATAGATAAAATTGCTTTTTAAGCAGCTGAAATGGCAATGTTGAGATTTGTGGAACAAGATCAATGCAAAATTCTAAGAGATCTGTTCCAATTCATGTTGTCAGTTAAGCACTATATTTATTAATGAAGTTCTGGATATCTTCAGCGTGCTTGTTCTCAGGATCATGTACTTTGGTCAGTTCAGTGTATTCTGAGGCAAGTTTTGTCTTGATTGCTCCGAGGGCTTTAGCTACGAGTACCTTTTGCTTATCTGTGCACTTGCCGCATTCTGATTGAACTGCTTCCGGGATCCATTCTGTTAACAAAAGGTTATGAATTTTATTAAGTTTAATAAATTTTCAATGTGTTAACACTATTGTTGTAATTGTAATATCGCGATACTCGGGATAACTATATCACTCGTCTTACTTCTGTTACACACAATAATGTGTTAGGTACTTAGAATCTCGAATACCACTCGTATTCTAGACTACCACACAATAAGTGACCAAAAGACCGGCTTTTCTTTCTTAAAGAGAATTTTACCATCCACAGAGGCAATGACTTTTCGTAACGAAGTCCTAGTATCATTACATATTATAAAACAAACTCCTCCGCAGCGTCTGTCTGTCTATTCGCGATAAACTCAAAAACTACTGCACTAATTTTCATGCTGCTTTCACTAATAGATAGAGTGGTTTTCGAGGAAGGTTTTGATATATATTTTGTCACGGGCGAAGTCGTGGGCGTCCGCTAGATTATAATATAATAAAGTGTTATTGTACACACTAAAATATTAAATAGATATGTATTTACATGGTTATTATAATATCTTAGAACGAATATTGCTGACGAAAGTCCAATAAGACAATAGTTTGAGCTTACAAATTAACAACAACTTACTTCTGAAATCAGTTCCTTCTGGGGTACACTTGCCGTCTCCAATGAAGCAGTGTGAATAGGCCTTTAGGAGACGGTCGTTGGAGATCAATTCTTCGACATTAAAGTTATCATACTTGCTGTCATAGTGATCACCGTCGGGGCGGGCGACAGCCAGAGCGACCAAAGCGAGAACGATGAACAGTTTCATGATGATGGATTCTGTTAAGAAAAGACATACATTTTGTTATTGATTCTTCACTATACAATTGGTCTGGTATGATCTGGCATACCAAATAAATAAATAAATAAATAAATAAATAAATATTTTGGACATTCTCACACAACGTCATCTAGCCCAAATTAAGCTAATATAAGCTTGTGCTATGGGATGTAGACGACTGATAAACATACTAATACATTTATAAATAGATACATACTCAGACTAGAAGAAGAATATATGTTATTAATAATATATGTTAATATGTTATTCTTTTAGTCTGAGGATACATATTATACATAGAAAACACCCAAACTCCGAAACAAACATTTGTGGATCACACAAATATTTGATTAGACCCGGAGATCTAACCCGAGACTCCGGAGATCATACCATACCATACCATACCAGATCATGTTCGTGAGGGCTACTGCTTGATCATAGTCAAGCAGTAGCCCTCACGAACATGAAAAATATTGATTGGATTCTCTCTCCCCATTTTGCCTCCCAATCAAAAAAGCTCACGATGAAAACAATGTTTTAAATAAAGGAAAGTATAGTGGTGATTGGATAAAAAATAAACACAAACAGACGAACCAGTCTCAAAATGTAGCCGCTTCGCTCGCTTAGTCAATTATATCGCCTGTTTCCCGAATAGGTAAGGCAGATCTATATCAAACTTGTGACCAATAAATTTGTAGATCTCACGTTTTAGTGGGCAAGCCTGGGAAATTTTATATTAGCTAGAACCTCGTCCGTCGATCGGCAGGTTCATGGTTTGTATACTGAGTATGTAAGTGCTCTTTAGTACATAAAATTATCACAGCAATGATAATTACCATAACTGGTAGAGACTTTCAGCTTTGGATTCCTTGGATAGTGATGCCGTCACAAAACGGTCGTGAAGTGACGTCACTAGAAAGGTGATTGACACCGTTGATTACGTACTCAAACGCATCAATGAAGTCACTCACCTCTGCGTTCCGACCGCCAATGACGCCACCGTTATTCTAGAATGCAAAGCTTTACAACAGCTGCACCCGATGACAAATTATATAACTTTAAACATATTATACACAATACCTATACCAATATAATTAATTACCTAATTGATATTATGATGAAATGGGATCGCACCAAGATCTTTGATTTTCCAGTCAACCTTACCTTCAAGTGGTGCACCTGCCGATCAATAAACGTTGCTCTGGCATCCATAATAGTTTCAGTCAGCAACAATAGGATCAGCTCCTATTACGTGGGATTATCTCAGGAACCAACTTTAGAGAAAATTGAGCGTATAATATTTATGCCTCTTCGTACCTACTCCTTCAGATAATCACACGCGATTATAAATATGTATATATAATTATTGTAAGATAAATCATTAACTTACCAGGTAGTTAACTACTTGGCTTGCAGTTTGGATGATGTCTGATATAAAAGATGAATCGTCCTCTACTTTTATATAAATCTTGTATCGATATGACCTTGTATTTTTTTTATTACCTCCAAGCAAAAAGCTTAGTGATTTTAATGTATGTTTTTGTCTACACACGTACACAAGTTTTTCTATGTTCAGATTAGCGATCTTGTTTGGTTTGCAGTGAGTCATTTTGTAACTTATACTTTGAAAGAAATTGTAGACCTCGCAATACCCTGTTTAAATCAGTCTTTATAGTGTGACACGTCAGCCCCTCACTAGCGCGGAAAGTGGCGGAAATACTTTCCGCGCTTGATGATAAAAACCATTGTAACAGCTTAAATAACGTATAATAGCTTCAACGAAAATAAAAATACTGAAAAATAACTGGGCGTGTATAGATGGAACTTATCTATTTCAAAACTCGATAGCAATAATCTATAAAACTATTAGGACAGGTGGAAGTGAAATCCAAAATAAAAAAAAATAATTTCTCCGAAGGTTCGGTATTTTGGACGCTTTTGTCCAAGAACGGCGGAGTGGCTACGTAATACGAAGGATGAGCATATTTCTTTATTTTGTCGAGAGCCTTGTCTAGTGTTCTGCATGTGCACCACTTGAAGGTAAGGATGGCATGAGCAGCTATAATCTTTGAACCCCTAGGCAACAATTGCAGATAAAATTTGGAATGCGTTCAATGTGATAGAATCTGAAGTATATTCTATGATAATCTCTAAATTATAAACTTTATGCCTTCCCTGGGCTGACTCAAAATATTTGTGTGATTCATAAATGTTTGTTTCGCAGTTTCGGTGTTTTCTATGAATTTTATTATGTATTTAGAAATAATTATATGAGTAGGTCCATTAGGTTATCCATTAGGTTATTATGTATTTAGAAATAATCATATGAGTAGGTACCTACTTATATAATTATTTCTAAGTACATAAAAAAATCATAGAAAATGTTTATCCGTAACGACCTGGTAACGACACGTCGCAGTCCTGTTTGTCCTACGAATATCTATGGCAGCCGTTACGGGTATTTGGAACCCTGAAACGAAATCCGACTTGTCTAATAACGGAGCTTTGATATCGCCCATGGGTTGTGTGGAGTTCAGATGGCAGTCGCTACACGGAAAATATTGAAGTTCAGCCGCATAACAATTAGACTGGAAAGCCAACCCTAACTAGATTGGAAAAAGGCCTCAATGGATGATGATGCTCTAAAAGCGCAATGAGGATGTGAATACGAATAACTTCAGACAAATCCATACAGTTTTATCTCAAATTATCTAATTTATTGATAGTACGGTAGTTTTGATTATCGCGCTTCTGCCTACTTCGAGTTATTCTTATTAGGCATGGTTCTGTCTTCAGTTGCTTTAGGGCTCGTTTAAGGAGACGCGGGGCGTCGAGCTTCACGTGTGGCGTGGCTTGGCGCGGCACGTCGAGCGATTTAACCGTTTATAGAGAGGCGGCGCGTGAAGCGGCCCGCGTCGCGTCACGCGCAAACTCAAACATATATAAATGCAGGAGCACGTTTAAGGAAACGCGGGGCGTCGAGCGACGCGAGCGGCGTGGCTTCGCACGGCGCTGCGCCCGCCGCGTGGGACGCAGCTTTGTATGCGGCGTCGTTCAGTGCGACACCCGGTGCGACTCTCGCAGCTTATTGCCGTCCTTCCAGTCTTGTTCGACTAGTTACAAAGAGCAAACGTGTGTATTGTTTGTAATCATGGACGACATCATTAATATATTGCTTGAAGATAATTATAACCTAAAAAGTATTTTATTTACCGCTAGAGCGGAACATAAAATTTATTCATAAAATTTTGAAAAGAAACATCTAGCGAGAAATGCAGATATTAACTTGTCCGCTGTTTATCCAGCAGGATTAGTAGATAGCGCTGTAATGTTTTTTTCTTGAGCGCAATGCTAAGTTTCCGTCCCTGAAACTGGCACCGACGACGCCGACATTCCCACTGCATACCCCGCACCTCTCCCAGCCTTCCTTGCCGCGTCCTTTGCGGCGTCACCCGCCGCTTCATCCGCCGCGTTCTCCCATTGCGAAACTCACTGCTTGACCCGCCGCGTGCCCCGCGGCGTCACCTGTCGCTATATTTGCCGCGTCCGACGCGGCGACGCTCGTCGCTTGGGCAGCTACAACTCAAACAAACGCTTGCAAAGACGCTTCTCCTTGAACGCTCCAAACATTGCCGTATGTTTGTGTTACTGGCGGCCCACCTCGCGGACCGCACCGCACGACGCGCCGCGTCTCCTTAAACGAGCCCTTAGTGTAATGTAGAAGGTCACAGCTTATGCACCGCGCATGAAATAATCACCTGCAGTAGGTAACTAAGACGCGTGGATATCGTACAGTCAACATAACAGTGTTGCTTGCAAGATAGATAATTTTATTGCACTTGGTGAAATTCACAGTAAATGCCTTCCATGTACCATTATCCATACATCGTTCGTCTGTCTGTCTATCCGTCTATTTACATATTTTAAAATACATTTCTTATCCGGTCTCTTAGATCAAAAATACTAGGTATTTTTATAATAAAGGTATTTTTGATCTAAGTCCGGTCTTCATGAAACTTGGCACAAGTAGGTTGATTTAATGCAAATTTTCATCGTGTGCTTTTTTTTGATTGGGGGAGAAATCGGGGAAAATCCCAAGGAAGAGTCCCCTCTGAGTTCCGAATTTATCTACGCCCATGTTCTAAGAGATTGGCCGGGTCCGGAACTGTAGGATCGACAGTAGCCCAATAGACGTGGCCAAAGTCTGCCAGTGGCCTAGGGTTATTCTTCCGCGGGTGTACGCGGTACACCCGGCAATGGCCCTAAAAGCGGCAATTACAAAAAGAAATAGGGTGTGAGTCAATTGCCGCTATAAGAACACTTTTATGATTTCGAGAGCCTCGTCCGTTTGGCACATTTTAACCACTTGCATTTTGGGTTGGCTTGGGTCTCTATACATACCCTACTTTTTATGTTGACGGGCATCAAACTATTTCTAGCGCATTGTGCGATTATCACTGGTACATTTTATATATGAAATATCGGGAACTCCAAACAATACATGGTAAATATCCCCAAAATATATATTTAATAAGCAAAATTTTACATTGCGCATCATCAGTGAATGCTAATTTCGTTCAGAATTCTGTATAAAATTGAAATATGAATGCCGCAATAAAAGCAATGGAATAGCAAATATGCGGGCTGCTATGCACGCTGGAATCATTATAGTTCATTTGGACACGCCCGCCGCCCGCCGCCAGCCATGCATAGTCTAATAGGTACGGTATAAACCCATTTTTAGTTTCAGTTGTACAAATTTAACCAGGGTATTGGCATAATTTAGAAATTGTAAGTAACTGAAGTACATAAGTATAGCAGTTTTAAAAAGAGCATTATCTCAAATTGATCATAATAAAATGTATAGACATTACTTAAGGAAAAATTAATAAAACACAAGTATTTTTTCTGCACAGATTTTCTTGTATTTCACAAATTTCTAAAATTTTCACAAATAAATAGACTAAGCTGATTGAAAAATAAACCTTACCTAAATGCTACCCGTATAGGCTTAGTATGAAGAATTTTCATAATGGGTTCAGTAGTTTCGGGGCAATCAATTTTTTCCTATTTTTGTAGAATAATAATTAGACTTTATATTAGTAGTACAGACTGAGTGATAGTGATACTGCAACAGGGGTAGGTAAGTAAATAGCCATGATAGTAATTTTCATACGCCCATTGTTCCTGAGGCGAGATTTTTGGTGTCTCTGCACTTTCAGACTCGCACTAAATGCACTTGCTCGTCCGATAAAGGGAAGTGCATGTGTTGATTTGAACTTTCCCTACAAGATAGTGCAAACGGTACAACACTATCGACCTAAGAGTAAGAGGAGTCTTATCTGCTGCAATCAAGGAGTTTATAGGTAATTAAATGAAAAGAAATAAACATTGGCTCTATAGGTACAAATCCACTAGGGGATTAAGGGGATCGGTGTGGACAATAATTCCAAATATCTCGCCCAGGGGATCCAAGCAGCAGATTCTAGTGGACGGACACAAATTAAGTTGGTTAGTAGAAGCACACAGAACAATTTAGGTGATAGCAATTTGTATATTATCATTGTACATACATACATAGCATCACGCCTTTTTCCCCGAAGGGGTAGGGCAGAGGTGTGCAAACACATCCACATCTCGCCAGCTATGTTAGGTCCCACGTAATAGGGGGCGAGCCTATTGCCATTTACCGGGCACAAGTTCCAGACTCTGGGATAATTATCTGGGTAAAATTCTAAAGAGAATTATACATTATCCACCAGACCCGGGAATCGAACCCGAGACCTCGAGCGTGGCAGTCCGTAAATAGTACCATTGTGCCACCGAGGTTGTCATTGTGTATAAACTAAATTGCTATTGTAACAGGTTCTTAGTTCCTGGTACCACGGAACCAGGGGTCAGAAGTGAAGTCCAAGAAATAAAAGATTGTTCAAGAAACAAAAGTTTGATTCTGTATGTCACAGATATAAGAATACTGTAGCAGTTCAAAGAAATAAAAATACGATATATACAGCCATGAAATTAGATATCTTCTTTATTTGGGATACTTTGGAGGTAATCTTCACAATGGTTTTTTTTACAAAATAGTCACAATAAGGTAACATTGGTTTAGTAGTAAATTTTGGTATGTACGTAGTAGATAAATTTTATTAAAAATAAGTTCTTTATCTAATCTTTTTCCATTTGTTGCACATAATTAAGCCGAATATTTCTGAATAAACTCGTTATAATCAGAAGCAAATTTGCCTTCAGCATCGTGTTTGTGGTAGATACTTTCGTGTAATTCGGGAAACTTGGTCTTAAGCCCTTTAAGGAACTTGGCTATTATAGTCCTGTGTTTTGGTGTACACTTAGCACAAGTTGTGGATATCGCATCAGGAATAGTTTCTGAAAACAAAACAGATATAGCCAGTGTGAGCTGTAAGTATTATGAGCTTAGTCAAACTTTGAATACGGTAAGTACAACGTATCATAATCACGATGATACTATTAAATATATTTTCTTATAGCTAAACCACACACGCATCATGCCTGTTTCTATAACAGGTAAGGCAGAGGCATGTTATACATCTACCCACAATTCAACATTTAAGTAGTTTTTTTCGTTTCGATTTTACAGATTGATACGCTGCGATGCCTCTAAACAGGAATTTCCATTTTTGCCAGTCTCACCCGTTGGTATGCATGTACGACTTTTGTAGGTGAGGTATTGGCTTGGACTTTTTCTAGAGCTCCTAAACACCTGTTTTAATATCAGTGAATATACTAATTAATATCGCATTCAATGTGGCAACGCAGCCAGCATTATTGGAACCTTCCTAGTCAGCGTTAACGGCGTTAACACAAAGGCAGAGGCAGGCAAAGGACTAATTTTTTGCTTGTGTAATAAAATGTCCCACTTACTACTAATATCGCTGCCTTCTGGAGTGCATTTGCCATCTCCCAGGAAGCAGTGTCCGTACGCCTTCAGAAGACGGTCGTTGCTAACTATATCATCCACATCAACGCTTTCATATTTGAGGTTATAAGTGTCTCCATCAGGGCGTGCTGCGGCCAACGCAAACAAAGCCAAAACGATGAGAAGTTTCATGTTGACTTGAAATGAAAATAAAAAATAATATTATATAAGTTATCATGAATATTTAATTAAAGAACAATCCAGTGCCCAAGATTCCATTAATTTTTATTTTTATTAGAAAATTGCATAAGATTTGCCTAACGGGAAGAGATCCTCCAAATCTACGACTCCACCATAATAGTTAACGACCAAACCAATTTACTGTTGTCGATAGCTCGTGTCGTAGATATGAGTATTCATGAACACAAGTAAAAGATGAAACTGTGATTTATTATTCGGTTCAAATCCAACTCTCTGAAACCTGAAGAAGATGAGATAATCTCGGAAGGTTTAACGCAGATAAAACAAGGGCAAACGGTATTGTATGCTTTGTTTTTCACATTGGATTAGGCTGATAATAGGAATAAAACCTAGGGTAAGCCTTTTAAATGTAGGTACTGTTGACAAGATTTTAGGGATTCTAACAACGAGTGCCGGCGCGGCGTGGTGACCCACATGCGTTGGGGGCAATACGATTTCGAACCTTCTTCCGGTACACACTAGTCTAGCCTGAAATTGCCTTACCTACTCGATTTATACGAGTACGGAATTTCTCAGCGTGGGCGAGTCAGCGCCGGGACCTCGTAGTGGGTCTGGGCGTGGATACCCTCTCGCTGGAGACCATGCTTCAAGCCATGGTCTCCAGCGGGAGTAGGTGGAACGCGGCCGTGTCCTTCTGCGAGCAAGTCGTGCTCGCGAAGGAGGCGGCCGAGAGGGA
Organism: Nudaria mundana; assembly: GCA_963556515.1. Lineage (NCBI taxonomy): Eukaryota > Metazoa > Arthropoda > Insecta > Lepidoptera > Erebidae > Nudaria > Nudaria mundana. The sequence continues at coordinate 11,934,632 of OY748301.1, forward strand.
GAGGGAGCGTGCCCTCCCCGCCGAGTTCCGTAGTCAGCGGCGAGGCCGCCGCAGACTCATCTACGCCCAAGACCATCGACCTCCATGATCGGGGCCTGAGGACGGCGGGATCGCCACCCGTCGTCCTTACAGAAGCAGGCTAGAAGGGTTGCGTGCTGCGGGGCCTTTGCCCCATAGCACGCAACCAGATTCACTCATTGACGCGGGATAAAACCCTACCCCAACGACGCGGGATTGTCATCCCGACCCAACCCCCCGCAGAGACCACAGAGGTGGTCAAAGTCCGCCGGGCGCCACTGGAAATACGTTCTGCTTGTAACCAGAGACGCCCGGCAACGGACGTTGAAGCGGCCGCGGCCTTGGTCGCGGAACTAAAAAAAAAAAAAAAAAAAAAAAAGTACGGAATTTCCGTCATAGGCTGTCAAGGTTCTGTCTAGCATTTTAGTTCTTATAAAAAGTAGCTTGTCAGCTGGTCAGGTCACTTTGATATTCTAGGTATAAAAATATATTTAAAAGATATATTATAGCTATTATTTGTTAAACTCACCTGTCACTGGCTTATCTTGTGTCTTTGTGTGGTAATTTCGTTTTCTCATGTATTTATATACATGTTTTAATTCTGAGAGTCAACCTTGAGATCCTTGATTTTTTCCTTTTGTGTCTATTTTATGTTTATAATATTATAAAGTAATGGTAAGTAAGATGTTAAAAACTTTAAAAAAAATATACTAGCATTATTTTTTCGCAGAGTTAAAAAGACAAGAAACCGTCGACAATTGTTTCGCCTCTAAACGAGGCATTATCAAGACTGTCTCAAAGAGAACAGGCTGTTCGCTGTTCTCTTTGAGTTTGTTGTCATTGTAACTCTTCGAAAAAATTATGCTGTTATATTTTTTTTAAAGTTTTTAACATCTTACTTACCATTACTTTGTCATGGATTTTCGCCAGGTAACGCCTGTTTCTATCCAATATTTTATAATATTATATTTCTATTCTATTCCTCTTCCAAGTCACAGTTATTGTATTTGACTAAAACAGAATAGCAAAACTAACAAATTTAAAAAAATATATATAGAATTTATCTACTTTACAAAAAATAAACGAAATATTAACCTGTTTAATTCTATTTATTTATAATTTAATTAATAAAGTCTAATTACAACTTTTGCTCCCCTCTCCCCCAATCAAAACATCCTATTCTCCTATTTCCTTCGGATATATAGACGTAACGTGATTGTATTTAACATAAATCACAAAAAAATGAGCTTAAATGGCCTAAGATCTTTCAATATTTAGATTTGAACCTGAAATAAAGGTACGTATTTGTCTTAATTCGACAGGTTATTCAACACTTCTCAAGATCCGAAGGCCCAAGAATAATTATTGCTCTTTTAAACGTGGCAAGGCTACCAGCCTTCAGGGACCATTGCCAGTCGGCGCCGAGGCAGAATTTTTAACAAGTAGGTCAGTTCAGATTTTCAATTTTGTGTAATAAAAGCTCAAAATTTGTTTTTCCGATCTAGGTGCCCCATTTATTATCGGATCTCCACGAAACTTGGCACAAGTATTCCTTTACTTGAAACATTTTTAGTGAATGTCCACTTTTGAAATCATGACTCGAATCATAAATCATAACACTTGACATATGTCGTAAATAGATAGTTCAAATAGAGCCTGTAAAGCGGCCAGAGAAGGACGCGAGGAATTAAGAATTATAAAACCAGCCAAGTGCGTGTCGGGCCACGCATAATATAGGGTTCTGTAGTAACCCATTATAGGCTGTATAACTCCTAAACTAACAAAGTTATCTGGTCCGTTATAGTTTTCCCTCAATGTTCATCATATGGACTATCATCCTGAATTATTTCAGATTCTTTGAGCTAGCCGTTTAGATTTTAGAGGGGGAGGGGCGCCCTGTTTAAACAAAAAATTTGCTTTAAAGTTGAATATCTCGCAAACGGAAACCTAAATCAAAAAATTGTCTTAGCAACCTCCCAATATTTTGAAAAGATAATCCCCACTTTACTTGTAGGGGAGGTACCCCAGAAAAAAAAATATTTTACATATTTTTATTTTAGCACTTTGTCGGAATAGTAAATACACATAATCCGTGCAAAATTTCATCTTTCCAGCAGTGACCGGTTGGTAGGAAAGTCTAGGACGGACATGTCATAACTTTAAGGGTTCCGAGACTTTTACTACGGAACCCTAAAAAGGCACAGCATTTTCATCCTGAGCTGCATCGATCTCGATCAGATTGATATATTTAAGCAGCAAGTGCTTGGACCCTATGACCTAAGAGCCTCAACCCCTAAACGGCTGAAAACGTAGGTATTTGTAATGGTAGATTAACGTACTTGTTGTTAGTTTAATTGTATTACAAAAATAAAATAACTACTTGCATTCCTTGCAAACATAATAACATGATTTATTACTGTCAGCTTGCATTCGCAAAAACAAAACAACAAGATTCAATAAAAAAAGATAGTACCATACCTTCATACCTATGCTATTTTCCTTATACCATTATTAGAATTATTAACGCTATGAAATGTTTTTGCTGAGCGCTATCTAACAATTAATCCGAGCAGCTTATAAACCGGTATTCACTGTAGTACTTAACTTTTAATGTTTTATTACCTGATCTGGAACCCATATCTATGGTCTGAAGTACAGATAACCTGTTCATACATAATAATCTTTATTGCTGTAGGGGAAGTTAACTCTTTGCATTGCGAGAGAACAGCTGTTGGAGGCGAGCTGCAACGTCAGTTTCCTGTCATTCATGGTGCGAGTGCCCAACACTAGCCTGAGCCTCGTCATGGAGGAAATCTTCTGGCCACAGGGCGTGGTGTTCCGTCACTTCCGCGTAACGTTACCACCGGTACACAAAAAGACCCAAGTGCGATAGTGAAGTGTTTACTAACAATATTCTTAAGATTCTATCACTTACACAATTTTGTAATATCTATATGTGTTCTTATTTTATGTTATTATTTATATATGGGCCGTAGAATAAGTTTATACCAACTGTAACTTTTCTATTTGTTGCCTGATTTAAATAAATAATTTAATAATAAATTTAATAATTCTCAATTGCAGATGAGGTTATCAAGACGAACAACTATCGGAAATACATCATGAAGGACGGTACGGTCGACATTTGTCGAGCATGCCACCGTCCTGGTGAATCACTTCGCCATATTATTTCCGGTTGTTCGTATCTAGCTAACACCGAGTACTTACATAGGCACAATCAAGTAGCCAGGATCATCCACCAGCAACTTGCTCTTCAATATGGCCTTATTGAGTTTGAAGTACCGTACTATAAGTACACACCAGTGCCAGTTCTTGAGAATGGTCGTGCAATGCTCTACTGGGACCGATCAATCATCACGGATAGGACTATTGTTGCCAATAGGCCCGATATCGTGTTGGTTGATCGGACCCAGCGTCGGGCAGTGCTCGTCGATATCGCCGTCCCGCATGACGAGAATCTCGTGAAGGCAGAGAAGGACAAACTTAGTAAGTACCTCGATCTGTCCTTCGAGATAACCGCCATGTGGGACGTAGACTCGACGATCATTGTCCCGGTGGTCGTTTCGGCAAACGGATTAATAGCGAAGAGTCTCGATCAACATCTCAAGAGACTCTCGTTAGATTGTTGGATCAAGAGTCAGATTCAGAAGGCTGTTATCCTCGACACGTGCCGTATTGTTAGGAGGTTTCTTAGTCTGTAGCCTCCACCACCGGTAGTTTGGGTCCTACTCCGCTACTGGTGGGTCACTATTTTTTATATTTTTAAATGTATTTGTGTTTTTTATAAATGTATTTAAAAATGTATAAAATAAGAATAGAAATGAATAAACGATATAATTTAATAATAATAATTAATTAATAGATTGTAGACGCAGACAACGAGGCTTCTTTGGGTTCATTACCGGCTTTGATTACCTTCTCATTATGTTAGGAGCATTAAACACAACGCTATTGACGAAATTTGATAGATACTTTTTATTTTGGCCGCTCTTACGTCCGTTGCCAGGTGCCTCTGGTGTACACGCAGAAGGTATTTCCAGTGGCGCCCGGCCCCTTTCCAGTGACGCCCGGATTCAAATCCATATTTGATAGATACCAACATAGATTGACGTAGTGGACACAGATTGTTATTTTATTATAATGAGGTCTTAAACTGAAACAATATTCCTTAATGAATATAAAATGAAATTATCTAAATATTGAATAGGTAATTATTTTTATTGCAGTTTTCATTTTGTTTCAGTTACTCTAAAATCTAAATGTACATGCAGGAAAACCAGATAAGAAACTACAATTATTTTTCGTAAGCTTTATAATTATAATTTTTCACGTTTACATTCACCACTAAACACACATACACACATATCACGCCTATATCCCTGAAGGGGTAGGCAGGGGTGCATTACACACCCACAATTTGCCAGTATTTTTAGTCCCACGTAATAGGGGGTAAGCCTATTGCCGTCACCGGGCACATTGATAATGTGTTATGTCCAAAATGGCCGAATGAATTTAATAAAAAGTAGCTATATTGTAATTTTGAAAAAAACTTGAAACTCGTTGCCTTGCGATGAAATGTTGATGAAGGGCAACAAAATCTTACGTGACAGCCGCTGTGGCACAGCCAATTAAAGTCCTGGGCTTCTCCGACTTTTAAAGTAGATATATCAAACAACTACCCGATGGTCGCGGCACAGCTCGGTTGAAATATTTTTACATTCCAGGGATCTATGTGGTTAAAAGTTTGGAATCCGTGCCGATTATTTCGCGTGACAGGTTAATAAAAATCGTAACATCCATACAAAATTTTGCGCTTCTATTTTAGGGAACCTACCTTTTATTAGAAACTTGCGGTAAATTTTCGGTTCTGGTATTAAAAAAATATTAGCGTCAGTTTTGGATTAATATGCATACAATAACAGACAATGACTTTAAATGACTGTGACATTTTCCTAACATCCCATCACCTTCCACAGAGCCTTTTCCTAACCCAGTTGGGGTCGGCTCAGTATATCTGCGATGCGGCTGTACTTCCATAATTTTCGTAGAGTGACTGCCATCTGACCTCCACAACCCATGGGTGATATCAAAGTTCTGTAGTTAGACCACGATGATTTTGTTTTAGGGCTCCAAATACCTGTAATTACTGCCACAGATGTTCGTAATGACTTCCGAGACAGATGGCTTAATGTGCTCTCCGAGGCACGGAGTGGTCTCAATGTCTTAAAAAATGGTCACCCATCCTAAGATCGGCCTGACTAAATGTTGCTTAACCGAACTTCGATATATTCCGTAAAGAGAATGCCATCTGATCTCCACAACCCATTTGGCCATATCGAAGTTCTGTAGTTAGACCAGAACAATTTTTTAGGTCAGATGGCTTAATGTGCTCTCCGAGGCACGGAGTGGTCTCAATGTCTTAAAAAATGGTCACCCATCCTAAGATCGGCCTGACTAAATGTTGCTTAACCGAACTTCGATATATTCCGTAAAGAGAATGCCATCTGATCTCCACAACCCATTTGGCCATATCGAAGTTCTGTAGTTAGACCAGAACAATTTTTTAGGTCTGTTCATATATCTGTGTATTCTTATGGGTTTTACTAGTAGATTTAGCTCAGCGGCGTTGTTTTATCAAAATTGGATGACGGAAAAACAGGATCCTAGACTATTTTAACATGATTCCTGTATTGCCACCACAGCATTGTAAATTTTCCCCTCAAGTTTCGGGGGAAATAGGGGAGAGGGGGTCAGATTAAGCCTGCCTGACGTCAACCTTCGTCGGTAATGTCATTGTTAGATGCCCTACTCCAGATAGGACCGGTGTCTTCCAGTGCTGGTTGTTGTGTATCAGGCGATCGCCTGTAGGAGATTTTCCACAGTCGACTCCTACAACACCCCGGGTTCGAGTTGGGTTGGCACATTCTAAGTCTTTCCTTCGCTCACAGGCCAGCATGGAAATAAGAAAAAATATATTAACTACGGCTATTTATATCGGCGAGTAGGTACAATAGTTGTGATAAAAAACGTTACAATAATATACACCTTTAGTTTTTGTCAGTGTGTAAAAACAGAGAACGATACCCACTACGTTAACTATTGAGTAATCTGTTACTACGTACTGATTTAGTTTTTACAAAACAAAACCACAGATACAGATGATTTGATATACAGTTACAGGTTATATATTTAATAAGCAATGAAGTATGCTAACTTTTTCTCAAGGAATTTTACAGTATTAATAATAATAAAACATAATAACAATAGATTTCGGTCTATACCTAGTTTGTTGGTCGGGTTTTATGCCGCGACGTTCGGGTCAGGTTTTATCCCACGTCAGTGAGTGAATTTGGTTGCGTGCTGCGCAGTACGCGACTCTTCTAGCCTGCTTTTGTAAGCACGGCGGGTGGCTATCCCGCCGTCCCCAGGCCCCGATCATGGAGGTCACTGCCTTCGAAACTCAGCGGGGAGGGTAAGCTCCCTCATCCTCTGGCCGCCTCTTTCTAAACGTCCTGCTCGCAGAAGGAGCTACTCGTTCCACCTACTCCCGCTGGAGACCATGACTTCATGTTCTCCATGTCCATGGTCTTCGTGTTCTCCAGCGAGAGAAATAAACCCGATACTAAAAAAGAAAATTGTAGATACTTCTCAAATTATGCACCCAACTTTTCGAATGTCAGGTGTTTAAATAAAGCTCCAAACGTGTGAACTACTTATAACATTTTTAACACATGTGAGAAAACAGTACAACTAGGTCGCCGCAGTCGCGAAACGTACCGTTACTCTGCAGCATATATTTGAGCGAAGCGAGTTTTGATTCAAAGCGATATAACTCTGTCAAAGTATTTTTTTGTCATTACGCTATGGGAATTTTTACCATCAATTAAATTATTTTTATTTGATCGAAATTCAAAATTCTGGCTTCGTAAGAACCTGGGTAATTCTGTAAGCTTTTGATGAGTGCAAGAAAATCCGAAATCGGCCGAGTATTCGCCGAGAAACAATTTAACACAATTTAACATAAATCGTAATTTGAGTCACCCGTTGAGAGCTCCGCTCGCCTTCGGCTCGCTTCGCTCAATTAGGCTATTAACAATATTTATTTAAAAAATTGAGCCTCAACACTTTTATTTTTTTCCTATTTTAAAATATTTAGTAGTAACGGCCAGATCAATCGTCAGCGGTGGCAAATATCCCTTTGTCACCGTGAGTAACAGTGCATGGTGTATGAACAAGAAGCCTAATCCATGAGTACACAGTGCGGGTGCCGGGTCCATAGTACATGATAAAGTAGGGAATACATCGCAGGCTACTGCGACTTGGGACTCAGTTGTAGATTTCGAGTGGCCACTTTGCGAGTCACTTTCACCAAACGACATGTTTTCCCTTTACCTAGCGAAATTGGGTAGGATCCTAACAGTGTTGCTTTGAATATTCGTCAGTTTGCTGAAGCTCTTGGCAATCCGAGGAGTTGTAAAGAGATTTAGCTGGAATTACTCTTGCGCGTTTTTCTACGGCATAAAGTTTAACCACATAGCCGTTTTTGGTTAACCCATTAGTCAAGTAAAAGTAATTATTCATATTCATAGCGTGGTCTTTAGGTATGCTAGTTTCCCACGGTACTGTTAGTTATAAAAGTACCAACCTGGTGCACGCTTATTTTGTCGTGAAAAAAGGAATAACACAGGTCTCGACACGGCGAGGCACAAACGACTTCCCGAACTCAAATTTCATAGGTCATGTACTTATGAAAATACTTCTAGACTACTCTACTAGCAGTCGGTGGCAGCTATCAAAATCATGAAGGTAAAGATTGCATTTGAGCTGCTTTCTTTGTACAACCTTCTTCCACATAAACAATATCATTTCTTTTGTTTGTCATTAAACCCTCTATCGCTTTAGCTACCGCCAAGCTTACAGCTTTGTGTATAATCTATCTATCTATCTATTCTATATATATAATACGCCAGTGAAGCCGCTTCTCCTCCTAAACTAAGAGTCGCACAGTCAAGTGTGGCACACCGTTGGAAAAGTCGTGGTCTCAAGTGGTGCGATAAGATTAGAAATACAATGACAAAAAGTAAAAAATAAATAAAAAATATTACTTGCGCAGTCTGCGCTAAGGGTTGCTAGTTTCTACTAACCTTTACCATATTCCCTATTCTTGCCTTTACTTTACTATCATGTCGACGTAAGTAATGAGTAGTAGTAGCGTCTAGTAGCGTCTTACAACCCACTAGCAGGTGCCTAGCAGTACCAGCATTTAGAGCTCTGCATGAGTCCTAGTTTTAAGTTCTCAACAAATTCTACAACTTAGGCAAATGTGTCGCTTGGCTATTCCGTTACTAAAGGACCTATTGCCATAATTAACGCACATTGAACGTAACTTATAAACCCAAGAGAATAACCACGTCATCCTTACGATTGACTACGCCATGTAAGTAAAGTACATTCGTAAGAGCATAGGTCATTAAGTAATGAAATAGGCAAGCGACACATTTGCCTAAGTTGTAGAATTTGTTGAGAACTTAAAACTAGGACTCATGCAGAGCTCTAAATGCTGGTTTAGCGTTTAGCGTTCTGTGTGAGTCCTAGTTTTAAGTTATCAACAAAAGAACTTAAAACTAGGACTCACACAGAACGCTAAACGCTAAGATGAGGAAAGTATTAGGTTAGGACGTATGGATTTAGGAGCTTGGCTCTCCATAAGATCTGATAACTTTTTAAAGTACAATCAATACCCTGCTCCATTGGCCTTAGACTTACATGCTATGTTTTGGTACTATACAAAATTCACCTAAACTCTAGAGTCAACCCTTCGTTTTGCATGTCTGATAATGACTACTAAATTATTTTGTAAATAATGCAACGAAAGCATTTAATACCTAATAAATAATCAAATAATTACATAGTTAAAAAAAAAAAAATAATTTTAATAATTTAAGAATACACTTATACCTCCTTTTTCTTACGTAGTTTCCTATTTTGTCTGGTTTTAAAATACTACTTTATTATACTTGTAGTGTAATTGTTGTACCTACACGGGTACAGATTTCATTATAATTATGCACTTCTTGTGCAATTTTTTTGATAAATGTATTACTTGTTTTTTAATTACCTTTGTTTAACTAACTACTAACTAATAACGCTGTTAAAAACATTATACTTAAACAATGAACAAGGATATAAATTACAATATCTTAACAATTACAGCGCCGGGACCTCGTAGTGGGTCTGGGCATGGATACCCTCTCGCTGGAGACCAGGCTTCAAGCCATGGTCTCCAGCGGGAGTAGGTGGAACGCGGCCGTGTCCTTCTGCGAGCAAGTCATGCTCGCGAAGGAGGCGGCCGAGAAGGAGAGGGGGCGTACCCTCCCCGCCGAGTTCCGTAGTCAGCGGCGAGGGCGCCGCAGACTCATCTACGCCCAAGAACATCGATCTTCAAGATCGGGGCCTGAGGACGGCGGGATCGCCACCCGCCGTCCTTACAGAAGCAGGCTAGAAGGGTTGCGTGCTGTGGGGCTTTTTCCCTACAGCACCCAACCAGATTCACTCACTGACGCGGGATAAAACCCTACCCCAACGACGTGAGATTCTCATCCCGACCCAGCTCCCGCAGTGACCACATAGGTGGTCAAAGTCCGCCGGGCGCCACTGGAAATGTGTTCTGCGTGTAACCAGAGACACCCGGCAACAGACGTACGATGGCCGCGGCCACGGGCCGCGGAACTAAAAAAAAATATCTTAACAATTTATTTATGTAGGTATCTATTCATAAAGTAATTCAAAACATGTATACTGATGATCAACCAGTACCTACAAGTCATGTACTATTCACTAATTAAGGAGGTACCTACCTTAATAACAAATGTAATCTTTATGACACTCAATTATAATTTATTATTAAATTTGGTAAAATACTCCCTGGGTTGAGGCCGTTATGGATCCATTCCGGGACGCCACCGGCGGTCTCGCCCCCACATTGAAAAAAAATGCTATTTCGGATCGCTGCGGGCGACATGGTGCCAATTATTTTTTGTTGACATGTTACCTATTTAATTAAGTACATCTAGGGGTATAAACAGACATACTCATAAGATGATATAAGACTTTAGAAACATAGGTAGACCCAAGAAAAGGTATACACGGAATGCGTCGAAGAGGATTATAATATAATTATGACAAGGAAGTGGGTGTGAACACGGACCAATATTGCTCTCTGACAGAGATGTGTGAAGTAACAAGACATGTTCTGCGCGCCCTAAATAAATTAGGAAATGCGATTATTATTATGTCAAAGACATACTGACTTCATAATTACGAAATACTTGTACCAATAAACTCCTGCACACTTACATACTTATACATATACCTACTTATATACCTACTTATATACCTACTTATATTACTGCTCAAAGCGATCGAGAGACGGAGGTTTAGATTTAATTGAATCTCCTGTGTTTTTTTCCGTTCTACAAAAATCAAAATAGATGTAGATACGAATTGCGTCAATCGATGTATTAAAAAAATATGAGCATACTAAAATTAATAACAAAAAAGTTCATTGTATCTTTTTGAGTTATGAACGGTTACCAAGAATAGGTACTTACCTATTCGTGGTAACCTTGTCAATCTGTGTTATAAATCAAATTGTCTGCAAATCTGGCATGCAGTTCTTGATTTATATTAAAAAAAAATCATTTGAAAAAGATTTATTTTAAAGTTTTACTAATGTATTGAAGGATGCCATAGACCTTCAACCTATAGACCAGCAGTATTAAATAAAAATTGTGTCGTACAAGAGGGCGCGCGAGGTAACGTCATCGCAGTCAAAAAAGTAGAAATTACGAAATCTATCTTATAAATATAAAAATGTTATGTTGGTTTGTGTACGCTTCAAAAACTCAAAAAGTTCTACACCGATCGAGCTGAAATTTTAGCATGATATATAATCCGCATCAAGGATTGTTTTTATCTAATTTTTGCATCAGTTACCAAAAAAAAAATATCACAATGTGCTACAGTGAAGCGTGGCAGGGTACAGATAGTACTTTATAAATGTGTAAAAAATATTATAGAAATTAAACAATAACATTCTAGGAAACTTCCCAGTCCGTAATGACGCGGAGCATTTTTTAAACAATATATTGTAATGTAAATATTTTTAGTATATAATTATGTATATATTGTAATTCTTATTGTAAATAAATGATTATTACCATAAAATTAAATAAGTTTATATAAAAATACACCTCCTCATCCACCGACCCTTCTCCCAACTCAATTGGGGTTGGCTTTCCATCTAACTGCGAATTGGCTGAACTTCAACATTTTCCGTAAAGCGACTGCCATCTGACCTACACAACCCATAGACGATTTTGAAGTTATGTAGTTAGACCGGTCGGATTTTTGATTTCGGGCTCCAACTAGCCATAGACGTTCGTATGACAACCTGGTCTGACGGCTTAACGTGCTCTCCGAGGCACGGATGGGTCTCAATGTCTTAAGAAATGTTCACCCATCCTACCAGAAAGTTAAGCAACATCTATTCAGGCTAGGGCCTGAATAGATGTTGCTTAACCTTTGCATTGTGTTATCAGTGTCGGTTTAGACAGACAGAGAAAGTGGCCTTATCGCTAAAGAGCAATCTCTTCCAGGCCACCTTAAGATGAATATATTGTGATAAATGATAGGGGTTATGTACAATGTAATACATAAATGTAAGTACAAGTACAAACATTTATAATATTATAAAAACATAAGAAGAGAATGTATAGCTAAATTGATAGAAATAAAACTAAGTAGTATAAACAACTAGTTCTACTTCTAGTAAGTAAATATTATTTATATTGCACAAAAATACATATACTTTATTATTATTATTATTTGGAGGCTAATGCTTCACGAATATTTATTTAAAAAAATATTATTGTGAGTCAGACAATAAATAAACATCTGCACGTAACCAATGTGCGTTGTCCGGTTAATTCCCCAGCATAAATTTACATAAAAAAGTGTTTATATGCATGTCCGTGTGAATATGACGTCAATGCGGTAGATGAAAAAACTACACCTTATAATTAATTTTGAAACAACACACGGCTAAAAAAAGCTTGTTTAATATTTTGCATTGCTGTTTCTTTGACAGACACTAATAGTAGGGGAGAAATAGAGCATCGACATTCAACCATCTGGTAACCAGATCAGGCAATTTTTATGTCACATATTATTCATTAATAAACATGCCTATGATAGCCAAGAACAATTCTCGATAGGCAAGTTATACACACACACAAACACATATCACGCCTTTATCCCCGAAGGGGTAGGCAGAAGTGCATTACACACCCACAATTTGTCAGAATTTTTAGTCCCACGTAATAGGGAGCAAGCCTTGCCGTCACCGGGCACTCTAGAAAGTGGGTTATGTCCAAAATGACCGAATTAATTTAATAAAATAAGCAGCTATGGGTATTATAATTTTGAAAAATAAATTTGAATCCCGTTGCCTTGCGATGAAATGTTGATGAAAGGCAACAAAATCTTACGTGCCAGCTTATGTGTCACATCCAATTAAAGTCCTGGGCGTTTCGGACTGTGGCAAGTTATATTAAAATAAAGATTACAAAAAATACATATTTAAAATATAATATCATAAATCCATGAATGCAGTTAGGGTATACATGGGGCACACTAAAAGTTTTGCACTTCCAGCTTATCGGAACTATTTGAATTTCGAATGTTATATTTTTTTAAACGTTGCAACCTTCTTAGTAATAAAAAAAACAATTGGCGAGAAATCATTTGTCAATAGTTTTTTATCACACATCAAAGTTGTATGCAACGAAAATAGAGTTAAGACGAAAAGATTTTAGAGCGATGATTTTTTATGATTTTAAAAGTTCTCTCTCTCCGCAAGACTGTGCCGCTCGTTTTCAAAATGCTTTTGGGAGAGAAGCACCTTGTTTGAGCACCGTGAGGCGATGGTTTGCTGAATTTGAGAGAGGTCGAGTTTCGTTACATGACGAATTTCGTGAAGGGCGGCCTTCAACTGCCGTCAACGAAAATAATGTGGCTACTGTTAAGTGGTTATTTGAAGCAAACCCGCGGATTACCTATGAGACAATTCGAGGACTATTGGGGATTGGTACTCGTATGAGTCAAATCCAGAAAAATTTACACGAAGAATTGAAAGTTCGGAAACTTTGATGTCGTTGGATCCCTCTTGAACTGACAGCGGAGCAGAAGCGGGCTCGCGTGGAATGGTGCTCACAGATGCTACTGAAGTACGACCACGGACATTCTAATGCTGTTTATCTCATTGTCACAGGAGACGAAACGTGGATTTATTGTTTTGAATCCGAGAAAAAAACAGCAATCTTGTGAATGGGTGTTTGAAAATGAGAATAAGCAAACAAAAGTGAGGCAGGCGAGAAACGTTGGTAAAAAAATGATCGCGTTTTTTTTCTCAGCTACGGGTCCCATCTGTACAATTCCACTTGAAGATCAAAGAGTGTTAATGCCGAGTGGTATTCTACCATTTGTTTACACAGGGTGTTAGAAAAAGTTCACGAAAGACGACCCAAAAGCCGCGTTCTCCTACATCATGACAACGCTTCTTCACACACGGCAAACAAAACAAAGTAATTTTTAGCTTCCGAAAAAGTACAACTCGTCACCTATCCTGCGCATAGCCCCGACCTAGCACCCTGTGATTTCTGTATTTTCCCTAAAATCAAAGATTTGATGAGAGGTTTCACTTTTACCAACTCCGAAGAGGCAGTGATTGCGTTCTATCAGCACGTAGAAAACATGCCTTCAGATCTGTGGTCCTCCTGTTTTAAAAATGGTTCGATCGCATGAAAAACTGTTTAAAATGTAAAGGAGAGTATTTTGAAAAGCAATAAACATAATATTTTGGTTTTAACATGTTGTTTTTTTAAGTTACGCAAAACTTATAGTGTGACCTACGTATAATGTTAAGCACATTATATTTTGTGTTATCTGAAGTATAAAAATCATATCTATATCAATATATCAATCGATAACAGTCGGACCCGGCTGTTCTGCAGTCATTAGTCTAAGCTGGAGACCTACTTCAGCAACCGGAATATAGACAATAGACAAGGCAATGGACGCAACCTGAATAACTCTGGCGATAGAGCCGTGATTTTGTGTGTGTCTTTTGTCCATAAATTTGTAGGCTTTACATTTCTATACAATGTTAAACTTTAATCCAATTGGATTTATAATCTAGGGATTAACTACATTCAGAAATTCTATATTTTGAAGTAAGTAAAAAATTTAATTCACAGTCAATATGAGGCTTGTAGGTACTGCGGTGAGTGACAAAATGACTTAAGTTGGAATCAAAGAAAACACCTAAGGCGGAAACCTTTGGCGCTAAGACAACAACCTCAGCATTAATATTACTACGTTTTGTATAACGGTTCTCAAAGTTCGAAAGCCAGGTACTCAGGGTTTTAAGTACCACATCCATGTTTGAAACATGAAAATATCTTTGTAAGTACACGGCAACGACCCTTGATAAACACCTTTATTTAAATATTGGATAGAAACAGGCGTTACTTGGCGAAAATCCATGACAAAGTAATGGTAAGTAAGATGTTAAAAACTTTTAAAATTTAATAGCATTATTTTTCGCAGGGTTAAAAGGACAACAAAACGTCGACAATTGTTTACAATAAAAAAAATCTTTAGAACCTTTGGCAGTAGATGCGGAGGTAGTAATTATTAGAAATAAGGGCGACATAATGTTAAAGTCATTGGTAGCACAAAAAATCGATTCTGTTAGTTTGTCTTGTACTTTTAACTCCGAATTGGCTGTACAAAAGTCGATTCGCAACAAACTCAAAGATAATGATGTGGTTTTGAGCAAAGCTGATAAGGGCAACACCGTGGTTTTGATCCCTAGGGTAGACTACATAGCAAGGGTTACTGACATCATTTCATCTGATGATTTTCAACACATAACCTTCAACCCTACCTCCAAGTTCCAGGCAGAACTAAAAATTGCTATAAAATCCACGACTTATTTATTTCCTGAGAGCTCATCGTTGAATAGATCTTTGATAAACATGAATCCCCGTTGTCCATTGTTATACGGCCTTCCAAAAATACATAAGGAAGGGTGCCCGATTAGACCTGTTGTCGCATACAGGGGTGCTCCATCATACAATTTGTCAAAGTTTTTGAACACATTTATTAAAGATACAATAGATTTTAATCCAAAATTTTCTTTAAAAAATAGTACTGACCTCATAAATAAAATTAAAAATATAAAGTTACCGTCCAACGCTCAACTCGTATCGTTGGATGTGAAAAGTTTGTTCACGAACGTACCATACAATGAAGTCTTAGATATTTTAAAACACAAACTAACAATCAAAAGGATTAATTTTAACAAAATAGAAGAAATTATTAACCTAACAAAATTGTGTATGTCGCATAATTATTTTCAGTTTGACAACAGTTTTTTCCTGCAAAAAAATGGTTTGTCGATGGGGTCACCACTGAGCCCATTACTAGCCGATATATTTATGGATGCGTTCGAGACTAACCACATAGTTGGGAACATTCATATTTTGTACTACTTTAGATACGTGGATGACATTATCATCTGCTGGACAGGAACAAAGCGTCAACTCAGCGTCCTTGTCTCGAACCTGAATTCAGTACACCCTAGAATTGAATTTTCGTTAGAATTGGAGTCAGAGTCTACTCTTAATTTCTTAGACCTATCAATTACTAGGAGGAATGGGGTTCATGAGTTTAGTATCTATAGGAAACCAACATGTACAGACATAGTTATCCCTTACTCATCCAGTCACCCATGGCAACATAAGATGGCAGCTTTCCACAGCTTACTGAGTAGGTTGTTGACAGTACCGTTGAATCCACAGGCATTTAATGAGGAATTATCTATCATTTGTTATATAGCACACAGTAATGGCTATAACGTAGGAATGGTCCACTCATTATTAAATAAAAAACGGAGAAATGCTAGTTTCCGTTTATTACATCCAATTCAGGATCCACCTAGAAAGTACACTGCTTGTTTGCCGTTCGTGGGTTCTGTCTCGTTGAGTATAGCTAAGATCATGAGGGAAAATAAGATATTCACAGCTTTCAGGGCGCAGAATACATTGAGGGAGCTGTGTAATGGCAAGGATTTAGTGTCGGTTTCACGCAGATCAGGTGTTTATTTGTTGAGTTGCGATGGTTGTGATATGCAGTATGTAGGGCAGACTGGCAGGTCCTTTGAGGTCAGATACAGAGAGCATATATCAGCGTTCCGCAATGGCTATCCTGAGAAGTCCCTCTTCGCGAAGCATCTCCTTGACACCGGTCATTCCTTGAACAATAATAACACCTTTAGAGTTTTACGATTATGTGAGAAAGGGTTCAAGTTGAGTGTTTGGGAGCAGCTAGAAATAGTTAGAAGAGATGTGGATACCTTACTCAATGAACAAATAGATTTTCATACATCTCCCTTACTTAATTTGTTTGTGAACAGACAGACACATTAGTTGTTTGTTGGTCTGTATGTGTCACTTGGGTTTCTATACAACATATTTAAAAAGATAATGTCTTGCATTGGTGAATACCTATTTTGAACGTCGTTAGTATGATTTGTTGTTTCTACCCGCGTTGGTTATTGTGAGAAATCCTACATCGCGCTAACGTTATTTGCACACTCTTACTTATAAGAAAATATGTTCAAGCTACAAATTTTGCTGTTCTCTTTGAGACAGTCTTGATAATGCCTCGTTTAGAGGCGAAACAATTGTCAACGTTTTGTTGTCCTTTTAACCCTGCGAAAAATAATGCTATTAAATTTTAAAAGTTTTTAACATCTTTTTTACCATTACCTTTATTTATTTCGGAATTGTGAAGTTTAAATTTTTATCATAAACATACATGCATACATGTCTGTCATACATACATGTCTCCTGTACTAACTCGTCTGTACCGCCTGTCTTACTCCAAAGGAATCGTGCCGGAGGTCTGGAAGGAGGCGAACGTACAACCGATCCCCAAGAAGGCAACTATCGACCCATGCATGCATGTCTGGGGTAGGTAGGATAAGCTATGGAAAGGCACGGTGAGTTCTTGGCGATTAGCCTGGACATCGCCAAAGCCTACGATAGAGTCTGGCATGCTTTGCTTTTTTCCAAGCTTCCGGCATATGGTCTACCTCCTCAACTGTGCAGCTGGATGGCCAGCTTTCTGAACGAACGCCGAATGGGGGTCCTCTGCGATGGCCAGGCTTCTCGCTTTTTGCAAGTGAATGCCGGGGTGCCACAGGGGTCACCAACTCTCTTCCTTCTGCATATCAATGATATGCTATCCCTCGGGAACATTCATTGTTATGCAGATGACAGCACATTGCACGGGAGCTACTGGGCTCGTCCGGCGGCGGGGCGGTCGGAGATTGAGGAGGATAGACAACAACTCGTGGCTGATCTCGACAGGAACCTCGACTGTATCTTGAGAGAACTCGACCAGGTTCTCGGTTCCCCATTGAGATGGGGAACCGAGAACCTGGTCGAGTTCAATGCCCGCAAAACACAGGCGTGTGCATTTACAGCGAAGAAATCCCCTTTCCTTCCCCTACCCTCTCTTCAGAATGTATTATTACCAATGAAGGACAACCTGTGTACTGTGAGAGTCGCCCTCAATTGCCAGACGTCGCCTCAGCTTACCATCAGGCGAGTGGCGTCAATTTGTCGACCTAAATATAATAAAAACTACATCGAAAGATGTGTAGGGCTAGCTTCGCGGAAACTAGGAATACTGAATAAGGTAAAGCGATTCTTTACACCGCACCAGAGGTGTCTGCTGTACAAGACGCAGATTAGACCCTGCGTCGAATACTGCTCTCACCTCTGGGACGGCTCCGCGAAGTATTTATTGGACGCTCTCGACGCTATAACGACGGGCTATCCGTATTATAGATTGTCCGGAGGTAACAGGAAGCATTGAGCCGCTAGCTCAGCGCCGAACAATAGCTTCCTTGGCCGCATTCTACCGTATTTACCACGGCCAGTGTTCTGAAAAGCTCTTCAATCTGATCCCACCCTCTTCCTTCCAATCCCGAACAACGCAGCAGGGAGGGCAGAGATGCCACTCCCACACAGTGGATAGCATGTTCGCGAGAACCGAACGTTTTAAACGTTCGTTTCTCTGCCGAACGATAGTGGCCTGGAACGCCCTGCCTGAGCACGTGTTTCCTCCTACATATAACCCTGGGTTCTTTAAGCGGAGCGTGAAGAGGCACATCAGTAGGTCGTCAAGTTGAGGGCCACTCTCTATAATATTGTGCGCTGTGAGAGTGGCCCACAATCGCTAGACGTCGTCACGACTTACCACCAGGCTGGCGGCGTCAATTTGGCGAAGCCAATATAAAAATAAAAAAAATGTTGATGTTTTCATTTTGTTTTTCATTTATGTAATAAGTGCTAAGGGACTACCAAGATCTCCCGGCTCCAACGGATGGATGACAAGGTTTTGGAAAAATATCCAATGGCTCAGAAATGGCAATTCCAACAATTTGTTTCTAGTTCCCATATCACACTTTCCCGGGAGTACTCCACCGTCCTTACAGAACCAAGCTAGAAGGGCTGCGTGTGCGGGGCTTCATCAAACACACGCCTCCACACACCGACGCGCGGTGCGGATAAAATGATGACGACGCCAAAGATGCAGGTTAAAACCAGCCAACACGCAGCGGCCACACAGGTAACCAATGTCCGCAGGATGCCACAGGAAATTATTCTTAGTGCTAACTAGAGGCGCTCGGCAATAAACGTAGGAGCGGCGTAATAAAATAAAATGTCCCATTCCCGGGTTAAAATAACAGATTTTATTAGGTAATACCATTCACTATTTGAGCAGTTAATAGTAAGAGAAACTTCTGTCATATAAAGGGCATAAATAAACAATGGCTACAATCAACTGACCGAGCTTTAGCAAGCTTCAAGGGCACTTGTTTGAATAATTACAGATACATTTGGATGGACAGCTCCAAGGACTACGTAATTAATTGAGTCACGATAGATCTCTAGAATGTGGGCGTTTGCGTGACCCTACCGATTTCAGACGCAATTGTCCTCCACTATAACCTTGATAAGGGGTGACAAACTTATGGTTAACTTCCGTTACTGATGGCTATTAATAGATAAAAATCCATCAGGATCTTATAAGCCCAAGCCAACCTCACTTACATAGAAGTGCTCTCGCCGATCAAGGTTCGCGACTCTGACAAACAAAATATCTCGGCAGTGCAAGCCGTAGTAGACTCGTCATGGTGTTGTAAAATATGCCTGTTATGTGTCTCCTCGGGGATATATTTATGTACTTAGATGCTTAGTTTACTATGACTGACTACCCATAATAAGCTTAAGTTATAATATTACATCGATAGTACCTAGTATCACCTGCCTTTGTTTTAAAAGTAAAAAAAAATGGATATAAAAACTTCCTGTTGCAAATAAGTTAGAGATTTTTTTTTCTTCTTTAACCCCACTCACACAGTTTGTACTAGAATGTTTTTTATTTTTTTTATTCTGGTACACACGTAGAAGGTATTTCCAGTGGCGCCCGGCGGGTACTACTCGTAGAATGTGGATAGGGTTTTGATTTTAAACAAAAGTTAGCGGTTGGCTTTGAACGGATTTCTAATCTATTAATTTCATAAACTTATGTGAAAAACAAAATTAAAAATAGGTTAATAATATCTACATTACATTGATAAATTATAGCACTAGTGTAGTATTCTTATAACTGTGCTTATAGCGATATTATAAAACTTATAAGTACTTGTATGCCGAACAACCCATTCTCGTCATTTTAATTGAATCGGGAAGTTCACCCGACATATTGTCTATTCCTAAACTTGTGATAGTCCACTATCCAACTGAAAATATTGCGTTCCAAAAAAGGTTTGTTGCCCCCGTCAAGATAACAATTAATTAAAAATAATTTACATTGGTCCCAAGTAGTGAGCGGTTAACTTAAGTGGAACAAGGCTTTAATCATCTATTGTATTGTATAAATATATAATATATCGCTTGTGTACTTACGGTGTGACTGCTTCAGAAGCCCATAACTTAGCCGAGGATATAAATGACTGGGTGAGGAATTTAAGCACGTCGTCAACTAGGAACAATAAAGTACTTGAACTAAGTGTTGTAGAGGACAAGGTTGCATAGACAATATTATTTTCCTTTTTAAAGAACTAAGTAGTTCTTTATCGATTGTGATCTTTATGATTCAGTACCGATTTTTTTCATTCCTTAGTAGGTAAGTAACATAACGCTTTAGTTTATAGTTATAGACCGAGACGCCCAGGACTTTAATTGGCTGTGACATAGCGGCTGATACGACTAAGATAATATTGCCTTTCATCAGCATTTCATCGCAAGGCAACGGGTTTCAATTTTTTTTAAATTACTATAAAGCTGTTTTTTTTAATTCGACCATTTTGGACATAACCCAGAATAAATGTGCCCGGTGATGGCAATAGGCTTGCCCCCTATTACGTGGGACTAAAAATACAGACAAGTTGTGGGTGTGTAATGCACCTCTGCCTACCCCTTCGGGGATATAGGCGTGGTATGTGTGTGTGTGTGTGTGTGTAGTTTATAGTTTCCATTGTCGCCATTTTAGTAGAACCTTATAGTATTTAATTCATTATGAACAAACTTAGTTGTACTATTATTCCACTAATTTATTAATCACTAGCAAATGCTCGCGGCTACGCCCGCTTGACGTTCATAGTCATAACATAACTATAATAATAATAATAATAACCTGGCAACTCTGAACATCTCATACATCATTTTCATTCTTAAAATATTTTGATATTTTTATTTACATATTATTGCCTAAATTTATACAATTACTTCAGATACCAAATTAATAGAAGCAAAAGGTCAATAAATAAAGGATTTTATACTATTTTATAACAATAAACAAAGTCTACAAAATTAACATAGAAGATTTGACACATGTCATACCTACGAAAATATCAACAATATTATGGCTAAATTCAAAATGAAGTGATTGAGATGCAAACAAGAGCCAGAAGCAGAAATGCGCAACTAACACCCCCGGACTCGTCACTAAACTCCGCCTCGCAGGCACCGGACCGCACATCGCCGACACAGGTGCTCGCTGAGGCGTCGAGCTCTTCAAGTGACGAGTATTTCTCTCCGCCGACGTCGCCAACACCTGTACGCCGGCGAGGGAGAGGCCGGCCGCCGAGCAGTTTGGGGCCCCGAAGCCTACCAGCTTCGAGTAGGGTCCCCACTACCGGTGGTATTGTGCACCGCATGCGATGGACTTCATCCATCAATGAAAACGTCATGCGGGCATATTATGAGGCCACAGATGGGGAAACCAACCTGACTGCGTACCGTTCAAGGATGCTTCCTTTGTTTCAGGCTCTTGAACCAACAATGACCGTTGTCGTCCAACGGCTATCGGATCAAGTGCGGGCTATCCAACGATGTAAGTTGTTGGATCAATCTGTGCTTGATCGACTACGCCTGGAAGTATTATCTACTCGTACAGCTCCAGTGTCAACGAGAGCACCGTCACCTGTGACACAGACGGTTGCTACAAGTGTGACGTTAGCGACGCCCACACCCGACGCGGGAAATGATACGAGTGATACATCTATCCAGGTAAGCGAGCAATTGAGGAGTACTTTGGAAGATGTGATCTCGCAGTATAGGTTTATACCTAATTCTAGACCGCGGCTACCACGCTTGCCAATGCATAAACGAAATCTGGCGTTGATGGGAGCCCTGAATGCATTGCTAGAGCCGTACTTACGGACTAGCAGTGATTTGCTTGATACTCACTCGATTCTTTACTGTGGAGCCATTGCCGCTTGTCGTGTTGCACGCGTTAAATTCCCCGAAGCTAACCGTGCACTACGACCGGATGGTGTTCCCGTATGGCAGGCAAGAATCGAGCGACGTATCGGCACATTTAGGACTCTCATTGCAAAGCTTATCTCTTTCAGCCGGGGAAATAGTCGTCCCCGGGTCATGCGTTTCGTGACTCAGGCATTTGCTGAGACCGGTATTCGTCCCCAGCAATACTTAGCCAATGTCACGGAACGTATTGACTTTCTGAAACAGAAAGTGTATGCATGGGCAAGCCGTATCCGTCGTTATAGAGAGCGTGTAAATAGATACTGGCAGAATCGCATCTTCCAAAGTGACCAAAGGAAGGTGTACCGAGAGTGGGAGGGAACTGGACAACGTTTGAACGACGGACAACTGCCAGATGCTCACGCCATGAATCAATTTTGGCGTGACTTATGGTCGGTGCCCGTCGAACATTCGGAGGGCGACTGGATCCGTGTCGTCGAGCGTGAATGCAGTATCATCGAACCCATGGAATCTATTACCATAGACTCCGAAGACGTTAGTTGTGCAATGCGTACGGCCCCGAACTGGAAAAGTCCTGGGCCGGATGGATTGCACAACTTTTGGATAAAGTGGGTTCAGAGCTCGCATGAACGCTTGGCAACACAGTATCAAGAAGCCCTTGAGTCTGGTTCCTTACCCGCTTTCATGACCACTGGCATCACCTTCCTGCTCCACAAATCAGGTAGTACCACGGAACCTAAAAACTATAGACCCATCACTTGCTTACCTACCATCTACAAGCTCCTTACATCTATTCTGAGAAGTAAAATAAACTCGCACATAGTATCTAATAATATCTTAGATAACGCTCAGAATGGATGTAGGGCTGGGTCTCGTGGTACTAAGGAGCTACTCCTCATTGATATGGCCATTAGCCAACAAGTCAAGCGGAGTAGGGGCGCCCTCTCTACTGCCTGGATTGACTACAAGAAGGCCTATGATTCGGTGCCTCATTCATGGCTGAGGAGGATTTTAGAGTTGTATAAAATTAATCCGACTCTTAAATCCTTCTTAGTCTCGTGTATGGGGCAGTGGACCACAGTCCTTCGTCAACCAGGTAGTGGTGGGCACGCCTCTGACCCGCAAGGCTTGATAAGGATCGAGCGTGGTATATTCCAGGGCGACAGTTTGAGTCCATTGTGGTTTTGTTTAGCACTGAATCCACTTAGCACATTGCTGAAGGATTCAGGGTTAGGCTATCGGTTTCGTAGAGGGGGTGAGGTTATATCTCACCTGATGTACATGGATGACCTCAAACTATTCACATTGAAGCACCAAGATTTAGTGACATTATTAAAAACTACGGAAGTTTTTAGTAATGCCATTAAGATGGAGTTCGGTGTTGATAAGTGTGCGGTTATGCATGTACAACGGGGGAAGGTTGTAAATTCACCGAATTTACAACTTTCTGAGATAATAACTCTCAGATCTCTCTCCGAGACCGAAACATACAAATACCTAGGTATGTCAGAGTCATTGGGTATAGCGGTAGAGGATATTAAGAAATCGGTGAAAGAACGTTTTTTTGGTCGCCTGACAAAAGTTCTTAACAGTTCTTTGTCCGGTGGTAACAAAATGCGGGCTTTCAACGGTTGGGTGATACCTTTATTGTTATACTCCTTTGGCATACTTAGGTGGACTCAAACGGAACTAGACGCCCTGGATAGGCGAGTCCGTCAACAACTGACATTGCATCGAATGTTACACCCACGATCTTCTGTCATGAGACTGTACATTCCGCGGAAGTGGGGAGGTCGAGGCTTTTTGAATGCCAAGAACCTCCACAACCGTGAAGTGTGCAGTCTGAGAGATTACTTTCTACAGAACGGGTGTGATATTCATTGCGATGTTGTGATGGTTGACAAGGGCCTAACACCTCTTTCCTTGGCTAACGAGAACTGGCGTAAACCAAAGGTGCTAGGTACTGAAGACCGTAAGGACGTATGGAAGAGTAAGGAGCTACACGGGCGGTTCTACCGGGTCTTAACAGGACCCGACGTAGACCTGCTCGCTTCGGTGAACTGGCTACGTTTTGGGGACCTCTTTGGGGAAACTGAAGGTTTTGTCTGTGCAATTGCAGATGAGGTTATCAAGACGAACAACTATCGGAAATACATCATGAAGGACGGTACGGTCGACATTTGTCGAGCATGCCACCGTCCTGGTGAATCACTTCGCCATATTATTTCCGGTTGTTCGTATCTTGCTAACACCGAGTACTTGCATAGGCACAATCAAGTAGCCAGGATCATCCACCAGCAACTTGCTCTTCAATATGGCCTTATTGAGTTTGAAGTACCATACTATAAGTACACACCAGTGCCAGTTCTTGAGAATGGTCGTGCATTGCTCTACTGGGACCGATCAATCATCACGGACAGGACTATTGTTGCCAATAGGCCCGATATCGTGTTGGTTGATCGGACCCAGCGTCGGGCAGTGCTCGTCGATATCGCCGTCCCGCATGACGAGAATCTCGTGAAGGCAGAGAAGGACAAACTTAGTAAGTACCTCGATCTGTCCTTCGAGATAACCGCCATGTGGGACGTAGACTCGACGATCATTGTCCCGGTGGTCGTTTCGGCAAACGGATTAATAGCGAAGAGTCTCGATCAACATCTCAAGAGACTCTCGTTAGATTGTTGGATCAAGAGTCAGATTCAGAAGGTTGTTATCCTCGACACGTGCCGTATTGTTAGGAGGTTTCTTAGTCTGTAGCCTCCACCGCCGGTAGTTTGGGTCCTACTCCGCTACTGGTGGGACACTATTTTTTATATTTTTAAATGTATTTGTGTTTTTTATAAATGTATTTAAAAATGTATAAAATAAGAATAGAAATGAATAAACGATATAATAATAATACTGGCAACTCTGGACATCTGTACATACGTCATTTTCATCAATAAAATATTTTAATATTTTTATCTCAAATATCTTCCTCAATTTTTAAAATTCTTACTGATTTCTAAATTATATCACCAAAAAGTCCATAAATATTATATTTCACAATTTATTACAAGAATACCAAAGTGCAAATATGAAGCGAAGTTTTGACAAACGTCAACTATCAAAATATCAGAATCTTACGAGAAAATAAATATTATGAATGATTATAGATAGCGATGATAACAAGAGCCAGGAGTAAAAATGCACAGATAACACCCCCGGACTCATCACTTAGCTCCGCCTCGCAAGCGCTGGACCGCACTCCTGCGACACAAGTGCTTGCTGAGGCGTCGAGTTCATCGTCAAGTGATGAGTATTTTTCCCCGCCGACGTCGCCAACACCTGTACGCCGGCGAGGGAGAGGCCGGCCGCCGAGCAGTTTGGGGCCCCGAAGCCTACCAGCTTCGAGTAGGGTCCCCACTACCGGTGGTATTGTGCACCGCATGCGATGGACTTCATCCATCAATGAAAACGTCATGCGGGCATATTATGAGGCTACAGAAGGGGAAACCAACCTGACTGCGTACCGTTCAAGGATGCTCCCTTTGTTTCAGGCTCTTGAACCAACAATGACCGTTGCCGTCCAGCGACTATCGGATCAAGTGCGGGCTATCCAACGATGCAAGTTGTTGGATCAACCTGTGCTTGATCGACTACGCCTGGAAGTGTTATCTACTCGACCAGCTCCAGCGTCAACGAGAGCAGCGTCACCTGCTACACACACGGTTGCAACTAATGTTACTTTAGTTGATACCGTGCTCGACGTGGGAGATGATACGAGTGATATATCTGTCCAGGTAAGCGAGCAATTAAGGAGTACTTTAGAAGATGTGATCTCTCAATATAGGTTTGCACCTAATTCTAGACCACGGCTACCACGCTTACCCATGCATAGACGAAATCTGGCGTTGATGGGAGCCCTGAATGCGTTGCTAGCTCCGTACTTACGGACTAGCAATGATTTGCTCGATACCCACTCGATTCTTTACTGTGGAGCTATTACCGCTTGTCGTGTTGCACGCGTTAAATTCCCTGAATTTAACCGTGCACCACGATCGGGTGGTGTGCCCGTATGGCAGGCAAGAATCGAGCGACGTATCGGCACATTTAGGACTCTCATTGCGAAGCTTATCTGTTTTAGCCGGGGAAATAGTCGTCCCCGGGTCATGCGTTTCGTGAGTCAGGCATTCGCTGGGACCGGTATTCGTCCCCAGCAATACTTAACCAATGTCACGGAACGTATTGACTTTCTGAAACAGAAAGTGTATGCATGGGCAAGCCGTATCCGTCGTTATAGAGAGCGTGTAAATAGATACTGGCAGAATCGCATCTTCCAAAGTGACCAAAGGAAGGTGTACCGAGAGTGGGAGGGAACTGGACAACGTTTGAGCGACGGACAACTGCCAGATGCTCACACCATGAATCAATTTTGGCGTGACATATGGTCGGTGCCCGTCGAACATTCGGAGGGCGACTGGATCCGTGTCGTCGAGCGTGAATGCAGTATCATCGAACCCATGGAGTCTATTACCATAGACTCCGAAGATGTTAGTTGTGCAATTCGTAAGGCCCCGAACTGGAAAAGTCCTGGGCCGGATGGATTGCACAACTTTTGGATAAAGTGGGTTCAGAGCTCGCATGAACGCTTGGCAACACAGTATCAAGAAGCCCTCGAGTCTGGTTCCTTACCCGCTTTTATGACCACTGGCATCACCTTCCTGCTCCATAAATCAGGTCGTACCACGGAACCTAAAAACTATAGACCTATCACTTGCTTACCTACCATCCACAAGCTCCTTACATCCATTCTGAGAAGTAAATTAAATTCACACATAATGTCTAACAATATTTTAGATAACGCTCAGAATGGATGTAGGGCTGGGTCACGTGGTACTAAGGAGCTACTCCTTATTGACATGGCCATTAGCCAACAGGTCAAGCGGAGTAGGGGCGCCCTCTCTACTGCCTGGATTGACTACAAGAAGGCCTATGATTCGGTGCCTCATTCATGGCTGAGGAGGATTTTAGAGTTGTATAAAATTAATCCGACTCTTAAATCCTTCTTAGTCTCGTGTATGGGGCAGTGGACCACAGTCCTTCGTCAACCAGGTAGTGGTGGGTACGCCTCTGATGACTTGATAAGGATTGAACGTGGTATATTCCAGGGCGACAGTTTGAGTCCATTGTGGTTTTGTTTAGCACTGAATCCACTTAGCACATTGCTGAAGGATTCAGGGCTAGGCTATCGGTTTCGTAGAGGGGGTGAGGTTATTTCTCACCTGATGTATATGGATGACCTCAAACTATTCACACCGAAGCACCAAGATTTAGTGACATTATTAAAAACTACGGAAGTTTTTAGTAATGCCATTAAGATGGAGTTCGGTGTTGATAAGTGTGCGGTTATGCATGTACAGCGGGGGAAGGTTGTAAATTCACCGAATCTACAACTTTCTGAGATAATAACTCTCAGATCTCTCACCGAGACCGAAACATACAAATACCTAGGTATGTCAGAGTCATTGGGTATAGCGGTAGAGGATATTAAGAAATCGGTGAAAGAACGTTTTTTTGGCCGCCTGACAAAAGTTCTTAACAGTTCTTTGTCCGGTGGTAACAAAATGCGGGCTTTCAACGGTTGGGTGATACCTTTATTGTTGTACTCCTTTGGCATACTTAGGTGGACTCAAACGGAACTAGACGCCCTGGATAGGCGAGTCCGTCAACAACTGACATTGCATCGAATGTTACACCCACGATCGTCTGTCATGAGACTGTACATTCCACGGAAGTGGGGGGGTCGAGGCTTTTTGAATGCCAAGAACCTCCACAACCGTGAAGTGTGCAGTCTCAGGGATTACTTCCTACAGAATGGATGTGACATTCATTGCGATGTTGTGAAAGTTGACAAGGGCCTTACACCTCTTTCCTTGGCTAACGAGAACTGGCGTAAACCAAAGGTGTTAAGTACTGAAGACCGTAAGGACGTATGGAAGAGCAAGGAGCTACACGGGCGGTTCTACCGAGTCTTAACAGGACTCGATGTAGACCTGCTCGCATCGGTGACCTGGCTGCGTTTTGGGGACCTCTTTGGGGAAACTGAAGGTTTTGCCTGTGCAATTGCAGATGAGGTTATCAAGACGAACAACTATCGGAAATACATCATGAAGGACGGTACGGTCGACATTTGTCGAGCATGCCACCGTCCTGGTGAATCACTTCGCCATATTATTTCCGGTTGTTCGTATCTTGCTAACACCGAGTACTTGCATAGGCACAATCAAGTAGCCAGGATCATCCACCAGCAACTTGCTCTTCAATATGACCTTATTGAGTCTGAAGTACCGTACTATAAGTACACACCAGTGCCAGTTCTTGAGAATGGTCGTGCATTGCTCTACTGGGACCGATCAATCATCACGGACAGGACTATTGTTGCCAATAGGCCCGATATCGTGTTGGTTGATCGGACCCAGCGTCGGGCAGTGCTCGTCGATATCGCCGTCCCGCATGACGAGAATCTCGTGAAGGCAGAGAAGGACAAACTTAGTAAGTACCTCGATCTGTCCTTCCAGATAACCGCCATGTGGGACGTAGACTCGACGATCATTGTCCCGGTGGTCGTTTCGGCAAACGGATTAATAGCGAAGAGTCTCGATCAACATCTCAAGAGACTCTCGTTAGATTGTTGGATCAAGAGTCAGATTCAGAAGGCTGTTATCCTCGACACGTGCCGTATTGTTAGGAGGTTTCTTAGTCTGTAGCCTCCACCACCGGTAGTTTGGGTCCTACTCCGCTACTGGTGGGTCACTATTTTTTATATTTTTAAATGTATTTGTGTTTTTTATAAATGTATTTAAAAATGTATAAAATAAGAATATAAATGAATAAACGATATAATAATAAATAACCTGGCAACACTGCTACAAAACAGTCACATTTTTTTTCTTGAGGAGCATTTACTAAAATATTTTACCTTTAATCTACAATAATACAAAAATATCATTCAAAACATAATAAAAGTACAAATATATATCTATAACAAAAAAATCAGCATGAAGAAAATCCGGAAAAAACACAAACAAATATTTTATAAATTATAGTACACTTTGACACATTATGTCAGTGTAACAAACTGAAAATGATAATATGAAAATAAGATGATAATCAAGAAAAAATATAATGTTGACCAGAGCTGGCGCCAAAAAAGCACAATTACCAACCCCGGACTTGTCGCACAGCTCCGCCTTACAGTCGTCGACAACTGTGACTACTGGTGAGGCGTCGAGCTCAAGCAGCGACGAGTTTTTCTCTCCGCCGACGTCGCCTCTACCTGTACGTCGGCAGGGGAGAGGCCGGCCACCGACTGGCTTGGGACCCCGAGGCCCTCCGGCTTCGATTACGGACCCCGCTACCGGTGGTAATGTGCACCGCATTCGATGGAACTTCGGTATGAATGAAAACGTGATGCGGGCATATTTTGTGGCTACAGAGGGGGGAACTAACCTCACTGCGTACCGTGTTCGCATGCTACCTCTGTTTCAGGTACTTGAACCAGATGTCAACGTATCGGCACAACGCCTATCGGATCAGGTGCGCGCCATACAACGCTGTCACCTGTTGGATGACGCTACACTTGAAAGGCTACGCTTAGAAGTGTGTAGTGGTATCACGCCTTCTTCATTGCAACCATTACCTGTGCCATTACAAAGTAACCGTAATGAAAGAACGCAAGAAAACATCATCTCACATGTTGGTGAAGAAGTGAGTGATGCTGCTATACCTGTAAGTACTCAATACAATGAGGAATTAAGGAGCGCTTTGGAGCGAGCGATTGGTGAGTTTCAATCTGTCCCTATTGAGTGTAGACCGCGGCTTCCGCGTTTGCCCACACATAAAAAAAACGTGGCGCTAGTGTGTGCCCTAGACTCGATGTTAACATCGTTTTTTAACAACTGCAGAAACATTACTGATGCCCATTCCATTCTGTACTGTGCAGCTGTTGCAGTATGTCGAATAGCTGGTGTTAAATTTTTTAAACAAGAAACAGCTATTCGACCAAAGCCTGCTGTACCAGCTTGGCAGTGCAGAATTGAACGGCGCATCAACGAGGCTAGGGTGCTCATTGGCAAGCTACACTGCTTCAGGACGGGCAATACACGCCCGAGAGTCATGCGCTTTGTGACCCGTGCATTCGTGGGAACTAATATTAGGCCCTGTGAATACTCTGTTCGGGTCACAGAGCGCATCGATTACCTGAAGCAGAAAGTTTATGCGTGGGCGAACCGCATAAGGCGGTACAAAAAAAGAGTGGACAGATACACTCAGAATCGCTTGTTCCAAAAAAATGAGAGGTGGGTATATAGAGGGTGGGAGCGACCTAACTCGGATGTGACTGATGGGAGTCTACCTGATGCTGTTTCTACAGTTAACTTCTGGAAAAGCATCTGGTCGACGCCCGTCAGTCATACACAGGATGCGTGGATTAGGGATGTTGAGCGGGCGTGTGAACCAATTCCAGCTATGGAACCTATAACCATATCTGAAGAAGATATTGGTTGTGCAGTTCGTTCGTTGCCAAATTGGAAATCTGCTGGACCGGACGGACTGCACAACTTTTGGTTAAAATGGTTCCGTAGCTCACACGCTTGCTTGGCATCTTGCTTCCAGTCATCCCTTGAGTCATCGTCGCTTCCAGCTTTTATGACTACCGGAGTAACCCACCTCCTATACAAATCTGGTAGTACCACAGACCCCAAAAATTATAGACCTATAACTTGTCTACCTACCATATACAAACTTTTTACATCCATCCTGAGAGTAAAAATATATTCACATGTACAAAACAATAACATCTTGTCAATCTCTCAGAATGGATGTAAAAGTGGGGCACGTGGTACAAAAGAGCTCCTTATTATTGACATGGCTGTTTGCCAGCAGGTACGCCGCAACCGAAAGAACCTTGCGACATGCTGGATTGACTATAAGAAAGCGTACGATTCTGTGCCTCATACATGGCTTCGGAGGGTGCTAGAGCTGTATAAAGTTGATGCAACTCTATGCACCTTTTTGGGGTCATGTATGAGACAATGGAGTACGGTTCTTGTTTATCCAGGGTGTCGTCAGGTTCTAGGAGGTGGTGTACCAATAGGGATTGAGAGAGGTATTTTCCAGGGTGATAGTCTGAGTCCGTTGTGGTTTTGTCTAGCACTAAATCCTCTCAGTACGTTACTAGAGGGTTCAGGGTTAGGCTATCGGATGCGCAGAGGGGGTCAAATTTTGTCCCACCTTTTTTACATGGATGACCTAAAGTTATTTGCCCCTAATGGCCCCGATTTGATGGCTTTGCTAAAAGTTACTGAAACTTTTAGTAAGGCCATCAGTATGGAGTTTGGGGTAGATAAGTGTGCGGTCATGCATGTAAAAAGGGGCGGGATTGTGGAATCTGAAGGAGTCAATCTTTCAGATTTCACACGATTTGGGTCGCTCTCCGCAACCGAAACCTACAAATATCTAGGTATGTCTCAAGCTCTGTGTATTGCTGAGACTGACATGAAACAGAAGTTGCAGGATCGTTTCTTTGGCCGCCTGAAAAAAATACTGAAAAGTCTTTTATCAGGCGGTAACAAGGTGCGTGCTGTCAACGGCTGGGCCATGCCAGTCTTAGTTTACTCTTTTGGCATACTTAGATGGACTCAGACGGAGTTAGAAGCTCTGGATAGGAAGGTGCGTTGTCTATTGACTTCATATCGAATACACCACCCACGTTCGTCAGTAATGAGGTTGTATATACCACGGAAATGTGGGGGTCGAGGATTTTTAAATGCCAAGACTCTCCATAACCGTGAGATATGCAACCTTAGAGAGTATTTCCTACAGGTGGACGTGGATATGCATCGAGATGTTGTGGCAATAGACAACGGACTGACCCCGCTGTCCCTTGCGAAAGAGAACTGGCGCAAACCTGTAATATTAAGTGTATCTGATCGGAGGGAAATATGGAAGAGCAAGGAACTGCATGGTCGATTTTATCGGGCTCTAAATGGGCCCGATGTTGATTCAATAGCATCGGTATCCTGGTTACGATTTGGTGATCTCTTCGGAGAAACTGAGGGTTTTATCTGTGCAATCACTGACGAAGTCGTGATGACGAATAACTATCGGAGATTTATTGTCAAAGATGGGACGCTAGACATCTGTCGGGCATGTCATCGTCCCGGAGAATCTTTAAGACATATTATCTCTGGTTGTTCCCGTCTTGCGAACGGTGAGTATTTGCACAGACACAACCAAGTAGCCAGGATAATCCACCAGCAACTTGCTCTAAAGTATAATCTTGTCGACGTGGAGGTACCTTATTACAAGTATGTGCCCGACCCAGTTCTTGAGAACGGTCATGTCACATTGTATTGGGATCGATCTATTATCACTGATAGGACTGTTATAGCTAACAGACCTGATATAGTGATAATGGATCGATTAAAGCGCCTTGCAGTAATTGTCGATATCACTGTGCCACATGACGAGAATCTCGTGAAAGCAGAAAAAGATAAACAAATTAAATATTTAGACCTAGCTCACGAGATTGTCGACATGTGGGATGTGGATTCGGCGATTATTGTTCCGATAGTCGTATCTGCGCATGGTCTAATAGCCAAGAGCCTCGACCTCCACCTACAGAGGCTCGCGTTAGGCAGCTGGATCAAGGGCTTGATGCAGAAGGCGGTTCTGTTGAATACGGCCCGTATTGTGCGGAAGTTCCTGTCTTTGGAGCCCTAACCACCGGTAGCTTGGTCCCTGTACCCGATGCCGGTGGGTTACTGTTTTTTATATTTTTAAATGTATTTTTTTATAAATCTATTTAAAAATGTAATAAATATGTGTTAAGTGTTAACAAAGAGAATAATAATAAATTTATTTCGTAAAAATAATTGTACAATAAAATTTTACATAGAATCTTAATTTTAATTGTGCGCTATTACATCATAGTTAGTGCATTAGTAGCTTAAGTATGTAGGTATAATAATACCTATTTACATTTATATGTTTCTAGATGTTTTATAAATAGGTAGTCTTATAAACGTAATTTGCACTTGAACTAGGTAGTCCTGTATTTCAGGCGCCAATTGCAGCTAAGTAAATTATATAACATTACACAAAAACAATTACGTAACATTATATGATTAGGTTATTCATAATATTATATAATAAGAGCTAGTACAATACCAAAGTGGCTCAATATTGATAACTATATTAGATATGTCTTAATTATTCAACTTATCACTATTTATTTTAATACAGATATTAACTCCTCTGTGTCATCGTAGGACATCCCTTGAAGGGCATTCTTTAGTACTTGCTTACAACGAGAATAACGAGGATAAATATTTGCTGTAGCGTTTATCCTATTGTACAGAAGCGGTCCTAAGAACAAGTAAAATTTGCCTGTGTATTCGCGTTTTATCGCAGTTCTTTCAGTGCAAACAATATCTTTCCGTCTTTTGTAGGAAACTTGAGTGCTGTAGGGAAGTGATGCGTGCTGTTTTAGTACTGTACTGAGTATGAATAGCTGACGGACTGTTAATACTTCACAAGATTTCTATAGGAGGTTAGTGGGAAATAGGAAAGGGCGGAACGTTGATACCTTAAGGATTGCCCTCTGAGCTCGCTCGACGGGTAAAAGCAAGGTCTTGCCTGCTCCTCCCCATGACGTTATGCAATATGTTATTATTGATTGACAAAGTGCATAGTAGACTTGTTTAATCACCTTTGAGTCACCTATATATCTTATTTTTTTGAAGACAAAAATCAGCTTGCGCATTCGCTTAATTAGTGCTTCGCTATGTTTTTTAAACGAAAGCGTCTCATCTATTATAATACCTAGGTATTTTATAGTATCTGTTATGGCTATAACTGGGAAAGTGCACGTGTTATCTTTATTATCAGTTTCCCTACAATAGTGAGCGTACAGTGAGGGGTTGGGCTGGGTTGTATTCGGTCTCTTGCGCATCGAGAATGAAATATATTTGGTTTTATCTGCGTTTAATGTAAGTAAATTGTATTGAAGCCATTTATTTACGATGTTAAATCCTCGCTGCGCACGCCCGTACGCTTCTGACTCTGATTCAGCAGAAAAAAGGAGGGCAGTGTCGTCCGCGTATGATATGACCGTACCGTACTCGAGATTTATGTTACATAGTTCATTTATATAAATTAAGAACAAAGTGCTTCCTAATACGCTTCCCTGGGGAATGCCGAACGAGGTGTTCTCGAGATCTTCACTGATAATATTACAGATCTTTACACATTGAGTACGCTCTTTTAAGTAGCTTTTAAGGAGGTCCAATTGTACGCCTCTTATTCCCATGTTGTCAAGCTTTGTCAACAGCTTAGGAATAAAGACCGTGTCATAAGCTTTGGCAAGATCCAGGAAGATTCCCACTGTGTAGTTACCCTTGTCAAGCTCTTGTGCTATGTAATCCGTTAGTTGATGCACCGCATCGGCTGTTGACCTATTAGCTCTAAAACCAAACTGGGTATTTGATAAAAGCGCATTGTCCTCTAAATATTTCGTCAACCTGTTGTTTATAATTTTCTCAAGTATTTTCGATATTGCAGGGAGTAACTATACATAACATAACAACTAAGACTAGCCAATTCCAGTAATCATTCTTTTCTAGGTAATATTGTCAGATTTTACAATAAAATACCTACATATATATTAGCTCTTACCGAGGGAAAGTTTAAAACTACTATTAAAGAGTATCTAATGAATAAAGCGTATTACTCAATTAAAAATAATATTGATGACAGAGATGCCTGGAAATAATGTAGATAATATTCTTCACATGCTGCCTACAAATATATTATGTGTAATCAATAATATAAGTATACTATGTAAATTACATTAAAAAAATTTTGAACCCGCCGAGTTTCTTGCCCTTCTTCTCGGGTGTGTGGTCAAAAAATCAAAAAAGTCACAAAGTAACACTTATGAACTTCAAAAAAAGAATATGCTTCTACATTTACATTTACCGCCAGATTCGCAAGGCAATAGGTAGAGCCTGTGAGGAAAGAACCTGTCAAGAAAAACTCACGGTCACTCTTTTTATTCGCCAGTAAATACAATGATTCTGTTACAACAATAAAAAGAGGGCAAGGGCAGTACGTGACCATGTGTGGACCAAGTGAACTCAAAAATTATGGATCTCTGTTATTCACAAAAAAAGTCAAATACTAGTTAAAGGTGCCACATAATCTCAAAGTACCCATACCTAACAATATCATAATAATAATAATTTAACAATAATAAGTGAGTTTCAGCAATAAAACAACATTTCAAACAGAAGTAGCCCCTATGTAGCTCGAGTGACGAGCAAGCAACTCATTGCATTGGTAATCGGATGGGTGGATTTTTTGACCTTTGAAAAGTGTGTATTTTTAATAAAAATATTGCAAGCAATACATACTGCTCCTATTTTTAATAAAAATATTTTGATTTGATTTGACAAATTATATACACAAAAACCTTCCTTGAGAACCACTCTATCCATTGGTGAAAATCGTATCCAAATCTGTTGCGTAGTTTTAAAGATCTAAGCATACATAGGGAATGGAAGCGATTTCATTTTGTATATGTAGTGGCTTTTTAGTTCTTAGTACTAACCGTAATAATACTACTTACTTATAAGAACACCGATTGTTTGCATCAGTAAAAATAAAAAAAAATTAAAAATATATTGTAATCTTAAACCAAACTCATCTATACTTATAATAAATCTGTAGAAGTGAAAATTCTGTACATTGAAAATATCAAAAAAATAAATGGCAGGGGGTGTTACTAGACCGACAACGAACCCGAAAATGTGATTAAAAAAATTTTTGTCTGTCTGTCTGTCTGTTCAGGCATCACGCAAAAACTACCGGGCCGATTACGATGAAACTTGGTATAATTATTCTTTAATATCCTGGGCACCACACTGGGTACTTTTTATCCCGGAAAAGTTTATACAATAAAAAACAAACTTTATTTTGCGGTTCGATCCCTACACCCAATTACTGTACCAACCGCAAATAATAAGTTTGTCGTTTGTTTCTCTTTATATTGGGTTCGCCAAATTGACACCGCCCGCCTGGTGGTAAGTCGTGACGACGTCTAGCGATTGTGAGCCACTCTCACAGCACACATTACTGTAAAGAGTGACCCTCAACTTGACGACCTACTGATGTGCCTCTTCACGCTCCGCTTAAAGAACCCAGGGTTATATGTGGGAGGAAATACGTGCACAGGCACTGTGTGGGAGTGGCATCTCTGCCCGGCACGCGTTGTTCGGGATCGGAAGGAAGAGGGTGGGATCAGATTGAAGAGCTCTTCAGAACGGGTAATAGAATATAATAATATAATAGAGAAACTGTTGTATTATGAACGCAATTATTAATACTATTATGAAAGCATAAAACCCAAAACAATGGTTTTTAGAACTTTTGTCTGTTTGTCTGAATGTTTGAACACGCTAATCTCAGAAACGAATTTGCGGTTTGGTTTTCAATCGGTTCATAAATAAAAAAGTTATGTACTTAGATCTCAAGTAACACGCAGACGGAGCTGCGGGCAACAGCTAGTTTTAAAATTGTATTTAAATATTTGAATGATTTCTGTGTTCTGTGACAAACATCGACAAAGGAAATCGAAATGTTTGATGTTGTAATTTGCACTTAATGCTTGAATCGTCTAGCCTGTAGGCATGAGATCAAACCAAGGGCTTAAATAGTTTAAAACTAATTTTACTGACTGGTTTGTTTGCGATATTTTGCAGGAAATTGGAAAATATTCTAATTTCCTACAAAATAAATTTGAATACCACTCTTTAATATCAAGCAAGATATTTAAGTTTCAGAATTTAATCAAAATATTTCATCAAACCCAATAATAATACATAATATGTAAAAAAGGGCGCACTAGAGCACACCTTGTGAAGACAAAATTCAGCTCGTTAAGTTTGGTAATTTGAATTATGAACTTTGGTCGGGCTAATAGACTTGTCCCCGTATTACGAGGAAGCACAGAGTCCTTGGTAAATTTTGTGGGTTTGACTTCCTTTGGGAAAAAAGAGGTGATGTTGTGTGATAAGACTGTTAACAATATTACTATTACTATGCTTTGCAAATTAAAACTTTGATATAGCTTGTATACTTTCTCATTAATGTAGTTAATCCACCTATAACATCTGCTTTTTCACAGCAGACTATAAATAAGGTTTAACTTTTTATTGTGTTTTTCTTATATTTAACTAGCCGACAACAACCTTCCTCGAGAACCACTCTATCCATTGGTTGGTATAAACCGCATCAAAATCCTTTGCGTAGTTTTAAAGATCTAAGCATACATACGGTGATTTAAGTGATTAGTCAATATGATAAGAACGTACGTAGCTCTTCCAACGAACAGCGTAGTACATTTTCCCACGATTAAAATATCACTGGGTAATTTACATAAAATTAAAATAATGTCAGTATGATTCAATTCACAATTCCAATCCATATCTTATATAAATTTAATCAAATATAACTATAAAAATAAACATAAACATAACATAGCATCACGCCTTTTTCCCCGAAGGGGTAGGCAGAGGTGTGCAAACACACCCACATCTCGCCAGCTATGTTAGGTCCCATGTAATAGGGGGCACAAGTTCCAGACTGGAATAATTATCTGGGTAAAATTCTAAAGAGAATTATACATTATCCACCAGACCCGGGAATCGAACCCGAGACCTCGAGCGTGGCAGTCCGTACATAGTACCATTGTGCCACCGAGGTAGCCACCACTATAAAAATATGATAAAAATATGCTAGCCGATATTCTTTTTTAGATTAAAATATAATATACCTATCATCATCATCATCATCATCATCATCAGCGACCTTTACGATGTCGTCGGTCCACCTTGTGACCCTGGTCCTCTTTCGGATCTCGTCGTTACGAATTCGATCGCGAAGTGACACTCCGAACATAGCCCTTTACATTGCTCTCTGGGTGACAGTGAGCTTTTACGAGTACAAAAGGCGTATCGTCAATGGCCATGTCTCGGTTGCGTAGGTCATCGCTGGCAACACACATTGGTCGAAGACCTTACTTTTAAGATACTATACCTGTGGGGATTGAAATTTCGATATTTTTTTATGCACATTATGTATGTACCTATAATTAAGACCAGCGGAGTCTTCCTCATACTTGGTCTCAATCGAATCTTTGTGCCACGATACCGGTCGCTATTTTAAACCTATCGACTTGAAATTTGGCATGCAGATAGAACACATTAACGTGCTTTGCTGTATTTTTGGTAAATGTAGCTTATATAGTTTTTGAGTTATCAAACATTAAAGTAACGTACCTTTCACAGTACTAAAAAAAAATAATGTTGGATTTCGCGTGCCAAATTTAATAACTTCAAAACTTAAAATTATTTAACTATGGAACTATTCATCCGATTATCCTGTCTTTCACTCCGTCTTATTTATTTCGACGTTCCGGCGAACCGCCTAGTATATGTATAAATAGGTATTGTTCTCGTAGCATAAGCTGTAACTATAAGCAAAGGCAGACGTTGAGCCTGTAGGCGTTGTGTAGACGTGGTTGTAGTAACTATGATTTTATATAACTACTTTTTAAATATGGAATATCATTGAGTTGTTATCAATCATGCATTTCGCTTTAACTACAGTAGGTCAATGTACTATGTTTTGACTTAACTGAATGTATAGGTACCACAAAGTAACCGAATTTCAGACCTACCGTACCGGGAATAGGTACTGTACATATACTACATATAAAAACTGATGTAAAAGAATAAAGGAAATGATACTTATTAGTTACATATATTGTAGCTTGTTTATTATTTTGCCTAGGAAGGAAAGGAGGGAAATTCTAAAATAAAAAAAAATATAAGGAAGACGGCATTCACGTGAATGACGTAAGTGTGTATTAGTATCCGGTTTTTAGTTAAGTTTTATGAAACAATAATGAGTAAGTACACAACGGTGCGTGAAGGCTAACAAACTAATGATCATATATTTATATTTACCTACATTAACAGTTTTAAGAAAATTTGATAAGGCAATATGAGACTATGAGGAGCAGTCATCGTCATTTTTCATCTTAGCATTCCTGGCGTCTAGAGACTAAAATCGTTTTTTGCTAGGTAACAAGAAAAAACTTAGTTTAATCTATTGATCATCACTGGGTCAGAATCAGCAGGATGTCAATAAGAGAACCATGGTACGTGGCGAGTACAAATTGTACGCAACGTATGAGACTACAAGATGTAGTACTTATGGACAAAAGCCTCGACCAAATAAAGGAAAAAAAACAAAAAGATGTAGTAGTAGAGTTAGTGTGAGTCACTACTACGTGTTCTCGATTACATTTGATTTGATGCCATAGCATTGATAATTGTCGTTAGGGATGTTTTCTTACTAAAGTTTACGTACCTAGATGCTTCGGTAAGTATCTGTTTCGCATCCATCGTGACGTCACAACACGCCAGTGTCAACTTCAAATGACGGAAATGGGACCAAATAATTGTCGGAATGGGAGCAAAATTGAAATGCGACCACATCGGAAGTAGTAGCTTTCATTAAAAAAAAAAGTTTTAAAATCGGTTCACCCAAGACAACCTCCTCCTTTATTGGAAGGCAAGTCCTTAAGTGTAAGGTATAGCTTGGCAAAAAAGACGTGAAACGGTACTAAAATATTTAATCACTGGCAACACTCTGTCAATCACGTCAAGTCAGTACTTGTTGTGACATTTCATACATTCTACGATCGTTGTTTTATTTTACTTTAAATTATTTCTGTTATTGTAGTGTTATTGAGTTCAGAATTAATAGGCATGTAATCCGCAGCTCCGCCAGAGATATTATTTATAAAGTAAGATAGTTAAAGTTAAAGATAGTCTTAAGATGTTTGTCAGAACGCGAAGCCGGAGTGTTTATCCGATCTCAACGTTGTTTACAAAAGGAACTGCTGAAATGACTGGTAAAGTATGGTTTTATTTAATTTATCAGAAATAATTTGTGTTATTCAACTTGTGAAATGTAGATAACCTCTTAAATAATGATTGTTTGCTTTTTAACAAAATGTCCATAAATTTGAGGTAGGCTATGTTATTAACAATGCATTTGTATAGTGCGTTCGAACAATATTGATAGTTTTTTTATGATTTCACAAAAAAAGTTTATTATGCAGATTTTACAACAATGTTGATAGTTTTTTTTATGATTTCACCAAAAAAGTTTATTATGCAGATTTTACGAGTATACACCCTTTTATGTTATTCCTATATAAAGTTCGCAATTTTTTTCAGGTACATTTGTCAGTACCATAAGACGAATCGCTTTGGAAGGACAAAGAAATAAAGGTATTCTCTCCACACCAGGAAAGCATAGAGCGGGACGGCCCAAAAAAGACTTGGACGACTTTGACTTGTGTGCAATCAGGCAAAAAATTCAATTCTTTTACACCGTAAAAAAAATTGTAAATAGTTTTTATTTGAAGGAAATATTTTTATCAGTTTATAGCAAGTTCACTAAGTTCACTTTTTATCATTTTTAGGTGCCTACTTTACGAAACCGGTTGCCGGTGGTAAGAGAAGAACTAGGATTTAGCAGAAGCCGTGAAGATTTCACATCGGTCGGTATATTTATAAAAAAAATAGTTTAAAATCTTATAAGTACCTGAATAATTGAATGTGAATTGTTTTTATTTTAATAGGCAGTGGCTGAACAAGCATTTCAGAGCATCTTTGCTGATGACTGGAGAAATTCATGCCAACACGTTATTAAAATAGAGAAAGAAATAAAGAATATTATGAAAGGGGACAAACTCTGTATGACGATATTGAAAAATTGTCATAAACCTCCAAGATGATAGAAGCAGTATAAAACCAATGAGGATAGCCAGCACACTATTGGAGAAGACCCACCCCAAGGCTCAGATGATGACTTTTTTGGTGTGGAATATTTAGATGAAATTCTTTTAGATTCCGATTAGAATAAATTAAATTGTCCTATTTAATGGATTTACATTGCACTCAGTTCAATAGTTTTATTCTTTTTTTTAGGAATTCACGCAAGGACTAGTTTCAATCCCAGTCTGACGATATTGAAAAAATCGTCATAAACCTCCAAGATGATAGCAGCAGTAGTGAAACTAGTGAGGATAGCCAGCACACTACTGGAGAAAACCCACCCCAAGTCTCAGATGAACACTTTTCTGGCGTGGGTTTAGATGAAAGTCTTTTAGATTCCGATTAGAATAAATTCAATTATCCTATTAAATTGATTTATATTGCACTCAGTTCAATAGTTTTATTCTTTTTCGTTAAGCAACTGCCATCTGACCTCCACAACCCATGGCGATAGTGGGCGATATTAAAGCATTGCAGCTAGATCAGTTGTTGGATTTTTTTAAGGCTCTAACTACCCAGCTCGGCTCCGCCCGTGTGGAATTGTGATCCCGTTCATCGCTGATATATATGTGTTAATCTGACATCAGAACAATGTAAGGATGTTTGTTACTCTTTCACGTAAAAATTACAGAATGGATTTTAATGAAACTTTACAATAATATAGCTTCTAAATAAGAATAATACAGACTATTATTGTAAACTTTCATTAAAATCCATTCTGTAGTTTTTACGTGAGAGAGTAACAAACATCCTCATATACATCCTTACATACTCACAAACTTTCACGCTTATAATATTAGTGGGATATACTCACAAAACAAGTAGTAGGTACACTTAATAAATAATGTACAAATATATTTAAATCAAAGTATCAAAACTGTTCTTGTCGTTGTATATAGGTTGGGCACATGCACGATGGTGGCGCCCCTATTAATTTCACGTCTTTTTTGCCAAGCTTGTATATGTTACTAGTTTATTATGTAAGTACTATTTATTCTATTCCCTATTCTGTGGTTTAGCAACATATTTTGTTCATCTTCAAATTTACCATTTTTTTATCTTCACGGTGTCTAATTACTTAATACAAAATACAATGAAAATAATGGGTATTCCTACTATTAGTTCTATTTGTTATGGTAGATAATTTTATTGTGATTTAGTTTACTGAATATTTATAAGGTTACGAAACATATGTAACAAAAACTGGATGTTAAACGAATTACCACCTTGTATTATCCCTAAAACTCAGCGAAGTATAACTATTAATATTACGTACGTAGAAATACCTACTTTAAAGTTAAAAAACACTTCTCCGTATTGGTTATTGTAATAAACGAATCATAACTTAATAATTCAAAAATAAAAATCCAAACTGTATTAAATTAACATGGATACTCATAGTATATGTCTTGTTTTGAGTGTGTTTGTACACGTACATGTAGGGAGGTACTTATGTTACATGTTATTTGTAAAAAACAGATATGTTTATTGTCCGTTTCTAGTTGCTATGCTGGTATAAAATAACATTTATTTATGACATTTAAATCTACAATAATTACAGGTATCTAGACCAAATACAAGTACCAGCTGCATTATTGTATTAGACTACTTTTTGTGCATTCCCGCGGGAGCTTTGTACGAGAAACTAATCCACACAGCCAGAAACTCGAAGTAATAAAGCAGAAATACTCGTACTTTCGAGAGCAGTTGTTACGGAGTCGCAAATACAGTTGGTAGGTACTCGCAAGATTCTTATCACGGAGTATATATATCAGCAACCAAGGCACGAAGCAATCTACATTTTGTTCAATTTGGTATACTACGTTAGGTTTTACTTATTGATATCTGTTTTACAAGGTGTTACTTTGACCCGAAATGTACTTGAACAATACGAACACGGATGCGTCTGATTTAAACCGATACTTTAGAAAATCGACCTTTATAAAAATGCAGTCTACGATTTATTGAATCGATTTAAATTGACCGAACTAGTGAAGCATCTACATTTCGAAACTGGTCAATTTTGTTTTCGTCCGTCGGTCTGGCTCAGTCAGTAGGTATATATTTGTTACGGGATAGCCTCCACATTTTTTAACCGATCTCCACGAAACTTGTTCCTTGATTTAAATTTTTATATTTTTTTTTTATTTATAATTTTTGTATTTCTAAGCAATGAGTTTGCTTAAACTATTCTTAAAATATTAAGAAAGAAATTATAAAAAGATCACAAAAACTGATGTCATCGGCGGGACTCGAACCCACGGCCTTTCCCTAACAGGGGGAGTGCTCTGACCAACTGAGCTACGATGACCACTACCGACAACATCGAATTTTTGCTTCATATCATATTGGTTCATAAATTCTACATCGTGCTATCAAAGTTAGCGTTGGATCCACCTACCGCAGTTCTACCGAACTAACGGTACCAGTGTATCTGAGTCTTAGTAATAGGGTTCCCGTTTCACCCTCTGGGTAGGTACGGAACCCTAAAAAGAGGTATAAATATTAGAGTGTGTATAATATAGGCCTGGTGACAAACAATGCTATTAGACGAACTAATTATTTTTAGGCTTTCGCGGTTTACGTAGTTTTCGGGATACGCGAATATTGCGACGTTAGGTCGCAGTGTGACTGGACACAACGAGACCA
The DNA here is from genome assembly GCA_963556515.1 of Nudaria mundana. Lineage (NCBI taxonomy): Eukaryota > Metazoa > Arthropoda > Insecta > Lepidoptera > Erebidae > Nudaria > Nudaria mundana. The sequence continues at coordinate 11,978,199 of OY748301.1, forward strand.
CAGGAGCTGGATTAACGATTAACGGACTTGGGGAAATGTAACAGAAGTTAACGAGTCCGTTAACATATTTTTAAGTTAACTTAAAAGTTAATCCGTTATTCGAAATGTTAACTTCGTTAATTAACGATTAACGGATTAACGAGTTAATGCCCAGCTTTGCCTACATAATCTATTCAGTCCGGTTAATAACTTTAGTAGGTATACCTAACTCATAGGACTTTAAGAACACAAAAGAATAGGTCGTGCTATTTTGGCTCTCAATGATGTTAAACGTTTCACAGAAAAAGAGGTCTCTCCTATCGCAATGTGGACGCACGTAACTAGGAATGAGTAGGCAAACAATTGCGTAACAGACTACCTAAATAGTTTATTTAAGGCGTTGGCTGGACGAAGTTTATTTATTGGGTTAAATAAAAACGTGAGCGGAACTATTATTATTCGAAGTATAGGTATAAAACTGTACAGAATTGAGCCAAAGGAACCTTGAATCTACGAAGAATCTTCTACTTTATTAACAATCATTTCACTTATTTAATTTATTATATAAATGTTATATAACTTGGAATTAATAAATATTTAATTAAAAATAATTTGGAGAGCTTTATTTTTAGAATTAGAATAATTTGTTAATAGAAGCGCCATCTATTTTTAAGTGTTTGAACTACTGAGATAGGCTTCGCGGCCGTAAACATCGTTTAGACTCAAGTTTCTCAAGACTCAACTAAAGACACAGCTTCCATGTTGGTGGCGCTTTTGAACTTAATTTGTTTGTTACCATACTTACATTTACTCCAGCGACAGATCAGTCGATATTATTAAATAGTTTATCACAGAGTAGTTATCTACTCTATGAAAAACTCCCATTCTAATAGCATTTCTAAGTATTCCTCTCAAGTATAGGGTAGAGTACTTTTGAAAAGACCAGCAGGGCAAGCATGGCAGTAGGAAGAGTTTTCACAGATACAGATAGCCAAAGCATCATCCGTTGATAAGCAGATGTCATTTGCAGTTGAGGTTGGTTTGGGCCTCTATATTGGTAGAATCCCTTATGAACTTACAAAGTTGAAGCAGTTAATTGTATTATTAGTACCTACTTTCGAGCCTGAATTCTAATTCTTAGAACGTTTACGACGTCACATAAATTCCCTAAAAGGTAAAAATAGCCATCTATTGGCCAATTAATGTTGATAGAATTACTAAATAATGTTCAAAAGGACGCACGCCAATACTGTATTGGTTCAACAACAAAATAGCTTCGTATTTTATCATGGACTATAACTTTCAGAATAAATACACAATTTGCGACTTTTATAGCTTTACATAGCAACCTCGAGTGAGGCTTAATTGTGTTTTTGCAACTTGTTGATATTGGCGTAGGAAATCACTTAAGAGCCAATATAATAATGTTATTTTTTTCCCTATGGCAGTCAGTGTCGCCTTGATGCGGTATCTTAAAGTTTGAGAGACAGAGTGTCTAGTACCAGTTCCTTACGTAAATTTGCTCGAAATACGTTTGGGTATTCTCCATACATTTCACACAGTTCCCTGACGTTACCGCAAGGGACGCTCGTAATACGAAAACGTATTTTGAGCAAATTAATGTAAGGAACTGGTACTAGAAACTGATTGATTTTAAGTAATAAGGCTGTATCTTGGACTTCATCATAATTATAATAACATAGTATAAAACAAAGCCCCTTCCGTTCCCTATGTATGCTTAGATCTTTAAAGTTACGCAAGGGATATTGATGCGGTTTTCACCTATAGATGGAGTGGTTATCGAGGAAGGTTTTTGTGTAAATAATTTATCAAGCCAGTGAAACCGCGGGCGTCCGCTAGTTGTGTATAAAGAGCAGCACCTATTTATCTTGTCAAGAGACTAAAGCTGAACTAATATGTTGGTAACGAGTTCTAGATGCATAAATACAAGTTTACGAGAATATCAAGTATGATCAAGAAATTCTTAGACTATTGGATAGAAACAGGCGTTACCTGGCGAAAATCCATGACAAAGTAATGGTAAGTAAGATGTTAAAACTTTTCAAAATTTAATAGCATTATTTTCGCAAAAACAATAGACAATCAAACGTCGACAATTGTTTCACCTCTAAACGAGGCATTCTCAAGACTGTCTCAGAGAGAACAGCAAAATATGAAGCCAGGACATATTTGCTTTTAAGTATGAATGTGTAAATATCGCTAGCGCGATGTAGGATTTGTCACAATAACTAACGTGGGTAGAAACATTAAGTTGTGCTAACAAAATTCAAAATAGGTATTCAAAAAGATAAAAACACTACTCTTTATTATATAGAAAATACAGACTGACGCACACAAAGCAACAAACAACTACCGTGTCTGTCCGTTCACAAACAAATTAAGCAAAGGAGATGTATGAAAATCAGTCTGTTGTTGAGTAAGGTGTCCTCATCCCTCCTAACTATTTCCAACCTTTCCCAGACACATAGCTTGAACCCTTTCTCACATAAACGTAAAACTTTAAAGGTGTTATTATTGTTCAAGGTGTGACCCGTATCAAGGAGATGCTTCGCGAAGTGGGATCTTTCAGGACAACCGTTGCGGAAGACTGATAAATTCTCTCTGTATCTGACTTCAAAGGACCTGCCAGTCTGCCCTACATACTGCATATCACAACCATCGCAGCTCAACAGATAAACTCCTGACTTGTGTGAAACAGAAACTAAATCTTTGCAATTACACAACTCCCTCAAGGTGTTCTGGGTTCTAAAAGCTGTAAATATATTGTTTTCCCTCATGATCTTAGCCACACTCAGCGAAACGGGACCCACGAACAGCAAACACGCAGTGTACTTCCTAGGTGGCTCCTAAGATGGATGCAATAAACGAAAGCTAATATTTCTACGCTCAGACTAGAAGAAGAATATAGACGGAACATGTAGAATGAACACGTGAAGCCAAATGACACTTTCAATGTGTGCGTGTGACTCCGATTTCCGTGTACCGATACCACTAACGGCGTGTGCGTAATGTTGCCAGCAAATGAAAAATCTCCAAAAAATCTTAGTGGACATATATGATGGATAATTAATATTTGTAATAGTAAATGTTATCTGCAATTATTTTATATCATTTACACAAATGATTATTATGATATGTGCCTAAAATGGGGAAGTGTTAAAATAAATGAAAACGTGATAAACACTGAGTAAACACACTTTAATTACTAGCTTTCAAAAAAATTCCCATAATTAAAATAATCCTTTTTAAGATGAATGAACAAAGCTCCATTCCAGTGTAAGTACAAGTTACAGTCAACAACAAAAGTTGATTAGCACAAAAATATTTATTATTCTTTTTTACATCCCAATGCATGTGCCACAGCAATGTACTAGTAATGTTAGAATACCCAAGGACAAAGTTAATATATTTCGTGTTTTGTTTATGATTTTGTGATCGGTTTAACAGCTATAGTGATCAACAGATAAGAATTATTGGTTAAGCTACTTTTGTCGTTGACTATACATGAAGTAGATATCAATAGTCGTTAGGTTAAGACTAAGGCCTTTGTAGTGTTAGACTGAAATTAAAATACTGACACAGTAACATCAATAAATTGGATCAGAACACAGGCTGGGAGGTCAGACAGCAGTCAATTCCAAGATTGCCGAAATACCCAAGCCACGCATAGTAAGTAGATCCCGGACACAGATGTGATCGCGAGTTCGGGACTAACGCACGAATGATGATGATGATAATTAGAAACATCGAGCTTGTCAACATTGATGACACTGATTTTTTTGACTCAGTACTTTATAATTCCCATAAATACTGTAAAATATTTTGTGGAAATGATGAAAAAATTATGGCAACTCTGTATAGTATGGCGGAGGTTTTGTGTTCCTAGTTTGTGCAACTAAAATATTTAGAAAAATGTTATGAAATCTAATAAGAAATAGTTAATTACTTATGAAACGATAATCCAGCATTCTTCCTATGAATAGTTGAAGTGTTTTTACACCTTTTCACCACACAATACGGCATATTTATAATATTTTGTTCAACCGTGATCGCACGTGCGTACACACTCGCTGCTCACAAAGGAGTGCGAGCGGAATGGTATCCCATTGCTATATAGTATCCCTTTTGGCGGCTTCACTCGCTAGTTCTATTCGTTCCGTCTATGTTATTCTTTTAGTCTGAGATTTCTACGTTTCTTATTTAACAATGAGTACACCATACCTACGTTATAGCACAGATTAATAAATAGTTACTACGTAACAGATACATCACTCCCATACAAAAGCGAAAATACCTACTCTACTATATTAGCCTACAAATTTTTAATAATAATACCTGCTGCACAGAACGAGGAGAATTGTACCTTAAACACGCACAAATAGAGTCGAGACTGTGTTGCCCGCCGTGCGAGTGACGCCATCGTAAGAATGCGCTAGGGTAATGGTAATGTAATAAAACGAATGTTACGAATCAACCATTTTTTTATTAGAAAACATAAAAACATAACATAGCATCACGCCTTTTTCCCCGAAGGGGTAGGTTCGCCAGCTATGTTAGGTCCCATGTAATAGGGGACGAGCCTATTGCCACTTACCGGGTACAAGTTCCAGACTCTGTGATAATTATCTAGGTAAAATTCTAAAGAGAATTATAATTTATCCACCAGACCCGGGAATCGAACCCGAGACCTCGAGTGTGGCAGTCCGTACATAGTACCATTGTGCCACCGAGGTAATCTTTTTTTATTAGTCAGTCCAATATGTTTTAGTTTTATATAATGATTTATATTTTTAGTTTTTATTCGTTTTTTTATTAGTCAATCCTATATGTTTTAGTTTTATATAATGATTTATATTTTTTTATTGATCAATAAATAAAAACGTCAAAAAAATTACGTTTGTTGTATGGGTTGTACCCTAAAATATTAATTTTATTCTGGTTTTTAGTATTTGTTGTTATAGCGACAACATAAATACATTATTTACTATGTCGCGGTTCAAGGCATACTAATTATCACGGTTCATGAAATACAGCCTGGTGACCGACGGATGGACGGACAGACAGACAGACGGACAGTGAAGTCTTAGTAATAGGGTTCTGTATTCCCCCTTTGGGTACGGAGCCCTAAAAAGAAAATAAATAATATCCATGGATAGGTCATCAAACATGATATTGAGGTTTCAAATATCATTTTTTTTCTAAACTTAATAGTTTGCGCGAGAGACCCTTCCAAAGTGGTAAAACGTGTCCCCCCACCTCTAACTTCTAAAATAAGAGAATCATAAAACAATATATATATATATATATATATATGTTGTACATTACCATGCAAACTTCTACCGAAAATTGGTTTGAACGAGATGTATTAAGTAGTTTTTTTTTAATACGCCATAAATCGTAAAAATTAAAATATTATGTTACTTGCTGCTACGGAACCCTTAATGGGCGAGTCCGACTCGCACTTGTCCGCTTTTTTTGTTAGCCAAACATAACGTAATCCCGGTGCACGGAAAACAAAAGGAAATGTAAGTAAATGAAACCCAAGTTAAAAATGCATTTTGTTATTATTAAAATAGTGCATACCATTTGCATACGTACATCCGCACAATAATTACGTGGTTTCTGCATTTCGAAGCAAAAGCGCGGGAAACGTGCAGTGCGGTGCGATGCGAGCGCTCAGGCGGGCGTTCGGCAGCCCTCTGCCAGTTTGTACTCTCGAAAGTACGCCGAATGGTAGGTATATAGCGCGCGGCCTTGAGCGAGTGACGGAGGCCTGGTTATAGCCATTACAGTGCGCTATATGACAAATTATATTTAATTCCTTGTCATATGCTTGTTGAATCAACGGCACTGCTAACAACCTACTCAAAAGGCTATGGAACGCAAGCCATCTTGTGTTGCCATGGGTCTTAGACTAGTTTTCGCAAATACGGTCGAACAGATTAGACCTCACACACATTAAGAACATTATTCGGGCCCATTTCCCCCAATCAAAGAAGACTCACAAAAAAAAATTAATCCATGAACACTTAAGCCAAGTTCTGTAGAGATACAACAAAAATGTGACCAGACCAAAGCAAAATTGTCCAGTGCGACCTATGATCTCGAAATGTAGACGCATTTCCGCACTCGGACAAAGAATGTAGAGGTCAAGATAATGTAGCTGTTAAATAAGTCTATACCAACTGGCTCCAGTTGACAAAGTGGGTGGTGGTCGAAACCGCAATGTCTTGGTACTACGTAACGGACACGTAATAAATCATGCGGTTCTGTCTGCCATCTTGATAAATCTTTGTTCGGAGGCAGAACTATTAATTACATACCGTGACTATCTATTCCTGTCATCGATATGCATTGAATCATTTCCAGAACGTGTGCAGATGCCCATTATTCTACGCGAGCATAGGTATGTGACGAATTTCGTGCACAAATAAGTAGGTAGCTACCTAACTGTTACCTATACTTTGTTTAAGAAGGAAAGATTGGATTGTTTGTTTCACTGTGTCCCTAAGTTTTTTTTTTCCTTCTAGGCTTGATCCATGCCTGTTCACGTAGTGCCCTAATTGAAGCTCAAAATCTAACTAAAGACGAATGCTTAGGTGTCGTGGTCGGCAGTGCATCCTCTTTCGACCCCGGAGTCTCAGATTCGATTCCCGGTCGGGACAAACTTTATGTGATGACTATGACACATACATTTATACCGAAGTCTGGGTGTTTCCTATGTATAATATGTATGTAGGTATTTACAAAAAAAATGTGTACATTTTGTGTACTCATATCATAAGCTCTGCTTAGTTTGAGACTAGATGGGGTTGTGTGAATTGTCCTAACATATTTATTTATATTTATTATCTGCACGAACCACTTCAAACTTACCCATTCCATGTGCGATTTCACAATACCTATGTTTACGATCACAGATATTGCGTTCCACCAATTGTGTTAATTCTACGGCTACGTGGGTAAATGTCTGGGGATATCACTAATTGGACACCTGATCCCGTATTGACCCAAATCCACATTATACTATTAACTAATACACAAATGACATGTCATATTAAGATCTCAGGGGTCCAAGTCATCTTCGCTTGCCCGTGAGGCACCTATAATAGAGACTTGCTGGCAAATATAAAGATTTCATAAATACTTAGTAACTAGGTACACTATACTTGTCTTATAAATCACTATCACTACATACTCGTATTACAAAACTAAGTGGCCCGTTCTGTATGTATGCGTAGATCTTTAAAACTACGCAACGGATTTTGAAGCGGTTTTCACCAATGGATAGAGTGGTCCTCGAGGAAGGTTTTTATGTATATAATTTCTCAAGCGGGCAAAGCCGCTGGCGTTCGCTAGTACTTAATATTTATTATAACCGGCATAAAGCCAATTATGGCACCTAAGTGACACTCCGAGCATAGCCCTTTCCATTGCTCTCACAAATAAAAAATGTGCGCACCATGCACAATTTTTTATCGGGTACTTTACTTGGGACTTGGGAAAAAAAGTACATATAATTTAATGTGGTTTCACAGCAGGAAAAGACAGAGATGTTTATTTCACATAAATACTCACAAAATATTCATGTATATGTATACCTCGTATAAATAACTAGGAATTCACACGATCATCTAATTAGTTTCCTATGTTTTAAGATTACCATTTCCGTGAGAATAAAATGCGTATTATAGTTTCCTACCCACAGATGGTGGACTTAGGTGGACAAACTGGGTATGCGTAAGGTACAAATAGGTATTAATGTATACTTACTCTCTAAATTATCGGCAGTTGATGATGGTATTAGAATTAAGGTTATAATTTAGGTTCAAATTCTACTCGCAAAATGCTGTATAATGCACCACTGCCCTCGCACTCTGGGAAAATGGGCGTGGTTTGTACATTTTTATTTATTTATTTATTTATTTATTTATTTAGTTATTTACAACCTACTACTACCATTACAGGTGATACCTAATACGATAGTGCAGTTACCTATTACATCTATTTACACACTATAAAACAAAATAATAATAATACATCGCTAACACACTAAAAAACAAGTAACACATTTAACAACCAAAATAAAATAAGCAATTAAAATAAGACAAACATACGCTACCCATTACCCATACTGACACTAAACAACATTACAAATTATATTTATCTACTGCTACCAAGGAACTTAAGCAGCCAATACTAAATAAGCAGCCCTCGTGAACTCATTTGATGAGTAATGTCACGCGAAATAAAATAGGGTGTATTAAAAGTCAATAAAATAGTGGAATATACAAGTGACAACAGTTTTATTTCTTCATAGTACATTACTAATATCTAACTATTAAATCGTCGTATTTTGCAGAAAAGCGTACTTACCTACTGGCGTCAGTAATAACTTTCTGCTAAAACCCTTTATCTAACAAACAAGAATGGTCTACAAACATTTGTACTCTGATGCTTGCAGCTTGCATAAAGCATTAAATGGACATAGGTACATTTGTATGTACTTAGGTACTTATTACATACAATACATGATGAATGACTTATCACAAACATCCGTTAAGATACTTTACCACGCACACCTGAGGTGATTTTATCCAGGAGCCTATTATCCCCCGGGAACTTTACGTTACACAAAGTATACATTAAAAATCTTTACAAAAATTGATCTCGGACGGGATCGAACCCTAGACTGCAGGTTTATTCACTACAAATGGCATGGAAGCAATAAGGATATTTGACATGGCAATTTTCATGGAGAGAGAAATTAGGTACAAAAAAACTAATAACAAACAACTCAACGAATCACTTTAACGCTTTATTTACAAACGAATCACAAATTTAATAATAATTCTTACTTTTATGTAGTAAGCACTATTACATAAGTAATAATATTTGTACGAATAATCGTACAAACGTACAAACTTCTATGTATTTGAGCATTTTCTGTGACAAATGCGTTCAAACACCAATGCGAACAATAGATTAGGTTTTATAAATAATTTAAAGTTAGATTAGTTTAATAGTACAAGAGAAACACACATTTTTATACCTAATATACTTATGTTATGTAACAATTTTTACGTACTACCTACCGTGGTACCTATTTATTTACATCATTTACTTCGCAAAGATCAAATCTTAAAGAGTAAGTATCATCTTTACATCTAGAATATTCTATTGGTAAAGTCCTAGTACCATAAATCCACTTTCATTAGATACTTTTGATCAACTATACCATTACTAGGCCTTTGTCCATAATTTATTGCCTTATGAAAGTTATACACACACACACACACACACACATATCACGCCTATATCCCCGAAGGGGTAGGCAGAGGCGCATTACACCCCCACAATTTGCCAGTATTTTTAGTCCCACGCAATAGGGGGCAAGCCTATTGCCGTCACCGGGCACTAGAAAGTGGGTTATGTCCAATATGGCCGAATTAATTTAATAAAATAAGCAGCTATATTATAATTTTGAAAACTAAATTTGAAACCCGTTGCCTTGCGATGAAATGTTGATGAAAGGCAACAAAATCATACGTGCCAGCCGCTATGGCACAGCCAATTAAGGTCCTCGGCGTCTCGGACTAAGTTATAAGGGACAGGACGAAAGTTATACGGTGGGTATAATATAGGTATAGTGTGGTCTCAGTTATAAATAATAATCTGTATTTGTACAAGATGTTGGATTAATTTGCCATAACAGTAGACATTTTAGTAGGTACTCGTATCTATTATATTCGAATGCGAAGTATAAAGTATTTTAAGAACTTTAGCAGGATGGCACAGGATATGAATAAGTTCCGAGAGATAGCGATAGAAAGAAGAAGATGAAAAAAGGAATGTCACATGTTGTCAGTTTTATTACAGGTAAAAGTTTTAAATATAAGAGCAATTGTAAGTTGTAAAGTCAAAAATAGTCAATAATATTTCAATCATACAACTACCTACTAAAACTCTCAAAATCAATAAATATTATACGAGTAGTAATAGCCAGTTATATGTTATAATCACCCATTATAATTAAATGTTTATCAAATAGTCGAGAGAGAGAGAGACATTTTTAATATATATTGTATATATACATATAGTTTAAGCTAACTCATTGCTTTGAAAAACAACAATTTTTTTTTCCTAAAGATTCTTCTCTTTTTGGTTGTGTTGGTTATGCAGGTGTTAAGTAATACTGTTATGAACAGTACAGGAACTGTTTTGTTCAATACTTTTTGCTTTGGTTCGCAAACTCGGAGTACATCCAAACCGACATTGAGATTGCCTATGATACATTTACTCGTAGGTATCTATATTATAGAAAAACAAATCATATTAGGCAATGCCAAGTATAACAGTTTTCCTTCGGTAACCCTTTAGGATATCATTTCCTTCGATTGTAAATAGGTATTAGATTTGGTTAGGATATTCACTTCGTTGTATTCAACTGTTATACATTTTCGTAGCCTTTTATTGCAGCAGTTTTATTTATAATTTGTACGGTTAGCATGATAGATTTTTTTGAGAATATGAGACGTTTAAGTTAGACTTTGAATTTTTTTAAAAGAAATATTATAATGTTTAAATAGCCCTTAATAAAATGTTATAAGCAGTGAAGTATGCTAACTTTTTCTTATATAATTTTACAATATGAATCACACAATTACACTATGAATCAGTTGGTAGAACGTTCCCCCTGGAAAGGGATCAGTCGCTGGTTCGAGTCCAGCCCAAGACTATAGTTTTTGTGATTCATATTGTAAAATTATATAAATAGCCCTTAATTTCACAATCAATGTGTTTTATAGTATCTTTCAACTTATCAAGGTATGTTGTTAAAAACCGTTAACTTTCGGCCCAACGAGGGTGGGCGGGAGTAAAATTTGATACTTTTGGCTTCCCCTATACCCTCCTGGAAGGAATGTATCGAATTATCGAATTACCCGTAACCCTGTATATGTATTTACGAATAATAACAGTAATAAAATAAAAGATTTCAAGGTGGTACGTACATAATTATCTCTTTAAAATAGCAATTCGATGTCAGACTTCTCACAGGTGTAGGTGCAACATTACCAAAAGATATGACTAGCATCAGGCACCTTTCATTAAAATATCGATAGATTTCATTAGTAGGTATACATAAGCGTACCGACATTACCTAACTCCCGGGGTTCTGCCCACGTTTTCTTGTTCTCACGGGAACATAATATTACTCACTAATAAAGTAGTATACTTTATATTGTAGAAAGAAGGTTCAAAACGGTTCAGTATTTTCAGAGCGTAGATGCCTACACAGAAAATCCATTTGGTGGGTACCATTAGTACCAGAATAGGAACAAAAATCATGGTACCAACAAAATTACTGCAAAGTGTGGGTGTGTAGTCCAGTCAGCTTGAGAGAAAAGGAACCCCCCTTGATAATGACATGAAAGCATTAAAGTATTTTGAATCATTGTGTATATGGCATGTTGGTCTAGTGGTTATGACCGCTGCTTTGTGGACACGGCACCGAGGTTCAAATCCTCGGACACAAGTTCTTTTTTTATTCATATAATTATTTTTTTATTTTCTCAGGAATCAAATTTTATAGTAGGTATGAGGTTTGTAAGAAAAGATAGGCTTATTGCATAAACAATATTAATTTATTTCTCGAATTACATTTCTAGGTTTTTTTCTTTCCACTTTCCATTCCTGGTTGAGTATACAGTTTTTCAATCTGAGTTAAATTGGGGTTACTTATTTTTAAATTTTACCTGACCTAAATTTGTTGACAAAATAAGTGAAGTATAAAATGTTTACTTAATATACTGAATATCGCCGCGTCACATGACTCACGAATGACGTCACGTGATGCGATCGATCGCTGAGCTGCGAACGAGCGAGCAGCTTCATCTGCCTTTTTTTTGCATGTTCATATTAATTTGTAATTTTCTGATATTTTTCGTCTTTCGGCTCAATTGTATACCAAGATACAATTTACTCACAAAAAAATACCACATTAATTTATGTGCTGTTTGAGGATACGAACTCGCATCTCCAGCGCCAGCCGATCACCTAGGCCGTGCCTTATACCACTAGGCTATCGGTTCACTTGATAATAATGGCGAAAATATGAATAGCATTACTCCTTTTATCGAACAAAGTTGATTACGGTGTAATTTTCTAGACTTTACGGTTTAAATTTCAACTTCCACCAGATATGATAATAATAACTGCTCAATAGACTAAAAGATAAGGTTGAAATTAGTATAGATTTCTCGTTTAGTTCAATAGATTACGCTTGATACTGCTTGTTGCACTACCGTCATGTTTTACTTCAAAAACTTATCTGCTGTATGAGCTGCGGCTATAGTACTATAATATCTGTGACAGCGCGCTAAGGTTGCAATTTGAATACTGCTTTGCCTTATTTACTAAACTGTGATTGAAGGTAACTTTATAATTCGTGGTAATTTGCATTGGTGTTAATCCTCCTCGTAATATTATTAAATTTATTAAGTTTTTGATCAGTTTTTTGAGTAAATTGAAAGTATGGTTCGATTAACAACATTTTTGAAAGCTAAAATTATTGTTCTCGGGGAGCAAGAACAAAGCATAAAGAAAATAGCACGAGATATGGGCATAACGGTAAGAGTTACGATAAAAATATATAATATACCTATTTATTGCTTAATCATGTTACATTTTCATTTACAAGTTAGTTTTTTGGAATTTCTTTTATTTATTATCATTTTCATTACAGATACAGTGCGTAGATGGATTCGAAGGTATCAAACGACGGGTGATATAAAATGGGAACGTAAATTTTGCTACTCGTTACTTAAATTTCGACTGGGAAAACGAAATTGTTATATTTACCGACGAAAAATGCTTCAAGTCAGATAGGGATGGCCGAAAAATTTTATGGAGAAGAAGTGGCCAACGGTTCAACCCTAAAAACGTATTAGACTTGAGAACAAGCGGGCTGTTAACATTAGGTAAGTAAATGATTATAAATATTCTTTAACATAAAATAAATTAATAATAACATAAAACTAATACATACATATATCAATATATATATAAATATATATATTATATATTTCTAATTATTATTGCTGCTGACATTGATTTACATATTGCAACAGATTTGAAAAGGTTTATTATTTTAGGTTACTGGGGATGTCTTCAATGGGCCCAGGCGAGCTAGTGGAAATAGGTGGCCGCATGAACAGTGAGCGATACCTTGAAGTGTTGAATGACGTAAGGCTGCCTTCAGTGCGGGTCGCATATCCAGAAGGACAAATTTACCTGGTACAGGATAACTCTTCAGTGCATCGGTCCCGAATTGTGCAAGACTGGCTAAATGCACAAGAAGATATAACGGTGTTTGAGTGGCCGGCTAAAAACCTGGATCTTAACCCTATAGAAAACTTATGGGGTCAGATGGTTTTAATCTGGGACTCAAGTGAAATAAAGTAAAAAAAAAATTGGATGAAGAGGTAAACAGAACTTGGGAACTAATGCAAAATAGTGCCGCATGTTTTAATATGGTGTCGGGGATGAAAAGTCGTCTTCAAGAAGTGATAGACAGTGAGGGCCATCCTTTCCGTTATTAATGCAGTTTATCGATTCTTACCCAGGACAAATCTTTGTGTGCTGAACACGATTATTTGTTATGTGTCTGGGTGCAATTAATCTATAAGTATTATATCCGTTATCTAGTACCCATATCACATTAAGGTGCTTATTTTAGGCTAGATGACGCTGTGTATAAAGTGTCCTAACATTCATAATAATAATATTATATTATTAATACCTAATCCCATTACAAGTTTTTGTTAACAAGTTTAGTAATCTTCTAATGTGTTAACGATGCACCATCTGACCTCACATATTTTTCTAATGTTGTGTTAAAAGAGTGAGAGAAAATGTGATCAAAGAGGAAGATGTATATTGCTATACTGTTATAGTTTAGCATGTTGGTTCTTTCTTTGTGATTCACAGGAACAAATAACATTTCATTTTTCAAACATTCTTTTATATTCAAAGATTATACAGAGTGTAAAAAAATAATGTTTGCAACTTTAAATAAATAAGTAAATAAATATTGTAGTTATGTTTCTAGAATTATCTAATATCAAGTAAACATTTTATACTTCACTTAGGGTATTGTATTTTGTCAATAAATTTAGGTCAGGTAAAATTTAAAAATAAGTAACCCCAATTTAACTCAGATTGAAAAACTGTATACTCAACCAGGAATGGAAAGAGGAAAGCAAAAAACCTAGAAATGTAATTCGAGAAATAAATTAATATTGTTTATGCAATAAACCTATCTTTTCTTACAAACCTCATACCTACTATAAAATTTGATTCCTTAAATATTAATTAACAAAACGTGCTAAAATAAAAAATAATTATATGAATAAAAAAAGAACTTGTGTCTGAGGATTTGAACCTCGGTTGCCGTGTCCACAAAGCAGCGGTCATAACCACTAAACCGACATGCCATATACACAATGATTCAAAAAACTTTAATGCTTTCATGTCATTATCAAGGGGGGTTCCTTTTCTCTGAAGCTGACTGTACCTCTGCCTATCCTTTCGGGGATATAGGCGTGATGTATGTTATAGTTATGTATGTAATGCTGAACGTTTATCCGATTTACAACTCTCACCTTCCAACTTCTAGCAATATACAGTTATGAACTGTAGTTTACATTGCACTTATACATTTATCCATGTTATAATTTACTGTAGAATGTTCCAATGCAGTGAACAACTCATTGTATGAAACTCATTTTCGTTTAAGTGGGCTATTAGGTTGGTATTAAAGCATAGACCAACGTGGTCGTCGTATACGCTGTCGCCGTATACGACTATTAAAGGCATTTAACTCGTGGTCCAAATGCTACGAGTTGCTGTTTCATGAAACCGACGTAGCGTACTTCGTAGATAACTGTTCCAAATGAATGTACCTATTTCGTTACAAATAGCCAGTTGTATTATACAATATTCTTGAAGCGAAATGTACTATTTAAACAATAGAAATGAACATTCACCAAGTACAAAAATACGGAAAGGAAACTGTATAATTGGAGTTTATAATATCTCGAGAAGGAAAACTCGACACTAAATCTTACCTACTATTTAGGTATTCTACTCGTATTTTAAAACAGTAAGAATCGTGTGTCTGCAAACTCAATAAAATGAACAACAAATGAGTGCAGGCGATATAAAAAAATATAAAAACAGGTAATATTGAAACAACAAGTTAATTTACTTGGTTATTGTTAAAAGAATTCTAGCAAATGCAAAAGATAACATTCCCTTCAATCGCTCGAAACAAGTTAAAATAATGTTCTTTTATTAAGGTTTTCTTCACGTTCGCAGTAATGTAGTGTTTGGGTTCAAATTCACTTCGTCAGAATTCAAGATCAATGTCTTAATTATTACGCTACAAAGATAAGCAAAATCGTTTTGATAACATAAAAGTGTCTATTTTCGGTGTTTTACCCATTAATTGTACGAAATATGAGTTAAGGCAGGTAAATTAAAAGATATATTATAATTAACATTTTTATAAACAGATTCTACGGACGTCAGTGAGGCTATCAACACGTAAATCTTTCACTGACTAGATATTTGGTAAATACTTGAAATTAACGTCTGCTTTTTGTTTTTAACTATGCTATAGATTTTATCTTAGAGTTTAGAAAACGTCTAGGTAGGTACAAATTTTCCAGAATTTAGTTTTAAAACTTTCAAGTGCGGATTTTGAATGTTTTAAAATATAAAATCGGAACATGGAAAATTGAAATCAACACCATTCACACAGTGAACGGAAAAAAACATAGAAGCATTTCTCGTGCTCGAAAATGACCCACCGCAGATCTAGCTGAAGCTGTTGCTAGGCAAATCTTGTCGCGAAGGTGTGGAGTTCGGTTCTTGTAGCCAGCCTGTCATTACGCCTATAATGCGATAGTTGATATGCGTTGCTAGCCAATCAGAAACGTACATGACAATTAAATCAACTATTATTTCGAAATAGTAATCGTTGTTCATAGAAAATAAAATATATCGAGGTAGCGTTTTAAAGATTTTGTTTGAAGTTATGCTTTTTCCGTTAACTGCATTTACATAACTAAAAAAACATTGTCTTTGGTTAATGTAGAGTAAAGTTCGGTAGTTCTTACATAATTGATTAAAAATTATGTTTTCAAACAATTAGGAGCTTACACAAGTGCAAAATATACAAAAAATAGTGTACCTACTAACTAACTAACGTTGATTAAGGACTAGATTTCATGATAATATAACCTTCACTCAGTCTACATAGACTAACTATATAGAATATGAATACCTACAGAGGTAATCTACATTGACTGAATGAAAGTTTTATAATCCTAACCTTACTTTTTTCGAAAGTGTACCTAATGAGAACCAAAACCGTAACAAGCCGTGATTGAAACTTTTATTTTGAATATGAATGAACATACCATTCTATATACCTACTCGTATGTAATTTCTATGGGTATTTATGGATCACATTAAAATAATTAAATAATTTTTGGTAAAATAATCACAGTTCTTTTATACAGTTTATAAACAGAGAGTGTCTGTACATATAATATTCACATTACTTAGAATAAGATTAGGTACCTTCTACTAGTATTTTACATAGTATATTATAGTTCTTAATTAAACTGTGGAATATAATATAAGTGTTCACAGGAAATGTTGCAAAACATTTGCATGTTTCTCTTGTACAAACCTTCCTCAAGGTACCGATGACTTCGCCCTGTAAAGAGAAACAATAATCTGTTGGAATTATAGGTACACTTTTATTCAAGTTTCATTATTTACATTTTCACGATAACCACGTTCCATGTATTGTGGTTGGAACGTCATGCATTTATAAGGGTAGTATTTAACTGCTAATCAAAAAATCTTTGTTTTGTACTAATCCCTTTCCTAAGCAAAAAATTTTGCGCGGCAAATAATAACTAGTCGAATCGCCCTAAGACTTTATTAAGTTTTGCTGCGCAATCGCAGATATGCAAATCATATTTTTTGTACATTAAACATATTTAATTGACATATTTGAAGAAAAAATACAACACACTATTGATGTACTCGTATATTTTTGAATTATTTCTAGTAATAGTACCTATTGTTAAACAATTGGTTTATTTGCAGGGCAAAAAATAATTGCTGTAAAAAAAGTTTATCTGCTGCTTATAAATTGAAGGGTGATAAGTTTTTTGCGGTGCATTTAAATTTATCCTCATTTAGGAATGATGTATGTGATCATGATCATGACCATGACCATGATCCATAATAGCATGCACATAAGGGAAGGATGGGTATTAAATGTGAGCGTCGCGGAAACCTAATAGTATAAATAGGTAGATTAGATGACAAGAAGAATAAATGGTCTTATATGTTTCCACTTTGAGAGTTTTTTTAAATTCTTTAGATAGGTATGTATCTGCTTACTCCACGTAAGCAGATACATATCTAAATACTTAAAAAAAAGTAAAAAAAACAATGAATGAATAGTGGGACCACAGTAACTGGCAAAATAATACCTACTCTACGAATTAATTAAACCTGTTTATGCTAGGAGCTTTATTAATTTATCTTTCATCAATTAACAAATTGCTTTGTTGTGTCATATTGTTTACATAACCCCAATCATTTCACAAATTGTAAAAAATAAACCCTTTTTTTTATTCTCAAACGCTGTAATATTAAAGGATAATTCGGTAACATAGGTAATTTGGTGAAAAGTTCATAATTCAAGTTATATATCAAACTTACCTACTTTATTTGCAAAATATTCAAATAGTTCTAGGAGTTTCCTATGTCAAAAACTCGCATGACAAGAGTCACCATGCAATGAACTTGGATGACAAGAGTCATGCAATGGACCTGTAACAGACGGACTAAGCTCTCGCTAATAAACCCAAATGTGTTCAAAAATTAAAAAAAATACTCTCTAGGAACGTCAAATAAAATTACAGGTAAAAGGTGGGCGACCCTTTCACGGAGAAAAATGTCACTTTGTGCGTATTTGTATTCAAACAATGAAAAGCAAAGCTATATGAAATAAAGTATAAGTAGGGTATTTTCTATGTCATTGGGTGAATTCATACTAGTGAAGCGTCAAAGCTCATTGAAGCATCTAATTCGTCACACACAGTAGGACCTAAAGTAAAGTTCTACAAACGCGCGCGTATTCGCACGTTTTCACATATTTTCTTCTGGATATAAGATAAAAGTAATGTATGACTGTGTAGCGGCTGTACGTGACTGTACTAGAAAGTGCATACGTAGGAATAATGTCTTACGATATTCTGTAATGTAGTTTGTAAGTCAGTCAATCTTAGGTACCCCATGTATTCGCATGTGCCAATAAATACAGTTAATCCGTATTCCATGTTTGACTCATAAATCGCCTAAGCACCCCCAACAGTGGTGACCCCGACGTGATGTACGGCGGCGCGACGCGATATCTGTGACACCGCCGACGCGATTTTTTGGGGGTGGCGACGAGATTTTTTTCTTCGACGAGTGACAGTCATGTCGACAACCGGACAACAGTCAGCAGCGGCAAGCGTTACGACTCCTGCAAGTTCGGCAATGGAGTCGACGCCGATCAGCGGACAGCAGCCAGCAGCGACAAGCGATCCGACTCCTGCAAGTTCGGCAATGGAGTTGGCGGCCATCACACTGACCTCCAAGATTCCCGAATTTTGGGTCGATTCTCCGCGAGTGTGGTTCATACGCACCGAGGCCATGCTGGCACCTCAAAAGCTTTCAGACGGATCTAGGTACGATATTGTAGTCTCCAAATTATCTAAAGAAGCTATTCTACAGGTGACAGACCTCTTAATGGACCTGTAAAAAAGTTTGATACGTTGAAGCAGCGCCTCCTCACGATTTACGAGGAATCAGAAAATCGCCAGCTGCAGAAACTAATTAGTGAAATGGATTTGGGTGACCAGAAGCCTTCCCAGCTCTTGCGCCGTATGAGAGAACTGGCCAAGGGCAAGATCCCGGATGACACCCTCAAGCTTCTCTGGCAAGGTCACTTGCCTTCACCGGTACGCGCAGTCCTAGCTGTGTCGGATAGTAAGGACCTAGACAATGTGTCGGCAATAGCAGATAAGGTTTTCGAGACGACGCACACGGGACAAGTGAGCGAGGTATGTCAGCAACCCAATTCTTCGAAGGACATGGAACTAGTAATTGCTGAAATAGCGAAGCTAAGTGCCAAACTTCAGGACCTAGGAAGGTCGAGGTCGACGTCTCGTTCACCTAGGTGGAACAACCGTTCACGCCCTGTATCCAGGAACCGGCGAGGGCAAGAAAGTGTACGGAACCTTGCGCTTGGAACTCTACTCAGGACAAGTGACTAGTGAGTACGTCGGAGACAGACGTCTGCGATATCCCACCAAGCATCAGCCCGTGTCATCGATTACGTGTGACGGACCGTAGCAGCGGACTTCGTTTTCTTATAGATACAGGCGCGAACATTTCAGTGCTTCCAGTAGACAAGGTGCTTAAAAACTATCGTAGTTCAAAGTGCGACGATTATGCATTATACGCGGCGAACGGAACTAAAATACAAAGTTACGGAACTAAAACCTTAGTGTTAGACTTAGGATTACGTCGCCAGTTACGGTGGACTTTTGTTATAGCTGAAGTGCGACAACCTATATTAGGTGCAGACTTTTTAGCGAACTTTAAGTTACTGGTAGATATAAGTGCTCGTAGACTAATTGACGAGATAACCAATTTAAAAATATCAGCATGTATTGCAAATAACAGTGATTCGTCAATTAAAACAATCGATATCAATTGTCCTTATTATAGCCTTTTAGCCCAGTTTCCGGACATCACGAAGCCAATTTCTTTTAAGGAACCGCCCAAACATGATGTGTATCACTACATAGAGACCAGCGGACCACCAGTGTATGCTCGAGCCAGACCACTTCCGCCACACCGCTATGCCAAGGTAAGAGACGAATTTAAACTTATGTCAGAGATGGGGATTTGTAGACCGTCAAACAGTGCGTGGGCAAGTCCCCTACACATCGTTATGAAAAAGAATGGGCAAATGCGACCTTGTGGGGATTACAGAGCGCTTAACGCCATTACGAAAGCAGATCGTTATCCTATTCCTAGATTGCATGATTTTACTTATCTTCTAGCTGGTAAGAAAATTTTTTCGCGACTTGATATTTGCAGGGCGTACCATGTTATTCCAGTAAACCCAGCAGACGTGGAAAAGACCGCCATAATCACTAATTTCGGGTTGTTTGAATTTCCCCGGATGAGTTTCGGTTTAAGGGGGGCGGCGCAAACTTTTCAAAGGTTCATGAACCATACCGTCCTGGCTGGGTTAGACTACATTTTTTGTTATATAGACGATATATTAATTTTCAGTAACGAAAACGAACATGAACAGCATTTACGGGAAGTGTTAAGTCGTTTAAACAAATTCGGTATAACTTTAAATTTAGACAAATGCGTTTTTGGGCAATCTAAAATAGAATTTTTGGGGTTCGAAGTTTCAATACAAGGTATTCGACCGTTACAAGGAAAAGTAGATGCGATAAACAATTTCCCAAAACCGGAAACTGTCGAGCAGCTTAGACGTTTTTTGGGCATGGTTAACTTTTACCGTTTACATTTACCTCATGCTGTACAGGATCAGGCATTATTAAATCAGTACTTCCATAATTCAAAAAAACGCGATAAGACAAAAATAGTGTGGACAGAAGAAACCACGCAAGCTTTCTCACGGTGTAAAGCAAGCTTGCAAATCGCAGCGACTTTATCGTACCCAGAACCCGATACTTCCTTTGCGCTTATGACCGATGCATCGGACACCTGCGTGGGAGCGGTTTTGCAACAATACGTTGATAGCAAATGGATACCGTAAGCATATTTTTCTAAGAAAATGTCGTAATCACAGACCAAGTACAGTACCTATGATAGGGAACTATTAGGAATATACTTGGCTGTAAAGTACTTTAGGAATATGATAGAAGGACGACATCTCGTAATTTTTACGGACCATAAGCCTTTGACATTCGCGTTCAAGAAGGTTAGCATTGATAACGAGTTACCACGACGCATTAGACAATTACTATATATTAGCGAATTTTCGACGGAAATACGTCATATCGATGGTGCTGCAAACGTGGTAGCCGACGCTTTATCTCGCGTGCACGTGGCGACAGTAAGCTGTCCCACGATTTTAGATTACGCGGCAATTGCGCAAGCGCAAAAATACGATGAGGAGCTTGTGCAGTTGCGTAGCCGTACTTGTGATAGTAAATTGATTCTTAAAGATATAGTGCTACCTGGAAGTGACTTACCAGTCGTTTGCGAAACATCAACTGAGAGAGCTAGGCCTTACTTACCACAGCAGTTTAGACGTCACGCATTCGATTCCGTACATAGTTTAAGCCACCCAGGAATTCGTACCTCGCGTAAGCTAGTTAGGGTAAGATTTTTCTGGGGCAATATGAATCGTGACGTTGGTAAATGGGCTAAGGAGTGCGTAAACTGTCAGCGCGCGAAAGTGTCTAGGCATAATAAGTCGGAGCTAGGCGTTTTCCCAGAAGCTGAACGTTTCTCGCATATTCACGTAGATATCGTAGGTCCTCTCGGTATTTCAGTACATGACTACAGGTATCTTGTCACAATCATAGATCGGAAAACCAGCTGACCGGAGGCGTATCCAGTCAAAGATATTACCGCAGAGACAGTAGCTAAGGTCGTGGTTGAAGGTTGGATTTCGCGTTTTGGCAGCCCTGCTAAACTAACAAGCGACCAGGGCAGGCAATTCGAAAGTGCTCTATTTAAAGAACTTATGAAACTATTAGGCATTTGTAAGATACGGACGACCCCTTACCACGCATCTTCAAACGGCATGGTCGAGAGGATGCATCGCTCGTTAAAAGTCGCGCTTATGGCTCGCTTAGACTCCTCTACATGGGTGGAAGAGTTACCTATGGTTTTATTAGGCCTACGTACGGCTACAAGAAGTGATACGGGGGTGAGCGCGGCGCAAATGACATACGGGACGACGTTACGTTTGCCAGGTGATTTTTATAACGACTCCAGTTATAAGATTTCAGATCATAGTCAGTACGTAGAAAGGCTACGAGATAGTATTAGCAAGTTGAAGCCTAAGTCAGCGAAACTCAGGGACGCGCGCACATTGTTTGTACACCTAGATCTCGCGAAAGTAGAGTATGTGTTCGTTCGCGATGATGCCGTGCTGAGACCGTTGAAACCACCTTACGATGGCCCTTACCGCGTTGTGAAAAGAGGACCAAAGGTCTACGTGATCCAGCTTCCAAATAGGAAAGTAACAATATCCGTAGATCGCCTGAAGCGAATACGTGGTTAATTTAGAGAACTCGACGGATGAAAATATTCCTATGCATCAACCGGGAACCGAACCCGCAATCGCAGCTACCAGTCGAACGACGCGTTCCGGTCGTGTAATAAAACAGCCAGTAAGGTTCACGTAAAGTATGGGTAGTATGGGCTACGCGATACCTTAATATATTATGTTAGTTCTATAAGCTATTACAAGTGGGTAATACAGTTTCGCATCGCAGACACTATGACATTGACTTTATTGTAAGCCAAGTTAAGTCAGCAAATTTTTTTATAGACGTATTTTATTTAAATAGGACATTTTCGTGTATAATTTTAATATATCAGGTACTATCATATGAGTACATATCTACAAACATAGACATTCTTGATTCTTTGTCGTCATTTTGGTTAAATATTGTTTCTGCCAAATATTATAATGGGCAAGTCTTACAGCAAAACCGAGGAGATTGTGATTGCACAGAATGGTGCAAACGACGCCAGTAACTCTTCGTTAGAGAGTAAAGTAGAAACGTACGGCTTAGTCATAGCCAGTATCCTAGTGTTGGCGTTATTAACCTGCTTTTATGTGTTGTATAAAAAATGCAACAAAAGTGTTAAAAGATGGGCCAGGAAGGAGATGGTCGCTGCCGTGTCAACCTTTCAGATCGATAAGGTCGGTCAACAACCTATTTCAAATATGTGTGTGTAATTTGTGTAAAATGTGTTATTTTAAGGCCCTTGGGTAAATTGTTTTCCCAATCTAATCTGTGTAATTTTGTAACTTGTTTAAATGTATTTTGTTCGTAGATGTACGTAATTATTGTATCAGACTTGTTTGTACTTACTTGCAAAGGAATAGTAAGTAGTAAGCAGAAGTTACGAGCACCTGCTCGTAACTTGATACAATTGTTATTGCCACTTACTATCAAGCATCGGCACCTGGCCTAATGCTGACTCGTAAATTAATCGTGTGAACACTGTGAACTTTTATGTTTATGTACTTACGAATTATTGTATTTTCATGAAATTTTGGGTTAGTCCCCTTTTTTCAGTAAGGGGGGAATACTGTAGCGGCTGTACGTGACTGTACTAGAAAGTGCATACGTAGGAATAATGTCTTACGATATTCTGTAATGTAGTTTGTAAGTCAGTCAATCTTAGGTACTCCATGTATTCACATGTGCCAATAAATACAGTTAATCCGTATTCCATGTTTGACTCATAAATCGCCCAAGCACCCCCAACAGTACAACTGACCGAGCGAGCGTAGCGAGCGAAGCGTCAACATTTCGAGATTGGACATTTTTGCTTTCGTTCGTCTGTCTATCGGTATGTGTGTTCCGGGCTAGCAAGCACAGTTTTCTTTTGATCTTTACGAAACCTGGCACAAGTGTTCCTTAGTTCTAGTTTTTTTTTGTCGTGGGCATTTTTGGATTGGGGGGAAAATGGGGGATAAAAGCTTAAATAATGGTTTTAATGGTTTTCCGGACTATCGGCCCCATTTATTATCCGATCTCCACGAAATTTGGCACAAGTATTTCTTCACTTGAAACAACTTTTTTTGTAGTGAGATTTTTTATTGGGGGGAGTGGTGGGAAAATCCCAAAAAAATGTTTTTAATATTCGCGAGGTCTGTACTGTTCGACCATAAAGCGACAACTAGTATTATGATTTGGAGATAAAGACAATTTTGCAGTGCGCTTCCATGCGCTTTGGCTCTGTTCTAGTATGAATTTAGTCTCAGTTTGCCCTGGTCGAAACGCCAATTGGCAATGTAAGCGTCTGCCGCTGGTGAAAAAAACAGTTTCCGCATTCCACGTTATTCTTGATTCTATAGATAAACAGTTGAAAAGTGTGTATTTACTTACGTATTCAGTCCATCGGAGTGCGAAGCATTTGGTGGTGGCCATCGATGTAGATGAGCTCGCCACATCATCTGACCGAATGTTGTACGAAACTGTCTTGACATTGAACAATATAGAACAAAATTAATGGCCCCATTCAGGAGTGCCAAAGCGTCCATTAACTCCCCGAATAAATCATAACATCTTTTAAAGAAACACTTGCCCAGCAAACCGCTCAACAGACCAAGAATTCCTTGCGGTAGTTCTGTCACGAGGAATAGTAGGAGAACAGCTACAAGCATTTTAGTTGTTCTATTCGTTCGTCTATCTGCTTTGTATTGTCGTTTCATTGTTTTATTACTTGTTGGACATTTATTGTATACACGGATTTTCTTCTGGTGCTGATTTGCGCTGTATACCTCACGAATGAGCCACAAACTGATGACAGTTAGTATACAACACGGTAGTAGTTTTATTACGACGGCGTGTACCCAGAAGTTTATTTGATACAGTTGACCTTCTTCGTCAGAGTCCACGTGGTAAAGTATCATGGGGCCGGATGGTTCTAACACAATTGTTGTGTGAATGTCGAATACCTGTTAGTCAAATTATTATGGTTAAATGCTTTATATACGCTATAAGACATGCAGGTAGGTAGGTACTACACAAAAGGGTTGGAGGGGAATCAAACGAATAGTAAGTTTTGGTGAAGTGCAAGTAATTAATCATCTAACTACAAGGTCTAATAAATGCTAGATGACGACAATAAGGTGTTTTAACGTTTAAATAAAGATGTATCTTTTTAGTTTACTCATTTTTTGTTACAATTTTCAGTTTTTGATTCGATCACATTTTGAAACACAAACCAAACAACGAATTTTTCATAGCATAACGTCAACTGTCACAAACAAAATGCTTTTGTATATATAATAATAAACTTTAAACTGTAATATCAAACAACAAACTAATAAGTAATCTCACAAAATTACCATACTGTTACAGCTCAACAACATGCATCATTGGTTATTTCGTTTGACTGATTCCAGAATCCACTTAGGTTAACTTGTTATGGGAACCTTCATGTTTGCGATATGGCTTATGGAATGGCGCAATAGGTGTAGGTAGTTTTCAACCGACTTCCAAAAAAAGAGGAGGTTTTCAATACAACTGTATGTTTTTCTTTTTAATGTTACCTCATATCTTTGGTCAGAGTGAACCGATATTGATTTTTTTTAATTGAAAGCTACTACTTTCCAAGTGGTCTCATTTCAATTTGGTCCCATTCCGACAATTATTTGGTCCCATTTCGGTACTTTGAAGTCGGTTGTTGTGTGTTTGTTCTGGTGCAAACATGTTAAAAAGACATAAAAAGGCCTTTCATTATTTAGTTGTCAGTTTCTCAAGCCAATTATTTGGAGACATAGAAAGAAGTGTATGGAGACCAAGATATATTTTTGGTATTATGCTTCTCAGGACCAGAAGACTGGTTATTTCCTGGCTCTGAGCATTAGCATCGCCTTTCAACGTGCAGCAACGATGTGACGGACGATTTAAACGAATTTGTATAATTTTTGTACGCATAAATATAACTAAGATGAGTGCGAAAGATACTACTAATATCATTTTAGATCATACTTCGATGTGCATTTACATTATGAGTTGTATAGCTATACTAAGTTCAAACTTTCTTTGAATACCTACCACTTAACATGGTCGATTTCCCTCAGAATGGCGCCTACCATGCGAAAATTGTAGGTTAGAGTGGCGAAAACCTCAATGAATTATGATAGTCAGCTGCCGCTTTAGGGCCCTATTATTTACTACACTGTCCATCTATCTATCATCACATCAGACACATGAACCGTGATAGCTAAATTGATAGTTGAAATTTTCACAGATGATGTACAGATAACAACAAATAATAAAACCGTTCATACAACAAACGTAATTTATCGGTCGCGTTTTTTGTTGATATTAAAAAAAGATTATCCACTGTTGTTTTTGCGCGAGCCTGACTCGCAATTGCTAGTCTTCTTTTACTTCTTAGGCCCAGCTACTACTGTTAAAACTTAGTAGGTACTGGGATGACTACGATTGATAGATGTTATCTGCAGAGCTCTTTATCTTATCATCAATCATTCTTGGAGTAAGGTTTGACATGACAACGCCTAGCGATGACACGTCAGCTCTGTCTACATTGTTTAATCGGTTCCGGTATAAGGAAAGGAATGTACTGTATAATTTTAATAAGCGATATAAGCTCTTCATGAATTTATTAACTTAGTAAGATTTTCTAAAGTTCATACTAACGTCTATTACCCGGCGCGGCGGCGTTCCGGGTACGTCCTCGAAAGAACTTGGTAGGTAGGTAAGTACGTAATCTTTTAAAGGTAACCTATTTTACAGTCCCTACATTCTGATTTTTTACAAGCTGATGCCTCTAGTTCCGCCCTAACTCGGAACAGTTTTGTACCTATAAGACGATAACCTTTTTTTTGCTATCCGATTTCTATGCAACAAAACCTATACCTACCTAATCAACCTATGCCTCAAGCTGAGCTGAGTTTGAAAACCCTAAGACATCATGATCTCTTTGATTCTTTTTGTATAGTCCACACAAATTTTTCGAAAAATGTGTACCTATAGTAGTATAGATACAAGTAGTAGGTACCCTATTATCCCTTTTAGAAATCTGCTAGAAAAAAAATTAACCAACTTAAAAAAAGGAGGTTTCTCAATACAACCGTATATATATTTTTTAGGTTTGTTCGCGGATAACTTCATTGCTTAAGAACCGATTTTAATACTTTTTTTTTGTTCGAAAGGAGATATTGCCAAGGTGGTCCCATTATAAGTAAACCAGGATGATGGGATTCTGGAGTAATCGAAGGGAACCTTCAAAAATTATAAGGGCGACTAGTGCGTTTGTTAATTTTTTCATTAGGTATTATAAAGGACTACCATTTAATGAAGGTTTGGAGTCGATTTGATGAGGGAGCCGAAAGCCAGTCGAGGGAACTCATCAACGTACGATGTGTTTGATTAATTTGTATTGAAGAGAACTTTACATATCCAAAATTACTTTGTACGAGTAGTTTACGGTTGAACTTAGTTTTATTTTGCTAAAATTATATTTTCATCCAAACAGGTATTTGATTAGCCTTAATTTTATGCCAGCTTTTCTATCTGTAATTCCCATGGGGACTTATTACTGGGAACAGTCTATCTAAGTGCTCATTTTCATCCAAATTTTTCAAAAAATTTACGCTTGTTTGAGTATCTAACAATAAACATCGTCCCAAACATAGACATTTATACGGATCATAAGGTTCTGGAAGCAAAAAGTACTTGGATGCATATCGACTGTAAATTAAAACGCTCTGAGAGCAAAACGTCTCCAATTGAAAATGACTGTATGTTCCGAGAGCACAACGCCCTCAATGCTAAATACTCGCAACGTAAAAGGCCCTGAGAGAAAAAGGTCCGAATCCTTTTGAAGTCCTACCTGTCATGACATTATGCTGGTAGTTGGTAGGTATGGAAAACGACATTTTCTCTTGTATTTTTAAACATTTTATTAAAATTATAAAAAAAAATAACTTATTGTACGTACCTCTAGCCGACAAAATGACGAACGTAAAATTACGCTTGAGATAACAACACAACGAACATTGCATTTAATGAGTAGGAACAGAAATGTTACACATTGAGGATTCCTTATTCTCCATTTTAAAGGCGACAACCGACAACTATGCAATAATTTTATGTCTATATGCATCTTTGTAGACGTCTACTTGTGCTCAGCCTGGGCGAGTCAACGCCGGGACCTCGTTGTGGGCCTGGGCGTAGATACGCTCTCGCTGAAGACCATGCTACGAGCCATAGTCTCTAGCGAGAGCCAGTGGAACGCGGCCGTTTCCTTCTGCGAGCAGGTTATGCTCGTGAAGGAGGCGGCCGGTAGGGTGATGGAGCGTACCCTCCCCGCTGAGTTCCGAAGTCTGCGGCGAGGGCGCCGCAGACGTGACTACGCCCAGAACCATCGACCTCCATGATCAGGGCCTGAGGACGATGGATTAGCAACTTGCCGTCCTTACAGAAGCAGGCTAGAAGGGCTGCGTGATGTGGGGCTGCACCCCACGCACGCCTTCACTCACCGATGCGGGATAAAACCCGACCCCAAAGATGCGGGATAACACCCGACCACCATGCAGTGGCCACGCAGGTGGCCAAGGTCCGCCGGGCGCCACTGGGAATTCTCTCAGTCTCTACCGGAGGCGCTCGGCAATGGACGTAGATGCGGCCGCGACCTCGGGCCGCGGATTACAAAAAAAATACGTATATAATTTAATACTTGAGATATCTACGATAAAATCAATCATAAAATAGACAATGAAAAATGATAATCTAAAGAGGTTTAATTTCAAGAGGAAATGGAAAAGTTCGTTATGCATCAAACACGTTTTGATTTAATGTCAACTTCAGTTGAAGGCTATTTTTATTAAGCACTTATGTAGGTACTGAAATGAGGACGATTAGCTCCATGGGTGTTTTGCCGTGGGAGACCAATTGATTGAAAGACGTCATGACTAGAGGACTAACTATTGGAAAGTCCATTTTGCTTCCTGAACCTTATGATCCGTATTGGGTCATATGAACACAGATATAAGAATAACTAGTATACATATACTATACTGGTATGAGTAACTGACTGAAGAGAGATATAATAATATACCGCAACGTTAAGTTCTACACCACGATATACATGAGTGAAATTTAATACGTTTGTAAATTGTAATTTCCATAAATGTATTATGCAAAGTATATGACATGACCTTGGAATAATCTTAAAGTAGGTAAATAAATAAATAATTTTATAGATCTAATAATCTAACGCCTGCAATATTTTGCCAGTAAGCTTCAAACTTCCAGTAACATGCTAGAAACATACTCCGACGTCGCCTGAATAAAAAAAAATTATAGAATAGAAAAATCTTTATTGTACACCATATACAAATTATAAATGGCGTAGAATAAATGGCGGCCTTATCACCAAGAATGATCTCTTACTGGCAATCTTTGGATGGACATAACAGATCGAAGTGAAATGAAAAGTGGATAGCTATTTGCGAAAGAAAATAATTTACAAAAACAAGAAAAATATACAAAAGTTCAAGAAAAATATACAAAAGTAAGTACATAAATAATTAAGAGACAATTCAATTATGAGAGATATACGCAGGTATATCTCTCATAATTGAAATACCCTCTCTCAAGATAAAACTTGAAATAATACACTTATACAGAAAAATACATACCATTACGAGAATATAAGTAAATTAATACCTACCTAAGTATGTAGGGTGAATTTTGAAAAGGGCTTGGATGGCCAAATCCGAAACTATAAGGAATAGCGAAAAATGCTCAAAGGAGTCACGAGCCAGATTTTGATGAAACTTAAAACCTCATCATTAGATTTTTGGAAAACCAATAATCCTAGCTGGGAATCGAACCCGTTGATTTAAAAAAAAACATCCTTTATTACTAGTGGTTCTGTGAACCGTAGACTTCGGGAGCTTTGTTTAGAAAATTTATTTTTCAATTTTCTTTATTACTCTTTAATTTTTCATCCAATTCAAAAAATATCATTCACATGTTATTCATTGTAAGCAAGGAGTGTGTGTGTAAAGTTTCATGAAAATCGGTTGTTAAATACGGCCGCAAACATGATCTGACAGAATCCGTAGATGTAGAGATGTAGAGGTAGGTACAGACGAAAGAAATTCTCCCCAGTTTGCAAGTTGAAACGGAGACTTCGGTCGCTTCACTCCCTCAGTCAATTACACCTTACGATAGTGTCGCTGTTAAGGATCAAATTCTGCGAAGTAATGGTATACGGCAAATTTAAGGAAAATTTTAAATTT
This sequence comes from Nudaria mundana, assembly GCA_963556515.1. Lineage (NCBI taxonomy): Eukaryota > Metazoa > Arthropoda > Insecta > Lepidoptera > Erebidae > Nudaria > Nudaria mundana. The sequence continues at coordinate 12,008,356 of OY748301.1, forward strand.
TAATAAAATTCATATTTCATGTACCTAAATTTTGTATCATAAATTTGTTTCGTTCGAAATCCCAGAAAAGATCGTAACTATTCCGTGTTTTAAATTATGTTCTGAATGATTCTGGCAGGCTGGTAAAAGTTTAAAGTAGAAATAGTATATATAGTAATCTTGCTTTTCATTTCGTTCTAATTTCAATTTTTTTTTCTTAAAGTGTATAAGAAAAAAAATTTAAATTAGAACGATATGCATACTGGCGCCAATAATTTCGATTCTGTTCGTACTTTGTTTAGTAATTTATTAAAATATTTTGTAACATAAATTCTATGATTTGGAAATGGATTTAACAAATGATGATCGATTTGATTTAATAGAAGCATATTTTATCAATGGAAGAAGTGCCACACGCGCGTTGGTATGGTACAGAAACAAATATCGTCATCGTAATTTCCCCACTCTTAAGTGCTTCCAAATAATGGTTAATAACCTTAAACAAGGAGGTAGCTATCGCAAAACTAAACTATTAAAGCCACGTATTTGTGACGAAGATTTAGAAATAGCTATTTTGAGTCATTCCCCGCTAATTCCACCCGAAACGCAGCTGAAACCATTCAAGTGTCTCAGGCTACGATATGTAAAGTTTAAAAAAAATACAAGTATAAATGTTACCGCTCCGGACGCATTGTGCAAAAGTTACATCCAGGAGATAATTTAAGACGGCTTGATTTTTGCAATTGGTTAAATCGGAAACTCGACAACGACAGACATTTCTTATGCAATATTTTATTTTCTGACAAAACAATTTCTTCTAATAATGGAATGTATAATCGAAATAATAAACATTACTGGTCACAAACTAATCCTTTGCGGGTAGCCGAAGCGCATCGCCAGGTGCGATTTTTATTTCATTGTTGGTGCAGTTTTTTTTTATTTTAAAATTTATGACGGAACGTTGACGACTTTTAAATATGTTGAAATTTTGAATGAACAGTTTGAAGAGCTAAAGAATTTGGCCCAGATCAATCAGTTATTTTTTCAACAAGATGGAGCTCCAGCCCGTAATAGCCGTATAGTAAAAGAGATTTTGATTCAGCAGTTTGGCGACTATTTTATTGCAACGCATGGTCCTGTGCCTTGGCCAGCGAGATCCCCGGTCTTACCCCCTTAGATTACTTCCTCTGGGGGTATGTAAAAATGAAATTTACAAAGACACGTATGATACAGTTGATGACTTGAAACGTTCTTTGGAGAATATTCTAAATGGAATCAATAACATTGTAATATTGAATGCAGTACGATCCTTGAGGTCTCGAATCCAGCTATGTATTGAAAGCAATGGTCTACATTTTGAACAATTAATCAGTTTTTTTTAAATTCCGCGGCCCTAGGCCGCTGCCGCTCTAACGTCTGTTGCCGGGCGTCTCTGGTTACAAGCAGAACGTATTTCCAGTGGCGCCCGGCGGAGAATTAATCAGTTAACGTAAGAAAAATAAAATGTATTTTGTTAAAGATGAGCTCTTTCCTTTAGTTTGCCGTATGTCATTACCTCCCAGAATAAGATCCTTAATAGCAACACTATCGTATGGTGTAATAATATGGGGTGTGTGCTTTTTTTTAAATAAATGGGTTCGATTCCCAGCTAGGATTATTGGTTTTTCAAAAATCTAATGATGAGGTTTTAAGTTTCATCAAAATCGGGCTCGTGACTCCTTTGAGCATTTTTCGCTATTCCTTATAGTTTCGGATTTGGCCATCCAAGCCCTTTTCAAAAATTCACCCTGTATATATTTAGAAAACTATCTAAAGGTACCCACCCTAATTTTACGTGTTTGATTGACATTTTTCCTATTATCCCTACCTGTTATACCTAAAATTTTATTTTCTCGTCTCAATAAAGAAATTTGAAAAACCTATTTGAACGTATTTTTCAATACCATCACTTTTAATGCGAATAAAATTGGTCAGGTTTAACTTTTTGTTAAACAAAGTCAAATCAGAAAAGTTTGGTTGAAAAACCAATTTGAAACATACGTAGGCAGTATAGATTTCACATACCTATCAGACCTTGTGACGACGCTTGCAATATCTGCGGTCTTTTTTCAGGAAAATAGTTAGTAGGCAAGGTGCTGCCGGGAGAAGGGGCAGTGAAGCAACATAAGCTGCTAATAATGGACTTAAAGATCAAAGTAGTCTCACAAAATGGCAAAAAGCGCCCCCCTCCTCGAATTAAGTGGTGGTTGATAGAGAAGAAAAAATATGCTAGTAAGTTTAAAGAACGAGTGGTGAATAAAATGATATAAATGAGAGATATGGTGGATAAATCAGTTAATGAATGTTGGAATGAAATGGCAAGTTGCATCAGGAAAGTAGCAAAAGAAGTGTTTGGAGAAACGAAAGGTACAGGTGTACTTGATAAGGGTACATGGTGGTGGAACAGAGAAGTACAAAAGGTAATTAAAGAAAAAAAGAATGCTTTTAAGGAATGGCAGAAAGAAAATGGGAATGAAAGTGAAAAAGAAGAAAAAAAGGAGAAGTATAAGGAATGGAGCAAAAAGGCGAAAAAGGCGGTAGCAATAGCTAAATCTCGGGCCCAAGAGCAACTATACAATGCTCTTGATGGAACTAAGGGCCAAAAAGAAATCTACCGCTTAGCGAAAGACAGAGATGATAGAACGAAAGACGTAAGACATGTGAGATGTATAAAAAATGAGAATGGTAAGATTTTAATAATAGAAGATGAAGTAAAAAATCGATGGAAGGTGTATTTCGAAAAACTTATGAATGAAGAGAATGCATGGAGTGAAAATTTAGAAGAGGGACGAGTGAATGTAGGTTTAGTGAAGGAGATTGATAGAGATGAAATAAGAAAGGCAGTACGATATATGAAGAATGGGAAAGCCGTAGGGCCCGACGGCATTCCAGTGGAAGCGTGGAAGATAATGGAAGAAGATGGATATGCGTGGCTGACCATGTTCTTCAATAAGTTGTTGTATGAGGTGACGATCCCCGATGAATGGTGCAATAGTTCTCTAGTGCCCATTTTTTAAAATAAGGGTGATGTGCAGGACTGCGGCAACTATCGAGGAATTAAGCTGATGTCACACAGTATGAAAGTTTGGGAGAAAGTTATAGAGAAACGAGTGCGAGAGGAAAGCGAGATTACCCAAAACCAGTTCGAGTTTATGCCTGGTCGCGGGACTACAGACGCCATATTTGCTCTACGCCATCTGTGTGAAAAGTATAGGCGTGCACATAAAAACTTGCACATGGTGTTTGTAGATCTCGAGAAGGCATACGACCGGGTACCCAGAACGGTTTTGTGGTGGGCCTTGAAAGACAAAGGTTTGCCTGGGAAGTACCTATATAGAGTTAATCTGTGCGATGTATTGTCGATCGAAAACCTACGTACGAACTGCTGCTATCAACACCGACGAGTCCAGTGTGGCGGTAGGCTTGCCTCAGGGCTCGGCGCTAAGCCCATATCTCTTCCTGTTGATAATGGATGCTTTGACATCGGAGATACAAGAAGAGACCCAGATGATATTGTACTCGTCGATGAAGACGGGCCTGAGGTGCAGAGTGGATTGAACAGATGGCAGTGTAAGCTGGAGAGTGTAGGCTTGAAAATCAGTAGAACCAAAACTGAGTACATGTTCTCTGATTCCGGCGGTCTCTCCAGTTCTACACCCATAGTGCTAGACGGCGCACCAATACCAGTTTGCTCCAGTTTCCGGTACCTCGGCTCTCTTATCCAGGATGATGGAGAAATCGATCGATCAGTGAAGCACAGAATTGACGCAGGTTGGATCAAATGGCGGCAGGTCAAAGGTACTATTTGCGACCCTCTATTTCCCCCAAAACTTATAGGGAAAATTTACAAGACTGTCGTCAGACCTGCCGTCCTGTATGGACTGTCATGTTTGGCCTTAAAAGCGACGGATGAAAGACAATTGCATGTAGCGGAGATGCGAATGTTAAGATGGATGTGTGGTGTGACAAGAATGGATAGGGTAAGGAACGAGTATATTAGAGGAAGTTTGAAAGTTGCACCAGTGAACGAAAAATTGAGAAGCGAGCGGCTGTCATGGTATGGACATGTTATAAGAAGAGAGGAAGGCAATGTGGTAAGAAAGGTGCAAAATATGACTGTAGAGGGTTTAAGAAGTAGAGGTAAACCAAAGAAAAGATGGATGGAATGTGTGAAAGAGGACATGACAAGGAGAGGAGTGACTGAAGAGATGACGTCAGATAGGGATGTGTGGAGGAGAAAGACTTGTTGCGCCGACCCCAAATAATTGGGATAAGGGCAGGTAGATGATGTTTTTCAGGAAAATAGTTATCGTTATAAGCTTTCCATGTGGGCGGAGCTGCGGGAATGAGCTAGTGTAGTGTGTGAATACATATGTTAATTATTTATAATAATGATTACGTTAAAGATACAAACCATATACGTCGGTATACAAAGTATAGGAGGTAGAAGAAAGCTGCTCAGTATGGCGGTACTGCATCGCCTTTCTGTGCATAAGATGTGGTTCTTATCCGAGTATCTGAAACAAATCACATACTATCACGATCAAAGGTACATAATAAATAATCAGGCTGATTAATCATATTAAGTTTACTATTCACCAGTAACTTTCTTGGTTACAGGTAGGTGATGAGCTGCCTAATTAGTTAATCTGAAATTTATAAGTCTGTCGAACTGCAGGTGAGGTTCCTTGGGCCTCTAAGATCTCGGTGGAACCCTTATGCAGGTGTACTTAATCAAATGTATTTATTACCACTCACAAAGGCCTAATTTGAAAGAATTATATACCTAAACTCATAATTCACAGAGCCACTTCCCAACTCAGTTGGTATCGGCTTTCCAGTTTAAATATGAAGCGGCTGAATTTGGATAGTTTCCGTGAAGCGACTGCCATCTGACCTCTACTATCCATTGGCGCCATCAAAGTTCTGTAGTTTGACCAGTCGGATTTCTTTATGTATAAACGAACGTATTTAAAAAATCAGGAAATAACAGTATAGCAATTATGTACATTGTGCATGCAGAATAACAATTTAAATTACCTATCTTTTTTCCATTTTCTTTTCACTTTTATCCAATTTCAACGCTGTCATAACTTAGATAAATGATAATGGAGGACTCTCTTACAAGTTTAGCCAAAATATTTTTGCCGTGAACAAAATTATGTTGTTTACAAAATATAAATTTTAGTAAAGTTTTTATAATTATCTTAAGAAGTAGAGCTTTCAAGTGTTTACCTATCCTTTTTGTTCCGCCATTGAGCCTTGCTGTTTTCATATTTACAGTAGCGCCGCTATGTATAGCTACATTCATTGATACCATCCACTATGTAGTAGTAATGATCAATACGAAAATTGGCTGCCAACTTTATACAGGTTACGCTAAACGCCTGATCGATATTTTTTAGGACTAGAAGGTTACTTTCAGACTCAAAGCCAATTGCCATTCAACGTGGCAATGTTTCCAGTATCCTGGAAACTTTACAGTCAATATAAACAATGATGCGAAGGAATCACTGTAAATATTATTATAGCCTGATACTTACTTGATAGCAACATATCGCCAGACAGCTAGTGAGAGAGTTAAGCATATTGAGGCAGTATGGAAAATCTGTGCGAAGTGCATATGGAATAACAGGTAGGCTGCCCACTTGTACGGCATCTCCCGTTGGCCTGGTAGAATCTGGTGCAGAAAAAGTTCAATTAAGCATCTTCGAATCGAAACTTTATTCTAATATAGTTTATTTTATTTAGTAAAGTAGCGAACGCCCACAACTCTTTCAACATAGCGCCGGCGGGGTAAGGGTGTGATTGATATTTATTGCGCGCAAAAATACAATTAATTCTGGCCTATATTACTTCTTATAACATCAGCTAAAAGTCCTGTTAAAATCGCTCTGTTTCAGAAATTTATCGGAAGACAGTGTAAAGTCCGAGACGCCCAGGACTTTAATTGGCTTTGCCACAGCAGCTGGCACGTATGATTTTGTTGCCTTTCATCAACTTTTCATTGTAAGGCAACGGGTTTAATTGTTTTTTCAAAATTACAATATAGCTGCTAGGTATTTTTTATTAAATTTATATAGCAATTTTGGACATAAACCATTATATGTGTGACGGCAATAGGCTTGTCCCCTATTACGTGGAACCAAAAATACTGGCAAATTATGGGTGTGTAATGCACCTCTGCCTACGCCTTCGGGGATATAGGTGTGATATATGTCTATAATATAAGATAGGAAGTATCTACTTAATATGACCATTAGGTTTTCTTCCCGGTTCAATCCGGTCAAGGTAACAACTAACAAGCAATGATGAAGGTAATAGACAAACTGCCATTTGGCGTGATATCTGGGATCAGAGTCATTCGAATAGATTACTCGATTAAATAAATCAAGAGCTATGTTCTAACGGAACACTCCCATTAACTGTAGAAGACATTAAGGAAACACGTGGAAGTATTAATTAGTGGATAGTAAAGGCACGTCAGCCACATAATTTGTTAGACATATAATCACACTTTTTTGTCTATTTGGTTTTAGGCCTCAAACGGCGTAAATATGCTAACCTAGCAGGTTATAACATATTTGAGCCGTTTGGGGTTGAGACACTGGGGTCATGGGGTTCGAGCGCTCGCCGCCTTTATAGAGACATTGCTAAACGCTTAATCGATGCTTCTCAGGACCAGTAGGCTGGCTATTTTCTGGCCTAAAGAATAGGTATCGCTATCCAACGTGGCAACACAGCCAGCATTCTGAGAACCTTCCCAGTCGGCAATGATGTGGAGGATTTTTGAAACGATATTTTGTAATGTATATTTTTTAGTATATAATTATGAATATCGTAATTCTTATTGTAAATAAATCTGTCTCTACTAAATTTAGTTTTTATAATGAATTAGATGATGCGAGAATAGCTGGTTCTTTATCGTTTATTCATTCATACAACTTACTATCACACAATACGTATATCTATTTAAAAAGAATAAATAATGGTCTATCTAATTTTGAAATGTTTGGTACAAACTTTGTTATTATGTACCTACTTTTTTATTATATAAATACCTTCTCTTGAAAATAACAAACTTAACAAAAAAGAATTAGCGAAGTTGGTCCAGCCGATCACGGGTGATGTTCATTTATTATTGTAAAGTAGTATTTACTGCCCGGTAACGGTAGTAGTTACCTCTTATTATGTGAAACCAACAAATCTGGTGAGGAGTATTACGGTATCTGGGACATTATGTACGTGTATAGTGCACTCTACTTAACCCGTCGAGTACTATAAGTTTAGGATGATATTACGAAGTCAATAATTATAATAACGTTTGAACTAAAACATGATACCAACTATTTCCATATTTCAATCTTAATTTATTCGCTGAAGTTATATTACGATGGACTACAGGGAACGGATTGAGTCACAAATTCGAAAAGGAAATTTTGACAACTCTATTATTCTGTCCCGTTCCCGGAAAAGTATTATATTTATTTTTTTCATTTCGGGCAAAAGCACGTGATGGTGAATAAAAGACAGGAAACGTCACAAAATGCAACAAAATTAAATAGAATGAAGATATTAATAACGCTTTGGGTTCTATTACAGTTTGTTCCGATGATAGCGACTTATTAATTTATCTGGGTGATACAAGAATAAGGTAGATGCCTTCAACTGAAATAAATAATTTAAATGTATTTAAAATCGAAAGTATGGATAGGTATATTGTATCTTATTATCCCTCTTATTTCTTCGTATATTCTTCGTATTTCTTTTTAATCATCAATTGAATCACTATTAGGTAAGTTAGTTACTTGACGGTATAGTTCGCGAGCCCTAAGCTGAGCTTTGCATTTGTGAAAGTAGAGTATAAAAGCTGTGTGTACAACACAATGACATGTGTGTGTAAAACAGGTCACATTATACGCTCATGTATGTGCACTCACACAAATGCAAAGCTCGCGAACTATACCTAAGTACTTACAAGTGACGTATTTCTTATGGACCGTGATTGTGACGATGTTAAAACTTTAACAGATGATGTATTTATTTATGTTGCAGCTATAACAAGAAATCTAAAAAATCGGCTAAGTGCGAGTCGGGCTTACGCACAAAGGGTTCCGTACCAAAACGGCAAAAAAAGTCACGTTTATATATTATTATTTTTATATTATTATTTATATATAAGAGTCCCTTCAATATTTATTATATTCTATTTTTTAGTATTTGTTGTTACAGAGGTAACAGAAAACATCATCTGTGAAAATTTCGTCTTTCAAACTATCACGGTTCATGAGACAGAAGGACGGACGGACAGATGGATAACTCATTCTCAGTAATAGGGTTCCTGTTATACTTTTTGGGTAGGGAACCCTAAAAACACAATATAATAAATATTGAAGAGGGCTACCATACAACAAACATGATTTTTTTGCTGTGTGAAAGTCTGCTTTATCCCATAAAATCTCGTACACTAATTGTGTCACTCCCACATACTCGTAATAAAGGTCAAAGGGCCTTAGCGTTAAATGTTATTCGTTAATGAATAAAGCAGGAGATAAGGTTTAATGGCATTTCCGTTTAAGTTTCGAGACACTGATGTACTACAGGAAACCACAATTAAGGTCGTCGGAAAAGAACTCTTTTGTAATATAAGTCGTATGTCGTATTTTCTAAAAGGGGTCGTCAAACAAAAGGGGCTTATTACCGCTAATCGACTGCTTTTACGCTACGGTACTCACTACGAGAAAAGGGGTTGTTCTAATTTTAAACAATCATGTATTTTTTCAAAATATGTTTAAAATAAATCTAAATATAAATATCAGTGAAGCCTAGGTTCCGACCGGCACAGTATAGATTTATCAGTACAAAATATTCTTTCATACATTTCCTAGTGTCAGTGATGACAGAATCGTATTTGACACTGACATGTGGGGACGCGTTCATAGAAAATGTATTGAAGAATATTTTATAGGTACTGATATTTAGCTTTGTCGTGGCTTCACTGATATCTGTGAATCGACCTTTATTCATTGTAATAACTTCATGGGAACGAGTGACTTAGTAGTACAAGCGGCTCGGGCGGGCGTTATCTCCTTCCTTTGCTATATTCTTGAACTGTCCCCCTAGGGATATTTGTGTTCATTATTCAAAATAGTACTATAGTATTTCCTAAAGCTTGTGAAAACAATTCTCTCTTAGCTGTTCACGCCTCAAAGGGTGGTTAATTATTGTGTCTTGGGTGATGAACTAAAAATAGAAGACTATAACATGCTCAGTTTGATCGGCGCGGCCCAAAACTATAAAATCAAGTGGTAAAAGGTAAGGGAATAAATGTATTGGGCGATACGCGTCATCCCTTGTATCTTGTTTACTCGAAACTTTTTGAACCGTAGTCAAGTACCTATAGCGGTTTTTGTGACATTGGGTACCAATATTTGGGAGTGGTTTACAAGTTACGTGTACCGCCAACTCTATCATTTCAAGGACATTTTTGAGACGATCACATCACTGGCATACATCCCTAGTCCATATGGAGATTGCTTTTAAAGTAAAAACTAATAGACCTACGATGAAGGGATATGTTCCGGCCGCAAAGGTTGTTTGTTGTTTGTTTGTTTGTTTGTTGTTCCCCGATACATATAATCTTGGGATTTTCAAGGCAAGAGTAAATAGGCATTATTTGAGTTTGCGTGCTTCATCTTAGACCGCATCGTTACTTAACATCAGGTAAGATTGCGGTCAAACGCACTCAAATTTATTCATAAAAAAAGGCAGTTTCTTTCATCGTACGTTAGTTGGTAATAATTAAATAAGTTCACCAACTTACCATATACCTATAAATAGCAAATGGCACATATTCCAACATAACAAACACATCAGCGACAGCCAGCCACTTCAGGAGACGGTTGATTGGAGCTGCAGCGAGGTCCCGCCGCGTCAGAACTGCCACGTTCAGAGCGTTTGCAAGACTTCCAAAGAAACATACCTGCAAGGATCATATACAATGAATTGCACTATAATATGAATTGCAATAACGATGAGTCCTTCCACCACTGTTGGTCAACCAAGTCAAGCATTCCTCCTGGAAAGGGAACGGTGGTTCCAGTACGCCCAGGGCATATAATTATTGCGATTCATTATTTTTCTTATTCGATTATTTGAAAAAGTTAGCAAACTATCATTTACTTAAAAATACACGCTTTTTATTTTACTTACAATTGAGTAGATACGTATGTTTTTCTGTTTTCATTTCCGCTCCTCCCTTTATTTGTATAACCCGTATGAAATCGATCATTTTGACCTTAATGAGTTCAGAGAATTGCTGTTTTTACTCAAAACATACATGATTAACATTGATGGGGTATTAACGAAATACAAACAATAATGTGTATAAACGATCTTGGTACAGTTCATTCAAATTTCATTAGTCTGGTGCCATCAGTATCTACCTATTAATTATCATGAAATTAATACGATATGAATAGATTATTATGTTTGTCGTATGTTAATCATATCACTTTGGGTACCAGACAGGTTAAATTTCATTTGACAAACGCTACGAAATTATTTGCCAAATAGTCTATGTTTATTTTGAATGAATAGGAGTCTTACTGGACTCCCTACCCAACCGCACTTGAGAAGATGAAGAAAAATATGTTTATTCTCAGATAGACATGGCGATAACAATATACACAAGTAAATAGTAGAAGTAGGTATAGGGACAGGAAAATCGTAGGTGTATGCTAGTACACGCCACATCTGCGTGAAATTTGGTCTCCTCTCAGCTTATGCTGACATGGGCAGAGTGCTGGTTTTCTGAGGAGGCCAGTAACACTGAAAATGGCGCACCCTTGCAAGTGAGTCCCACTGCATTGGGTTTTTTTGGTCCAACTTAACTAGCGAGTAGTATACCTCTGTCTATCCCAATGAGGAGACAGACATGATTACCAATATCATGTATAGTTGCTATTTTAATTTTTACCCACGACGCGACGGAACGGAGATACGGTATACCTATGCGTTTGCGTTAGAGGATATTAGTGCAAATCTGCGAGGGCGCTGCAGCTAATCTTTGAATATATATAGATGTCTAGAAACCTTTTGGGTGTAAAGGGGCTCTACCAACATCTTTAGGGCCCCAGCGACCTCACCTGCTAGTGGCGCACCTGCTGATCAACGGACGAGGCTCGTTAATTTACGGTACCTATGGAGTAGCTTCGGCCCCTACGTGGGTACCAGTTGGTACACCAGTGTTGGTCCGGGGGGGTACCACCGTGCAGCTGTGCTAAAGCCCCCCAAGTAACCCAGCCCCGGCTGGGTTGCGTTAGGGGTTCAGCAGCTGCACCGCCGGGCCCGGGGCGATGTATGGTGCAGCAGGCATGGGACCAGTGGGGGCGAAGTGGAGTCTAGTGTGGGTGATGTGGGTCCATTCGCCGGCCAGGGAGACCCTTAGCAACGGCGTTGCCGCGGCCACCCGCAACACAGTCATGGGGCCCGCCTGGGACCAACCACCCCAGGAGGCTGCCCCACATGTTGCGCATAATCCTGATGTGGGATTGCCGCTCCGGGTAGTAACCGGTGTGGGGTAGCGGCGGCCTTGCATCAGGGGGGTTTGGGAGCCCTTCCGTCCGGCGGGTCGGCTCCGACCTAACCACACGGTTCTAGACAAAGCTAGCCTCTGCGCTTTGTCACTTACTGCTGCACTAATGTCGCCCTGTCTTCACGCTTCTTCTTCATATACATTATGGCAGTGCAACACAAAAAACGTAAACGTTCCACAGCGGCCCCAGGAAACCCCACAACTTCACTTTTCGAGGTGGAGTTCACTAACATCCGTGGACTCCATGCGAACCTCGATGCCGTCCACCATCACCTTGAGACGGCACGGCCCGCTGTGATGTTCCTCACGGAGACACAAATACGCCGCCCTGAAGACACGTCTTACCTGTGTTACCCCGGCTATGTCATAGAGGAACAATTTCGAGATAAAGCCGGGGTGTGCGTGTTCATTAGGGCGGATGTTTGCTGCCGCCGGATGCGCTGCCTAGAGAACCCCTCCAACTCCGTCCTTTGGCTGCACGTAGACCATGGCTCTATGAGCCAGATCTACGTGTGCGTCTACCGCTCCCACACAGGGGATTCTGAGACAACAAAGCTCTTCCAGTACCTCGGCGAGACGGCTGATGAAGAGCAGGTGCGGTTCCCGAACGCTGACCTAGTATTTCTGTGAGGACTTCAATGGCCATCACATTGAATGACTGGGGTCCCTCAAGACTGATCATGCGGGTAGGGCCGCCCATGCGTTCTCTCTCTCCCACGGTCTGACCCAGGTGGTATGCGGGATCACCCGGATACCAGACAGGTCAGATCACGCGCCCGCTCTGCTGGATCTACTGCTGACGAGTCGCCCAGCCCAATACAGTGTTTCGGTAGTTCTGATCACTGTGTTGTTCACGCTGGCATGAAGGTGTCACCTCCTGCACCTCCTGCACTGTACAACGACAAAAACATCATTCATCATCAGGGCCCGGGCTGTTCGCGACCCAAACGTGGACCACCTCAAAGCAGCGTACAACCAGGCCACAAAGTCCAGTAAGAGGTCTTTTAAGAGAGCGGATGCCCAGCGCGGCTTGGCTTGGTCAGGAGCTCACTTCCCATCCCACGGGCAGCCGTGGATTCTGGCAACTGGCCAAAGCCGTGCAATCTAACTTTTGTCAGCCCTCGCTGCCACCGCTGCGTTACCCAGATGGAACATATGCTCGCAGACCTCTTTGCAGCTAATTACCGGGTCGACGACCGTGGCCTGCAGCCCCCCGCCATCGCCAAATGTGGCCACACTATGCCTGATATTGCTATCAGGCAATGTGATGTACGGGCAGTCGACACGCGGAAAGCCAGTGGCCCTGACGGCATTCCGGCGGTGGTGCTACGAAAATGTGCAGCTAAATTGTCTCCAGTATTTACGCGTCTGTATCGCCTGTCATACTCTTCAGGGCTCGTGCCGGAGGTCTGGAAGGAGACGAACGTACAACCGATCCCCAAGAAAGGGGATCGATCCGATCCAGGCAACTATCGACCCATAGCTGTCACCTCAGTCATTTGCAAGGTGCTTGAGCTCCTTATAAATAAGCAGCTCATGCGATACCTAGAGGATCACTCGCTAATCAATGATCGACAATACGGCTTCAGGCCAAAACGATAAACGGGTGATCTTCTGGCATTCGTAACGTATGTCTGGGGTGGGGCTATGGAAAGGCACGGCGAGTCCTTGGCTATTAGCCTGGACATCGCCAAAGCTTTCGATAGGGTCTGGCATGCTTCGCTCATTTCAAAGCTTCCGGCATATGGTCTACCTCCTCAACTGAGCAGCTGGATTGCCAGCTTTTTAAACTAGCGCCGAGTGCGGGTCCTCTGCGATGGCCAGACTTCTCGCTTCTTGCAAGTGAATGCCGGGGTACCGCAGGGGTCCGTACTATCACCAACTCTCTTTCTTCTGCATATCAATGATATGCTATCCCTCGGGAACATTCATTGCTATGCAGATGACAGCACACTGCATGGGAGTTACTCGGTTCGTCCGACGGCGGGGCGATCTGAGATTGAGGAGGAGAGACGACGACTCGTGGCTGATCTCGACCGTAACCTCGACAGTATCTCTCAATGGGGTACCGAGAACCTGGTCGAGTTCAATGCCCGCAAAACACAGGCGTGTGCATTTACTGCGAAGAAATCCCCTTTCCTTCCCCTAACCTCTCTTCAGAATGCATTATTACCAATGAAGGACAACCTTGATATCCTTGGCATAGGCGATTGTACTCCCAGCCGGAGCACTTAAATGCGTTACGGCTACGAGGTGTCCTCAAGGGCCGACACGCGGGACCATCTTGGCTGCAACCCAGCGCTTACTCGACCACGGACAGTTCCGGACACCGTTACATGTACAAGCCCGAGGACGTTTGAATGATTATTCCCAAATGGAAGTCATCAAACCCGCGAAGAACTACGCAGTGCGATAGTGGACGCTTTTGATATTGTGAAAAGTGATAGAGACACATCGAACAAGTTGAAAGACAATCAATTAACACGTGCACGTTTGTGTATCGAAAGGAATGGACTCCATATCGAGCAGTTACTTCGGTACAGAGAACTGTAAATTAGTGTAAATAAACTGTAAATAGGTATGTAAGTTTGATTTTATTTGTAAATAGCTCCAATTTTTTAAATACACCTGAAATACCTCCTCGCAGTCAGTTATAGTTCAGTGTATTTTTATTATTATTATTACATAGTTCAAAAGTCATTAAGTCGCTATTGTTAATAATAAAGTAGGTATTACAGACGGTCCTAAGCCCGTGTAAAGTACGAAGGAGAAATTGGAGTGTGTATTTTATGTTCAAGTATGTATGTTTCGTAGTGATACTGGCCATATTGGCTACGAGGGGTCATTGCTCCCTAACACATGATTTGCGCGGTACTTAGAAGCGCTCGAAGGATGGATGTGTGTGTGCGGGACGTGCAGCCTTGAGCCTGGCGTCCGCTTCAATTAATCAATGAAATATCGTACTGCTACTAATGTTAAACTTGATCGAGTGAGAAGAATTACAGAAATGACTAATTTTTTTATTATTATCGTTACAGTAATTTAGATTTTAAAAAAGGAATCCAAATATTATTCCGAGAGCGAACCCTTTCGACTGCTGACGATGATAAAATCAGCGTGTATATAAAACTATATATATATAGTTGTTACTTATGATGTCAGCTATCTACCCCTGCGAGGATGCTAGTTAAATACAAATAACCCTGTATATATATGTATATACAGGGTTACCTGGTAAGTCGTGCGAACCCTGTTCAGGGGTGGTAGTTCCCACCATTTCTGACAAATTTCACCTTGGACCCCTGTCCCCCAACCTAACCCTTTTCAAATTTGAAGGCTTTGAAGATTTTTTTGAAAAAATGCCGATTTCTTGTCTATTGGCCATCTTTTTCGTTTATTTTTGTTCAAATTTTTATTTTTATACGATTTTTGTGTAGCATATTAGTTTCTTCATCATTATGAAAAATAAAATTAGAGTTACCTCAACTAAATGGGTCGTAGATAGAAGATTGATAGTTATAGCATCAATAAAAAATCAGTACAAATCAAACATCAACCAGCAATAGTAAAAAAAAAATCTATGACACCTAGGCTACAGATACGCTTCAAAATATTTACGTTTCATTAGCTATTCAACAAGGTATAACAAGCTAGGCTACTATCAGGCCCATCTTTGCCATTGAGCACAATGGGCACTTGCCCAGGGCCCCGCGATGGTTAGGGGCCCCCTACTTCCTGCGACAAACTTTAAAATTTCAAACATCTCCCTTAAAATGTCTACCAGCTCTCGCTCTATTGAAAGTTTTATTATAATTTGAATTAGGTATGTAGTGCTATTAAGTACGAAAATTAGTGTCTGCGATAGGTAATTGTAATCTGCATGCCTGTATAGGTAGAACATTCGAGCTTTTATATCCTGGGACATGGAGATAATAGGTATATTACCTACTTGTGTTCTAAGATTAAATAAATAAATATGAATAATGGTCACAACACAAAAAAAGTAATTAAATATTTAAAAATATTTGACGCCAAAAAGCCCATAAATACCTTTTGCTCACATTTTATGTACCTACCCTATATCACTCAGGAGATATATTCCTTTCATAAATAGGGTCACCCGAGGCGAATGCAATTAGGGGGTTAAAGTAACTAATTTGATTTTCTCTTCAACTAACGGTAGTTATTAAAAGTGCCACCTATTGAAATGTAGAGCAATCATTGTTTCTTTCAATCAAATATAGATGGAGCTCCTAGACTGCTTACTGTTGTACCGACAAAGCATAGTTGGAAAATAGTTGCATTCACCCCCTAACAATTTATAACTAAATTTGAACTGAATTTATCGGAAATTGAAGCGTATTTTAAGCGGATTGATATCATTTTCGGAAAGCTGTTGCTAGAATCCACATGTTCCTATTGTTGCCATGTCGATATTACTGATTGAAAGAGAGTTATGGCTATATTAGTCACATTTAACCCATGGGGGGCTAATGTAACTTTTACTGATCTCATGCAACAATAACGTGAATTACTGAAAAACCTGAGCCTGTTGATACTGTGTTATATGTCAAAACTGTTCATTCAAATATGCTTTATTAGGTATATTTATTAGCATTACCCTATTATTTATGTAGATTATGCTGGAGGGTTTAGGGCAAAGTTAAAACTTTATTTTTTATAGTCGCATTCGCTCCGGGTGACTTATCTTTTATTTGAGACCAAATTCGTCGAAATCCATCAAACCGTATAAGCCCCGGGACCTCGTCATGGATCTGGGTGTGGTAACCCTATCGCTGGAGACCATGCGTCGAACCATGGTCTCCATTGGCAGTAGGTAGAACGTGGCCGTGGCCTTCTGCGAGCAGGACCTTCTCGCGAAGGAGACTGCCGAGAGGGAGAGGGAGCGAGGAACTCCCAGCTGAGTTTCGAAGTCGACGGCCAGGCCGCAGGCTCATCTACGCTCTAGACCATCGACCTTCATAATGGGGACCTGAGGACGGCTGAGGACGCGGGCTAGCCACCCGCAGTCCTGTCCGCGAGGCCCCAGCCCTGCAGCACGTAGATTCACTCACTGACGCGCCGTGGTATAAATTTTGACCCCAAAGATGCGTGATAACACCCGACCTAACTTCGCAACAGAGACCACATAGGTGGCCAAAGTCCGTCATCGGTGACACAGGAATTCTACCTTGGACGATCAGCAATGAACGTAGGGGGCGAAGCGACTTTAAGTACTTAAAAAAAAATAGGGCCCCCAATAGTCTAAAGACGGCCCTGGCTACTATTAAAGGTCTTGGATTAAAACTTTGATAAAAGCTACACAGTTAGTAGTAACAACAAAAGCATTCCGTAAGGTACGGCCTCTATTGTCCTCCAAGGGTTGACCCTGCTTGTAAACTGGACTCTGATTTGTGCTTGTGATTTGGAACTGTTGAAGATGGCGACCTTCACGAACGAGGAATATGCTGATATGTCGATCTGTTACGGGTACCGTGATTGTGTATCCACACATACTCGTGCTGAATACATATTGCGTTTTCCAAATCACCGTGCACCAGATCATGCTGTGTTCGACAGAGTTTAGCAGCGACTCAGAGAGACTGGCTGTGTTTCAAAGCGATGATCAGACTTGGGTAGACGAAGAGTATCTGATAATGACGCAGATACGTTGGAAAATAGAGAAATAGTTCAACGGTTTAGTTCGGATCCTACAGTTTCAAGTTGTGGTGAAAAGTGGACTTAGAAACAGAATGCGAGTGTGTGTGCGAAACAGAGGTGAACATTTGAACACGAAAGATAAAATAAAATAAATTTGTTGTACCTATACCTAATAAAATAAAACAATTCAAATAGGTACATTTGAATTGTTTTATTTTATTTTGTAAGCTAATTGATCAAATTTGCGGTAATTTTTACTACTAATTTTAAGACTTTTATCAAAGATTATTCCAAGACTTCCAATAGCAGCGTAGCTTGTTATACCTTGAATAGGATTCTGCAACCGTTCATCGACAGTCGATTCTCCATTGGACTATTCACCGTCAGAACGTTTCGTTTTTGAAAGATTCACCGACAGACCGATTCCCCTGTGGACGTTTCGCCGACAGAACGGTTCGCATTTGTGTGTTTCGACGACAGGCGTTTTCCACTATGGACTATTCATCGAAAGGACTTTTCGCCTATGGACGTTTCGAAAACAGAAATATGACCAAATGAGTGATTCGACGACGAGACTTTTGAATTATGGCTTATTAATCGAGAAGTAAGCCCGCCTATGTTGTACCTATTGTTAATTGTTTTGTGGCTTATGATAAATGATAACATTTTAACTTAATGAATATCAGTATTTACTTTTTACCTATGGTGGTTTTTATTATGTTATTGCAAATATTTGTAAACAAATAAAACAAAATTTTGAAAAATGATATTTATTTATTTCAACATAATCAATCGAAAGGTGCTGTACTTATAATATATAAAAAACAAGCGGGCAACAGCTAGTTAGATATATGCTAGCTATCATTAAACGATTGAATATAATAAAAAGAACAATTTAATAATAATAAAAATAAATAGTTATTTTTTAAGTTATTTGTAATTAAACAATGTCTTGGATTTTTGATAGCTTGATGATAAACAATACTTACTACAATATACCAAAATTACAAATCGTGGGATAGCCAGGCGTCGGCACGAATAGGCCGGTTCAACCGACCTATTCATGCCGACGGATAGGTTAACTTACCGGATAAATGTTATCATTTATCAAAAGCCACGAAACAATTAACAATAGGTACAACATAGGCGGGCTTACTTCTCGATTAATAACCCATAATTCATAAGTCTCGTCGTCGAATCACTCATTTGGCCATATTTCTGTTTTCGAAACGTCCATAGGCGAAAAGTTATTTCGATGAATAGTCCATAGTGGAAAACGCCTGTCGTCGAAACACACAAATGCGAACCATTCTATTGGCGAAACGTCCATAGGTTAATCGTTCTGTCGGTGAATCTTTCAAAAACGAAACGTTCTGACGGTGAATAGTCCAATGGAGAATCGACTGTCGATGAACGGTTGCAGAATGCTTGAATAGCTAATGACACGTAGATATTTTGAATCGTGTCTGCAGCCTAGGTGTCGTAGATTTCTTTTTACTATTGCTGGTTGAAGTTTTATTTGTACTGTTTTTTTATTGATGCTATAACTATCAATCTTCTATCTACGACCCATTTAGTTGAAGTAACTCTAATTTTATGTTTCATAATGATGAAGAAACTAATCTGCTACACAAAAATCGTATAAAAATAAAAATTAGAACAAAAATAAACGAAAAAGATAGGCCAATAGACAGACATAATACTATATGACATAATATTAATTTGCCCTACTCTTATTTGCTATATTAGTCACGTGCTTGAAGCTTTGTTTCCCATAAAGTCACTTACCATAATATCATTTGTCATAATCATTGTAAGCCCTAATTATCACATGCACTAATTATCACATGCCCTAATTATCACATGTCAAAACATCAGTGAGGTTATGTTAGAACATGAAAGACAACGCACGAGCCGAGCGAGCGAAGCGAGCCTGCCACGGCAGCTGCCGGCGAAGTGCCACAATCTTTTTAAAGCGGTGACGTGGCCATACTGCGTCTATTGCCGGACGCGCCTCTGGTAGTTGCGGTGGTATTTACCCAGTTAATTATAGCCCTAATTATCACATGCCATAACATCATTTGCCATCGACATTGAGGTTTAGGTTAGGTTAAAGCAAATGCATAGTTTGGAAGAAGATTCGAAAACAATTTTTTATGGCGCTTAAATATCATGTGTAATGATTATTATTGCATTTAAATATTATGTCTAATAATTATTATGGCATTTAAATATTATATCTAATAATTATTATGGCGTTTAAATATTACATCTAATAATTATTATGGCAATTAAAAATATGAAAAACAATCGTATCTAAGTTTCGGGCAGTTAAAAGTAGGTATGTCATAATATGTATTTTAGGGCAAACAAAACATTTGGGCAAATGAAATTCCGGAATATGATGATTATGGCATATAATCTTCGGGCAAACAATAGACAACCGCGGGAGTCAATTAAAGCTAATAAAAGTTAAACTTCCTCTTCATCGATATCCATCCCTCTATCAGATGCCCTGCAGCAATTACAGCGTGACTGACGTGTATATTCTTTGGCCACACAGAAATGACTAACTGCGGAAAGGTTCATATTTTCGTGAGCAAAACTCACGCGATATTCTACCCACAAGGATTACGAAATCCGCTTTGGTGTGAACAGTAGTATTACCGCATACCCACTCGGATTTCTCTGCCGCAGACGGTAGCGAATACCGCCTATGTTTGAATAAGCCTATATTAGTGGATATTTTAGCGTTTAAGCCTAGTTCGCATTAGGCTAGTAATTTAGAAGATTAGCGAGTAATTTAGTAGCTAAATATGTGCGAACTACAAAAATTTAGTCGAGTAATTTAGTAAATGATTTAGTCGAGTCAATCCATTTTACTCTATTTTTTCGGGCGAGTAGCGCCGCCCACCACGCATCCGTGCTTACTGGTTCACCGGCTAAAAAAGTCCGAACCTGTTGATTAGTCGAGTTCATTAGTGGCCGCCACCACTCACTTGTGTACTGTACTAAACCGTAATGCGAACGATTTCTGTGTAGTAGCGAGTAGTTTAGCCACTAAATTACACGCTACTCTACTAAATTACTAAAGCAGTGCGAACTAGGCTTTAATGCTGTCACAGAATAAGGAATAGTACTATAAATTCTGCAGTGAAGTATGCTAACTTTTTCTTATATAATTTTACAATATGAATCACAATCTTGGGCTGGACTCGAACCAGCGACTGATCCCTTTCCAGGGAATTCATTCCAGGGATTTCAGGGTTTCCACAAAATTAGATGTCTTGGGCTAGTGGTGTCTTGGTCAGTTGGTAACGTTCCTCCAGGAAAGGAATCAGTCACTGGTTAGTTATACTTTTTATGATTCATATGGTAAAATTATATATTTAATTCTGTTCAGACTAGTAGTTTAAACGTCCTCCCTGAAAAATTCAAATTCAACAACGAGAAGTACTTAATACTACCGTTCTATAACATAACATAACATAGCATCACGCCTTTTTCCCCGAAGGGGTAGGCAGAGGTGTGCAAACACACCCACATCTCGCCAGCTATGTTAGGTCCCATGTAATAGGGGGCGAGCCTATTGCCATCTACCGGGCACAAGTTCCAGACTCTGGGATAATTATCTGGATAAAATTCTAAAGAGAATTATACATTATCCACCAGACCCGGGAATCGAACCCGAGACCTCGAGTGTGGCAGTCCGTACATAGTACCATTGTGCCACCGTTCTACTTCCATTTAAATTGTATTGTGAAATAAACATTAAATATTATGTAAATGTGTATTGTATCTCTCTTCCCCTGCTATCATGGCTGTCTTATCCTAAAACTTTAGCGTGGCCTGTAATGGTCCATAATATCGTTAAGTAAATCGCCGATCTCACGGAATAGCTTTGAGGTTGTTAACTTATATTTATTTATCGAAGGTTCCAATCTGATACTTCCATTAGTGAAATAAGAAATGAATTTCAGAGAGAGGGAAAAGCAGTCTGATGGTTTATTGGTAAACTTCAGAAATAAGTGGTAAAATACCTTGTTGCATTAAACTGAATATTTACATAACAATAATTTACAAGAAACACGACCATCAGAATTGTCTTAGTGCTTCTTCTTCTTCTTCTAGTGACATTAAAGACATTGGGAGTTATTTAATTACAACTCTCAAAATTATTTACTTAATTAGGTACCTAAGTATCTATCTAGGTAGGTATGGATAGGTAATGTTACATTATTGTAACCTGATAGGACCTACAAAACTTTTTCTTTATTTTTTGGTTTATATAAATATGCATAAGTTTTCTAAATTCACTCTTATTCTGTAAGATTGTTGGTTTTCTTTTACTGACGCAACACACAAGTTCACGGCGATGGATTTTTGGACTCAAAGGATTGGATTTGCATCTACACATTTGCATCATACATGTATCTACTCGAAAGAGTGGAAATGCGAAACCTTCATGGAATATGGGACATTATTTTTTCACTTTAAAAAAAACATTATTTAGGTAATAACGTAGCTAAGGTTTGCAGCCACCGTTTCTTAAACCCATTTTTGTTATTCCCACACTAATATTTGCTGCTGTTTCCGTGATGAAAACTTTTTTCCCAGTAAAATCAAGTCAGTGGTTAGTGCAACAACTAAACACCGAAATTTGAAGATCCCTATTTTTAATTCGTCCGGAAAGCGCGATCTTTTGCTCGGAAACCGTACCACTACATTAGCAGGTACAGGCAATACCACCCTCTATTAGCCACTCAAATCTATGTTAACGTCATAGGTGAAAATGAATCCATGACTAAAATACTTACGATTAAACTGATGTATCCATGAATACCATTGTAAGCAAGTATAAAATCTCTAAAACTACCGTCACAGTAATTGCACGGCGGTTCTATGGCTCTCGTGAGGTTCAATTTGCTTCTCCATCCATCTACGAGTTTGACCAAGGCTCCAAAATCCAACGGTTCATGTGAATTGTTCTTGGAAGATTGAACTTTCAACGCTGTCAGGAATTGAGAGAAGTCAACATTGGTTCTATTATCTCCACCCATTTCTGTTTCTAATAACATTTCTTCGAATAAATTCGTAAGTGTTTGAGTTATGTTTGAAGTCTCCTCGTCACTCATTTTTGTAAGTTAGTTTTCAGACCCATAACTGCAGATTGTGTTGTTTGTAACTCTTTTCCTGGAACAATGGAGAGAATATTTGCACATTCCAAAATCTGATTTATTTATTTTATTTATTTATGTACACACAAGAAGGAAGAGCGAGATAAAATCTGTAGGATAGAGTTTTAAAGGCACCACTTCTATTCTAAGAAATCTCTTCCAGTGGGCCAGTTTCTTATCGTATTAAACGTTTCGATCAACTGGGCCTTGGTCACAGATTGACTTAATAAATGCTGACTGAATAATTAACGATATCAAAATATGTCGAAGTATAGATAGAAGTTTAGGTAGATAATGAAACACAAAAGTTCATACGTGAATATTAACTGGAATTTTGTTTGAACATCATTAACGGTGTTTATTTTTAATTCCGTGGCAACGGACTTCCAGCGGTATTTCCAGTGGCGCCCGGCGATTTCCAGTGGCGTCCGGTGGTAATTAAAGGTGTAGCATAAACTTTTATTTAGAAACACATGTTTTTCAATGAAAAGTGAACCAAACACTATTATGAGTTTCCATATTTTTTTTAAAACTCGAAGTATTCGTCTACTTATTTAAATATGCATGAATATTTTCAATTCCTTTGTGTAGATATGAACATATTGGATTTTTTATTCGCGCTTGGACTCCGATATTGCATCCCTTGTCTATTGAAAATTGCGAAATCCTTATTTCACCGATCATCGTTCAAATGCAGATATTTACCGTTTATTCCTTTCATAGTTAACGAATGATTAAATAAACGATAACATAGTGTAAAACCAAGGCGCCCATTCCGTATGTATTCTTAGATCTTTAAAACTACGCAACGGATTTTGATGCGGTTTTCACCTATGTATAGAGTTCTCCAGGAAGGTTTTTATGACAATTTGTCAAGCGGGCAAAGCCGCGGACATCCGCTAGTTAACAATAAAAATAGTAAAATAGTTCGATTCCGGATGTTTGGGTGTCTTCTATGTATAATATGTATGTATTTAGAAATATATAAGTATGTTTATCAGTAGTCTAGACTCCATAGCACAAGCTTTAGCTTAATTTGGGCTAGATGATGTTGTGTGAGAATGTCCAAAAAATATTTATATTTTTTGGACATTCTCAAAAAAAATTATACATACTTAAGGGTTATATCAACCCGAAGACAGCTGGACTACCAGAACCCTTCGATATGTGTCGACATTATTACCGAATAAAATACTCCTGTTTGAACAACACTATCTAAAATCAACGGATTCGGTCATCGACATCAAGTAGACAGTACATAATATCTGTATGGTACAAATAATACGCGCCTATAAAAAACTTTCTCTCTCTCTCTCCTGTTAGGAACATTTTGTCTCTGTTTCGCATCAAGGTCGCCGTTTGAAATTTCGTAGTATTTTATTTAAGATTATTTAGTCAGGTCACAGGTCAGTTCAGTTGCATTCAGTGCTTTGTGCAGTGCAATAGGTAAATGGTTGTTTAATAATAATTAAACAACCATTTGTCTTAACAGGACCCGACGTAGACCTGCTCGCTTCGGTGAACTGGCTGCGTTTTGGGGACCTCTTTGGGGAAACTGAAGGTTTTGCCTGTGCAATTGCAGATGAGGTTATCAAGACGAACAACTATCGGAAATACATCATGAAGGACGGTACGGTCGACATTTGTCGAGCATGCCACCGTCCTGGTGAATCACTTCGCCATATTATTTCCGGTTGTTCGTATCTTGCTAACACCGAGTACTTGCATAGGCACAATCAAGTAGCCAGGATCATCAACCAACAACTTGCTCTTCAATATGGCCTTATTGAGTTTGAAGTACCGTACTATAAGTATACACCAGTGCCAGTTCTTGAGAATGGTCGAGCATTGCTCTACTGGGACCGATCAATCATCACGGACAGGACTATTGTTGCAAATAGGCCCGATATCGTGTTGGTTGATCGGACCCAGCGTCGGGCAGTGCTCGTCGATATCGCCGTCCCGCATGACGAAAATCTCGTGAAGGCAGAGAAGGACAAACTTAGTAAATACCTTGATCTGTCCTTCGAGATAATCGCCATGTGGGACGTAGACTCGACGATCATTGTCCCGGTGGTCGTTTCGGCAAACGGATTAATAGCGAAGAGTCTCGATCAACATCTCAAGAGACTCTCGTTAGATTGTTGGATCAAGAGTCAGATTCAGAAGGCTGTTATCCTCGACACGTGCCGTATTGTTAGGAGGTTTCTTAGTCTGTAGCCTCCACCGCCGGTAGTTTGGGTCCTACTCCACTACTGGTGGGTCACTATTTTTTATATTTTTAAATGTATTTGTTTTTTTTTTATAAATGTATTTAAAAATGTATAAAATAAGAATGTAAAGGAATAAACGAAATAATAATAATAAGCCTTTTTATTTCCAAATAACCATTACAATAAAAATAATAATAATCATTACTGTACAAAATTACAAAATGGTTGTTTAGTGTGTAGTAATTAATTTGCGAGTTGTGTGTGATAGTGACTGTGTTGTGTAGTAATGGATCTGAGTAACGGAGAGTATTACGAGATGATGCTTGTTGTAGGAGCATCAGAAGGCAATTTGAGCGCTGCCCGGGAGATGTACCGTGAGCGTTTCATTGTCGGAGTACCGCGTGAGCAGACGCGACCTCTGCCTTCACTAGCGTGTTTCCGACGGATGAGGCACCGGCTATACATGAATAGCTCCTTCACTACGCCAACTGTGGAAAGTCGTCCGATCAGACGAGATCCTCGATTCGAAGAGGAGATGTTCTGGAGCATTTTTTTATTGTTGCCAATATTTTATGTACATTGATAAACTAAAATAATCCTTTAAGGACGCCGACACCGTCGCGAGCGACGCGACACCGCGCCACCGCGGTACGCATTGTACGTACCACGCGCTCATTGTTTAATAGTCGGTACGTCAAGCACTAGTGTAGTGCATATTAAACTTTGTTTTTATTAACTTTTTTTTCTTGTTTGGCGGTCGAAACATATCGAAACAGGTTGTGGACGAACAACTGATGGAGGTGTATTCAGGTTGATATAACCCTTATGTACACCTGTATATAAATATACAAGGTTATTTGTAATTAACTATCATCCTCGCAGGGGTAGATAGCTGACATCATAAGTAACAACGTTTGTTCTACGACTTTTTATAATTCGTTAAATTTTACTTTCATACAAAAATAAATATTTATTTAGTTTCGCGTCTGACAATTGTTAACTCTACGCCGCAGTTTACGCGCATCGTAAAAATTAGGTAAACAAACTCGTATCATCAATTCATGCAATGCACAGATAGGGACGGGGCGCGGGGCGGCGGGCGCAGTGCTAGCGCTTTTGACCTTGACCCATTTCGCTCGCTAGATGCTTGCTTGGAGTGATGATAATGTTGCGGAAGCCTGCCGCCAATATGCAGTAAGGTTTCCAAATCTACCTACACCTAGCCGGCCAACGATGTTATCTGCCACACAGCGATTACGCGATTACGGAGTTCCAGCCCAGGTTCAGTGATAGTGGTCGTCCACCGAGGCACTCAGTACGGGAACAAGAAAGGATACTGTAGTTCTTTGAGGATAATCCCGCCGCAAGTACCAATGACGCCGCGCTACGGTTTAATGTATCGCAGTTTTTCGCGTGGAGTGTCATTCACAACGAAGGCAAATATCCATTCCATCTTCATCGTGTCCAGGAACTCACCGACCAAGCGCGCGCGAACGTGCGTGCGTCGACCTTCAGTTTATGAATTAAACATAGACTTAATAGTGTCGCGTTATAACAATAACAACTTCAAAACTCATTATTAAGTTATGTATTCAGTTTTATTAAAATTCGTAGAACAAACGTTGTTACTTATGATGTCTGCTACCTACCCTTGGGAGGATGCTAGTTAGTTACAAATAACCCTGTATGTACCTAACGCGCGGTACGGTAGTTCTTAATTTTAATGAATATCGTATTCTTCAAGGTTAGATAACAATAACTTTTTATGAACTTATACCTAAGAGAGTTTTACGATTTTAAATGTACTTAATACCTATCTTCTCGATGAGAAAGTTATAGCTTACAACGTAATATTTTTCAATAACAGTAACCACCTGCGGCTTTAGTTATACTGGTGTTCACGTAAAAAAAACGCTGGGCGAGAGTGGAGAGATGTGTTAGCGCATCGGTACTCTCCCTCTTACTCGCTGTTACCGCCATATAGATCAATAAATCATCTACTGCGCAGCCTGAAGGTGAGCGTTCTTTTTATATGACGCGAAGTATACTTACTACAGGGTACGTACCACCTCGTAAATAACAATCACGAGAATGTCGGAATTGCGTGATAAGATTTATCAAAGAAAGGAAAATTATTTTTCTAGTCCGCCTGACACTAGGTTAGCATTTTCCTTCGTATAAATCTGCCAGTTTATCTTTAACCTTTAATCTTTTATCTTGTCAGAAGGCTACATTGCCAAGAGTTGGTTTATGGTATCACTTAGTCGTAAATGTGTTAGTTTATGCAAATAAATATCATAGCTAAAATGTTTTCATAAACTTATGCTTCAACGAAAAATGTTCATTAACATACCTAATATAAAGTTGTATAGCTTATTTAGTCTGGTATTATAAAACGGCTAAACTGATCATAATAGAATTAAATACAGAGATAGACTATGTGTCTAAAAGTCTTATTTAAAAGTCGTAAAATTAATCAAAATTGATGTATAATTTATGCTTTCGAGTGTCGGCACTTGTTGGAACATAAAAGAAATACATTAAGAAATTACTCACTGAAATATGTGAAATACCTATGAGTCCAAGTGAGTAATACGAGTATTATAATGTATCAAAATTTATGTATTTTTAATTGTCGACCTGCGATAAGAAGCTATGAAACATTTGAAACTTTCCCAAGGCGAAACTTCAGGCAATAGTGAGTTGAAGTAGGTAGGTACATATTATTATTTTATATTTAATTTACAGGCGTTGAACTGAATCACTCAGATCAACACCAGTTTTCTAAGTAAATTGACACCAGGAAAATAACAAAAATGAACAAAATGAACAAATTGTTCTTCACTCAATGAATTCTTTTCACAATTTTTTTTTATTCTACACCCAATGAAGAACCTTTTCTAAGTCTAATACAATTTTATCACTTAACTAACTGTTGCCCGCAGCTCCGCCTGCGTGTTACTTTAGATCTACATAACTTTTTAATTTATGAAGCGATTGAAAACCTTAAATGTTAAGTTGAATAAACCACAACGCATTACAGAAAACCGCAAATTCAAATCAAAAATTCAAATCGGTTAAGCCGTTTCTGAGATTAGCATGTTCAAACATTCAGACAAATAGACAAAAGTTCTAAAAACCATTGATTTGGATTTTATTGCGTTCATAAGGCCCCCTACAACAGTTTCTCTATTATATCTTCTATTATATTCTCTATTGTACCATACAAAGTCATCTTAAGATACGAAAATATTAAATATTTTATTATCTACGTCGTGTGTGATAGTCCATTGAATTGTATGGCGAGCGATATTGTATCTTAAGATAAAATAGTATAGTATCTTAGCCGTGTGCAGCGCCCCTTGGTGAACTCCACTGCGGGTGACATAACCTACGACAAACTTATTATTTGCGGTTGATACAGTAATCGGGTCTAGGGATCGAACCGCAAAATGAAGTTTGTTTTTTATACTTTTCCGAGATAAAAAGTAGGCCAGTAGGTGCCCAGGATATCTCTATATATAAAAATGAATCACTATTTCCCTTGGTCACGACATCACGCGTGAACGGCTGGACCGATTTGGATAATTTGGGTCTTAAAATATTCGTGGAGGTTCAGGGAAGGTTTATAAGCAAAATTTCAGGCGGTACGAAGTTCGTCGGGACCACTAGTTAAAGAATAATTATACCAACTTTCATCGTAATCGAACCGGTAGTTATTGCGTATGCCTGAACAAACAGACAGACAAAAATTATTTTAATCACATTTTTGGGTTCGGTTTCGGTCTAGTAACACCCACTGCCATTTAATTTTTTGATATTTTCAATGTACAGAATTTTCACTTCTACAGATTTATTATAAGTATAATAATAAAGATATAATAATTCTAAAATCTGCTGATATACTTTTTAATTAGTCCGAGACGCCCAGGACTTTAATTGGCTGTGCCATAGCGGCTGCCACGTAAGATTTTGTTGCCTTTAATTAACATTTCATTAATTTTTTAATTTTTTTCAAAATTACGATATAGCTGCTACTTTTTATTAAATTAATTCCACCATTTTGGACATAACCCACTTTCTAGAGTGCCCGGTGACGGTTGCCCCCTATTACGTGGGACTAAAAATACTGGCAAATTGTAGGTGTGTAATGCACCTCTGCCTACCCCTTCGGAAATATAGGCGTGATATGTGTGTGTGTGTGTGTGTGTATACTTTTTAAACACTAGGTGATTCCCTCGGCTACGACCTATTGAAAATTATATTATAACTATATTTCTTGTTTTCAATTTCTATTGTACGGGAACACATTACCAATCGGGATAGAGTAGCCTATTCATTATAGATACTCGTACCATTCGGGAACAGTAGTGAGTCTTAATAAGTTATTATTGAAAGTATTTTTCTATAGATTCAAAGATTACTCTTACAAACAAATTTTACTTCTGGATATAAATACATAAAAGACAGATTTTCATACATAAAACTATACTAAGGTAGGAACTTCATTTTGTTTATTGCAAACAATATTTTACAAGCTGATATTAATGTTACGTAGACTCATGATGGTTTACGCTGTCAAGCTTAAGCGTAGTCTTTATACAGTACAATTTACTATTTGTACATGTGGGTCGAAATAATCATATTTTACCCCGTATTTTTTCTAGTTTTTCACACTTTAAATCACGGGGTGAAAGTGTTTTGCTTTTATTAAGCGCGTTGAAAAATAGTTAAATAAAATGACTCGTCAACAACCTGAATTTGATAGATGGTACAGTAGTACTTACCTAAGTTTAAATTGAAGTTTTATTTTATGTGAACTGAGATTCATGGAAAAAAAGTCCTCAAAAAAAGGCAATAAATATATATATATAAAGAACTTCCGAAGGAAAAGAGTCCGAGACGTCAGGACTTTAATTGGCTGTGCCACAGCGACTGGCACGTAAGATTTTGTTGCCTTTCATCAAAATTTCATCGCAAGGCAACGGGTTTCAAATATAGTTTTCATAATTACGAGTACAATATAGCTGCTAATTTTATGAAATTAATTCCACCATTCCCCTATTACGTGGGACTAAAAATACTGGCAAATTGTGGGTTACTAATGCGCCTCTGCCTACCCCTTCGGGGATATAGGCGTGACATGTGTGTATGTGTTTGAACTTTAGCAATTTATTTTCAGACACTTCAACAATATTAGTATTATAGATTGAATATTAAAGATTTACAATGTCTTTGGGATACGTACATCATAGAAATTGATCATGAATGATATGAATACGAAATCAAAGCGCAACCGATCCAATATGTTGTAAAGATAACTCTTGTCACTCTATATTCCCGCCTGGCCAATATTTGGATAAACAATTTGTGCTGGATCTAAGTTTATTTGTATGAACATGGCTGGTCTGAACAGCTTTGTTTGTGTTTGTTAAGATGTCCTCAATATAAGAAGACCTCGAACTAAGGTCAGAAATACATCGTTTGGCTTGTAACTAACACGGATAGTTATACAAGAAGCTATCTTCTCTTATTTATCTGTTTTTTGCCAGAAAACCCTAGTGTTCCTTGCAAGTAAAACCTTCTTAAACCTGAAGATGGCTTGAAGATGGCATGGTGACCTCAAGTATCGTGCGACGCAGATCGTTACCGGGCATGGATGCTTCGGTAGCTATCTGTTTCGCATCCATCGTGAGGTCACACCCCGGTGTCAACACTACGAGGTTTCCGACGACGACACTGCACTCCACACGCTGGTAGAGTGCTCAGCGTGGGCGAGACAGCGCCGGGAGCGCGAGTAGGTGGAACGGTCGAATCATAGACCAACACGAAGGGTCCCCCTCCGTGTTATTATTTAAAGATTATTTTCCATTATTAAGACAAAATTGCCACATTTCAATTCAGTTAAATTTTACATAGACTATTAATGCAGCTATTATTGCAATAACTAGTGTTTTTCTTCACGCATGTATAAAACTATGTTTTTTTTCATTTTTGCAAAAACATATGGGATAAAGCTAAAGAACTATCTCTAACCAAATCCCACGAAAGCCGTAAATACATTAAAATGTGCATTAGTTTAGCACATCTTCCTTACGAGAAAATACCTATGGTTTGGCAATATTTGATGATGAGTTCACTCAATCTCTGAATGTAGACACAACGGCATTTAAAAAGTACATGTCTTCGCAATGGTTAAGTCCAAACATTAAATATATAAGCAACTATGGAGGTAATTATGTCCTAGGTACATACTTTTACTGATCTGAGATTTACTGTGCTCTTAAATTCAAAGAATTAATGTTAAGTATATGTTTTCCAACTGTTGTTAGAATAAAGAATATTATGATTTGAATCATTTGTTTCATTCACTATACTTTTCATTAACGTTCGACATGGTGGCACCAGACAAAAGAGATTTTCAACCACTCGACTAAGTGGGAATAAAAGCGAGAAATTTTCAAAGTAGACGTAGCGGGAACTCGACATACTGGGACTCGAACTGGTGGGAATAAATCAGAAAATAGGTACTTTAAAATAGAAATCCTAGAAAAATGGATCTACTTTGCGTTCAAATCTCCGGTTTGTTACTTTTCGGAAACAAGTATAACTTCACTGACACAAAAATGTGCGTCTGGTATTTTTCTCTTTTCGGTGTTTTACATCCAAAGTTTGGAGTTACTTAACACGTTTAACGCCAGAATGGAAAGTAATACGCTTTCGTTTAGGCCACGTCGGATAATACGGGCGACACTTACCTGACCCATGCAGGCCATGTCGGATAAAGCTGTCCGACACTCGGACTTCCACTTGAACGTCTAGTTTTACGCGTCGGACAACAGAACCTAAGGGCATCTAATTCCGTGGGGTTCAGAAATTGGCACCTAATTCCGTGGTAATTAGAAAAACAGCTTTATAAACCAATTACTAGTTATTTTTGACTGCAAGACCCATTAATCAAATAATAATTTAATTGTTCATATTTTTATGAACACAAAAGTACCTTGGTGTGTGTATATTTTAAAATAATCGGTTAGTTTGCCACTGCCACCTGAGTCAAACGCACGCTCCATACATTTCGGACCTTATGCGCGTAAGTACTACCATTTGCTAAATAGTGTTTTTTATACTACAAGAGATTTGGTTTTGGGTAAAATATTGAAAGGGTAATACGTTGTATCGAATACACTTAACATTTGAGTATTCTATTAACAAATTGAGGAGAAAATAAGTGTTAAAAATATCGCGGCATTAGGTGCCAAATATTTTAGTGGGTTCCTAATTACCGCTGTATACCACGGAACTACAATTTTATAGACCTTAGCTTTTTTGAAAATTTTAGTGGTAGATTTTTTATTACAAACTTCATATTTCAGTTCTGATAACTTAAATACTACTTTGGAGTCGCATTTACTAATTATAGCCGGTCAAACATTGTATACTTAGGTACTTTCTTAATTTTTTGTATGGAAGAACTAAGTACAGAAAACGAGATTTTTGATGTGTTCTGATATTTTCCTGAGCATGTTTTATATATTATGTCGAAGATATCGCAATTAAACGTTAACTTATATGTATTATATTAAAAAATCTTTTATTTTTTATACCTTGGTATTAGAAAACTTGATTTTATATCATAAAACCTAATTCCGTGGTATTTACAACAGTTATGTATATGTACATGAGGCCCAATTCTGTGTTATTGACACCTGTTATATACAGTCTGTTCATTATTTTACTCGACGTGTTAGTATTATTAGGAAATTGTAAAGATATTACTACCACCAGCGGCGGCTAGTGGGTATTTAAAACGGTAGCTTACCTAAGTACCTATAGACTTGGATAAGCTATCGTTTCGGGTTTTTTTATGAACCCCCATAAAATAATTATCATGAGACGCCTCTGACGACCACCACCGCACAGAAATGCCACCAGTTCTTTCAAGACTTTCCAAAAAAAAGATAATAATATGTATATACTAGGAATATGTTTCAACTAGTGTCTTTTATGAATGTGTTTTTTTAATTTATTTATTCCATACATTCATACATACATAGTTACTCTTTCACGTAAAAACTACTAGATGGATTTTAATGTAACTTTACAATAATATAGCTTACATATCAGAATAATACATAGGCTACTTTCTATCCCGAGAATGTGTTCGCACAGTAATTGGGAAACGAAAAACTATCCCACGCGAGCGGAGCCGCGGGCGTCCACTTGTTATAATATAAAACCGAAGAATACAAAAAATATATAAATATCGATTATTACTTTGTTAATTATATTTTATATCTGTTTTATAATAATATTATGTTCCATATATTATTAATACAAATAAATATGCTTGCCAATTGTGATTCTATTTTGTTAGACATAAATGATAGAGACTTTTTTTTTTTTTTTTTTAATTCCGCGGCCCAAGGCTGCAGCCGCTCTAACGTCCGTTGCCGGGCGTCTCTGGTTACTAGCAGAGGGTATGTCCAGTAGCGCCCGGCGGACTTTGACCACCTCTAAATGATAGAGACTGATTTGAAATACAAAGCTAAAATAAATACATTTTATTTTTTGAACACCATGTATTATTCTCTCCATGTCATTTCGTTTATAATGTTTACACACGGAATTAGAATCCAAATACCACGGAATTAGAATTTTTACCACGGAGTTAGGAGCTAAGGAAGGAATATTTTGAAAGTCTGTTTGAGAAAGAGGATGCGCAAGCGGAATCTCGTATAGAGGACAAGAATAAAAGTGGGAATGAAGAGGAGAATGAAATAAGTGTGAAAGAGATTATGGATGCACTGAATGGCATGAAAGCTGGAAAGGCAGCAGGATATGATAGGATCTCGACCGAGATGCTGAACGCAGGACAAGGCGTAGTATCAGGTCAGCTGTACCGCCTTTTAACCTTTGTTGGAGAAGCGGTAGTGTACCAGGAGACTGGTGCAAAGCCGTCATTGTGCCGCTGTACAAAGGGAAAGGGTCACAGCGAGACTGCAAAAACTACTGCGGGATAAGTGTGCTCAGCGTCGTCGGAAAGTTATATGCAAGGGTTCTGATTACTAGATTGACGAATGACACTGATGACAAAATGTTGGATGTGCAAGCTGGATTTAGGAAAGGATCAGGTCTTCTCTTTGCGCAGCATTGCCGAAAAGTTCCTGGCAAAAAGACAAAAGGTCTACTGCGATTTTGTAGACTTAGAGAAGGCCTATGATAGAGTGGTGAGGAGCGAATTGTGGTCAGCGCTGTCCATGTATGGAGTAAGCAGCAATCTGATACGAGCACTGCAATCACTTTATGAGAGTTCCAGTGCTTGTGTCCGCATAAACGGTACTTACACGGACTGGTTCGGTATCGAACGAGGCGTGAGGCAGGGCTGTGTAGCGTCACCAATGCTGTTTAACCTATGCATGGATAACTGTCTGAAAGATCTGAAAGCGAGTGTGTGTGGTTTAATAATGGATGAATTGACCATCAATTGTCTCTTATATGCTGATGACCAGGTAATACTTGCGTCATCGGCGGAGGAGTTGCAGGTGATGGTTGATATTATGAATGAGTCTTTGAAAAGGAAGGAAATGAAAGTGAACGCAAGTAAGACGAAAGTAATGGTATTTGAACGAGACGAAAGTATGTCGAACTGTGCGATTGTTGAGCGAAGCGAGCCGAAGGCGAGCGGAGCTCTCAACGGGTGACTCAAATTATTTTTTAAACGATTTGTGTTAAATTGTTTCTCGGCGAATACTCGGCTGATTTCGGATTTTCTTGCACTCATTAATAGCTTACAGAATTACCCAGGTTATTACGATGCCAGAATTTTGAATTTAAACTCGCTTCGCTCAAATATATGCTGCAGCGTAACGGTACGTTTCGTGACTGCGGCGACCTAGTTATTGAAGGAGAAAGAGTGGAGCAAGTGAAAGAGTTTGTGTATTTAGGGTTCAAGTTTTCAAGGGATGGAAGATGTGACGACGACATTGAAAGAAGAGTTGTGGCATTAAACCAAGTGAATGGGGCTCTGCATAACTTTACGAACAGTCAGAAGATTTCCCGGAGGGCTAGGCTGGCTGTTCATAGAGGAGTGCTGGTCCCTACACTTATGTATGGAAGTGAATGTTGGGTTTGGCAGAAGAAGCATGAAAGTAAAATAAATGCAGTGGAAATGAGAAGTTTGAGAAGTATGACTGGGGTGACATTGGTTGAGAAAGTGTGGAACAGCGAGATACGAGAACTTTGCGGTGTATCAGCAGATGTAGTGAGTAAGATAGAAAAAGGGATGCTTAGATGGTTCGGGCACGTAGAAAGGATGGATGAAAGAAGATTGACGAAACAGATACATAAGACGGGCGTGAATGGACAGGCAGGTAAGGGTCGACCTAGGCGAACGTACTTCGACCAAATCGGAGATGTTTTGACCAAAGGCCAGGTCAAGAGCACCCAGAACTGGAGAGCGTGCATGAATATAGTTATGAAAGTGGAAGAAGCGAAATAAGTATGCCAGGACCGTAGCAAGTGGAATTTCATAGTCTCTGCCTACCCCTATGGGAAAGAGGCGTGACCTTATGTATGTATGTATGTAATTAGGAGCTTCTGACTTTTTTGATTTTTTATCAATTTAACAGTTTAAATGAACTTTTAGAGTCAAATTGATGGTATTTTTCAAAAATAAGATAGCTTACACTTCTAATATAAATAGCCTTATGTAGAAAAAGGCACAATGAATACTTAATTTTTAAGGTTCTTTCGAGATTTGGTAAAAATACGACGGAATTAGATGCCCTTACCTTAGGCGATTTATCTTTCTATTAGACCCGCGTGGCCCCTAGTCTAATGTTACCATGTCAGCACTCAAAAAAAAAATTGTGGAAAAATCTTATGAACTTATTGATCGTCAACAAACCAGGAATAAAAATGAGATGAATGCACGTTTATTAAATGAATTAGACAGTTTTCATATATTTATTTATTTAGAATAGGACAAAATTAATAATAAGTCGGAACGCATTTTGAGATCTCACATATTTTTTTCAAATGTATGTTATGTAAGTATAGGATTTACGCGCCAAAATGCAGTGTAGACTCAAGCGCGAAGGCAACCGGTCGACCCGCGCGTCTTGACCCGCGTGGCTTGAACGGAGGAATTATGACTTATCGTTTGCGCAGGGCCGTGTCGGACAATACTGAGCGACGGTGTTTATTCAACAACATACTGTGATTTCTCTGATGAAAATTTTGTTTTAGTAATCCAAAATACCATAAATTATCATACATATATAAACATAAATTAAAAAATTTAGACATTCGCCCAACATTTTCTGACATGGCGTTATACGTGTTAAAATGTTTTTATTGTTTACAAATAGATTTTTCTTTCATAATTAAGAAAGCCTTTTTTTTTTTTTTTTTTTTTTAGTTCCGCGACCAAGGCCGCGGCCGCTTTAACGTCCGTTGCCGGGCGTCTCTGGTTACAAGCAGAACGTATTTCCAGTGGCGCCCGGCGGACTTTGACCACCTCTGTGGTCTCTGCGGGGGGTTGGGTCGGGATGACAATCCCGCGTCGTTGGGGTAGGGTTTTATCCCGCGTCAATGAGTGAATCTGGTTGCGTGCTATGGGGCAAAGGCCCCGCAGCACGCAACCCTTCTAGCCTGCTTCTGTAAGGACGACGGGTGGCGATCCCGCCGTCCTCAGGCCCCGATCATGGAGGTCGATGGTCTTGGGCGTAGATGAGTCTGCGGCGGCCTCGCCGCTGACTACGGAACTCGGCGGGGAGGGCACGCTCCCTCTCCCTCTCGGCCGCCTCCTTCGCGAGCACGACTTGCTCGCAGAAGGACACGGCCGCGTTCCACCTACTCCCGCTGGAGACCATGGCTTGAAGCATGGTCTCCAGCGAGAGGGTATCCACGCATTAAGAAAGCCTGAGATATTTTTACTAACATTTTAGGTAACATTGGTTATGGCTGTATTCTTTTATTCTGCGGCCCACGGCTGCAGCCGCACCTACGTCCATTGCCGAGCGCCTCTGGGAAGCACTGAAAGAATTTCCAGTGGCGTCCGGCGGTGGCGGTTTATGGCTGTTGGAATTTAGAGATGGATTAGAGAGTGCTTAGGTATTGATTTTCTTTTGCGTGTGTAACTCGCTAAAAACACAGATTAGGGAGGAATCTATTCCTATTCTGTGGTAACAATGCACTTGCCCTTTATTATGTGACCGATGATACATATTAATATTTAGTATATGTACAGGATATTGATGACCTTTTTTTCTTGTTTGGCGGTCGACACATATCGAAAGGCGTTCGAGACGACCACCTGGTGGGGGTGTCTTCAGGTTGATATAACCATTATGTAACATCCTGTATAAGTATATACAATTATACATAGTATATATAAAAAATAATTAGTTGCGATTCTGTTAATTTGACTTCAATAATATGACTGAATCAATTTTTGTATGTATGCCGACACTATGGTACATACATACAAAAATTTATTCAGTCCGCATTGTACCAAAATAATACATATTAATTTTAGGGTTAGGTAAGAATGAGTAAGAATAATTTTCCCGTTTTCAATTCCCACTGAAACACATCAACGAGCAAAAAAAACCTCAAAGCTCAAGTAAGGCCATTCAATTAAAAGTAATTAATTACGTTAACAGGTCTTTACGTGACAGTAATGAGACCACTGTTATTTAATCCAAATGATAATTTCCAGATTATAGGTACCATTATTTAAACTAAATAGACCAACCCAGCAGTAACATCGTGTAATTGGGAAACTCGGGTTACATTTACCTCAAACGAACACTAGACTACAGATAAACACACACACTGACACCTTAATATTGTATTCCTTTACCGATGTACCCACCGTAACATCCTAAAATTAATTACATATTATGATCAGAAACTGTATTACACACAATAAAAGATGATCAGTTTTGTATTTGTATAATGGTAACAGCAGAACACCTACTCCCAAGATACAGGAATACCTAGTTTGGGAGCCAGGGTTTATATTACCTATTAGTGTACAACCTTTGAACTTTATATTGTATCTTATATGTATATAGTAAGTTTTGTTGTAAAAGGATTATGGCATCAATAAACATTTTTATTTTATTAATAAACTTCCCGCCGTTAGTTTAAATGCCGAAATTAAGTCTACAGACCCTGTTTTATCTCCCAGCTGGTGTTGTCCATTTATTAGCATCAGAAGCTTATGGAATTGAAAATAGGTAGGTTATCAAAACATTTTATGATCGATACTCTGAACTGTATTTTATTGCTTGGATTTTTATGATCTCGCTGAATATATCCTTCCGCTGTTACATAATGATGCTACAGTAATACATCGATTCGATGTTTCAGTCCTAAATTAAAGCATTCTTTTTCCCAGTGGCACCGGCCGACATAGGCCACCAGTGTGGCAACCCGACCTCATGGGGTTTTATCCCGCGTGCTGCGTGCTAATAATCATAATTTAGTTTATTTATTTAAGTAACTAAGACTCATTTTGTTAGTAACAATATTACTTATATCTATGTTAGTACTATGCTATCTGCTTAATCTTATGTAACATGAAAATAAAATAATAAAAATAAAAATATAGATAAAAATAAAAATAAAGCATAATAATAAAGTAGCTGCTTGTATGTGAATCACCGCCACACGTCTATCACTGAGGTAGACAGCTTGCAGCAGTGATTCACATACAAACAGTCTAACCTGCTCGCGATGCAGCGCAGGATGATGTTGGGGCTGGCCCGCACCCGGCGCACCAGGGAGGCGCACCGCTTTCTCATGGTCGTGTAGAAACAATCTACACGAGCTTCAGCAAACATCCCTGAGGCGCTACAGAAACGGGGCAACCCCATCAACACCCTAAATGCTTTATTATATTGCACACGAAGGGCACTGTATGATTCACGCGAATAGTTCGCCCACAGACTGCACGTGTAAAAAGAAGCACAGTATGCACGAAATAAGGTTTTTTTAACACCTTGTGAGCAACGTGCAAATCTGCGAGCAATCATATTCGCCCTAACCGACAGTTCCCTCCGCTCTCTCACAATATCTTCTAAGCCTTGGCATAATTTACGGCATGCTGTAGATATTGCCCCGGATCTGCACGAGAACTTCAATATTATTTAAAAATGAAAGGTAAAATCATCTTCTTTTAAACTTGATGTAGCATATCGCTTTTACACAGCAAAAAACTGAACATTTTAGAGTATTGTCATACCGCGTAACTAGATTTAGTCTAGTGAGTGGTCAAGACGCCAATTTGTTTTATTCTTATCGAATGGGCAATTGATTACCTCATCTGAGAGAGGGAAACGCTGATATAAGGCGGTTCCCCCGCAGTGCAGGTTCGAAATGCGGTTGCTTTGTGGCTATGACACTTTAAACGTGTGTGACAGCGTCGTACGCGTGGGATAGCATGGGAGCACGCGAATCTGGCGCGGTGACGCGTAAAACAGCGCGAGCGTGGCGAATAACCAGTGTGTTTGTTATCATACAACGTGTATATGCCAGATCCTGTTCAGATGTCATAAT
Organism: Nudaria mundana; assembly: GCA_963556515.1. NCBI lineage: Eukaryota > Metazoa > Arthropoda > Insecta > Lepidoptera > Erebidae > Nudaria > Nudaria mundana. The sequence goes on from OY748301.1 coordinate 12,047,589, forward strand.
GCGTGGTAAGTGTACGTGGTATGTGAAGGACGATTTTGCCCGTGCCTTAAACGTTATGTAAAGCAATTAACAACCACAACAAACAACAGCTCACATTAACCAAACATATTCGATTACTCCAAGCTTTCATAAAACCCCTTCATCAATCTTTAGTATCCAATTAATTAAATAGAAGTAAATACGATACAAATGTCGAAAAATCTAGAACCTTTTATATACGAGTATAACTAGCGCCAGCGGACACCCGCGGCTTTGCCCGCTTGACAAACTAAATATCTACACAAAAACATTCCTCTAGATCCACTTCATCTATTAGTGAAAGCCGTATCAGAATTCGTTGCGTAGTTTTAAAGATCTAAAAGCATACGTAAGTAACGGGCGACTTTGTGTTGATATGTTTTTGTTTGTTTGTATGATATGAAATGATGTTTTGTACAGTTTTGTGAACGGCTTTACAAGGCCATTTAACAGGTCGCCCCAATCAATTAAGTACCAAATGTATTTTAGATGTAATCTTTACAAATACTCTGCCAGTTATGTACGTTTATTTAGTGATGAATCGAATGTTATTTAGATTGATTAATATAGTAATGAAGAATGTTATCTATTTGCTTGCTGTCAGATAACGAGGAAGTAAAGCCCTGGGAGAAGGGCTTACAATAGGTACTTGTGGGATACGATATTCGAGTAGAATACTAGTTGGATACTTGTTCGCTAACCGACACTCGCATATTATGCTACTGAAAAATGACTAAATTAATCATTTGTGCAAACTCGTTTTTTGTGGACGGACGTTATGTCGAGTGATTCCAGTGACGAAGAAGCACTTGCGGTTTTTCTGTTTTATAGACACAGAAGACGTCAACGCAAGAGTAGAAAATACTGGTTTCATCCATATATTGAAAGAAACATAAATTGTAGAGTTTTTGTAGCCGCACAAGAACTACAACATGATGATAAGAAATTTTTATCTTTCTACCGAATGTCTAAAGCCTATACATCAACGAAATACTACGAGGGTGGATTGAAAAGTAGTCGGCCTAACACTGATCCATTTAGTTCTAAAAATCAAATCTACCCACATTATTTAGTTCAGTTCAAACCTGTTAATTGTGTGAAGTTTGCGTGTGCGATAATTAGTTTTCATTAAATAAATTAATTAACAAAGCAATCTAACATCATTTCCGCAAATGCAGCGTGCCGTCATTAAGTACCTCCATAAGAAGGGGCTGTCATCAAAAGCCATCCATGATGATATGGTCAGTACATTAGGGGATTGCGCTCTTTCATAATCATCCGTCAAAAAATGGATAGCAGAATTCAAGCGTGGTAGAGAGAGTGTGAAAGACGAACCCCGCTCTGGAAGGCCTTCGACGTCCACTACTGACGAAAATGTTAAAAAAATACTCAACTTAATTATGGGAGACCGCAGATTGAAAATTAGAGAGACAGCCGAGATTATAGGCATCTCTTACGAACGTACTCAAAACATAATAGTCAACGTGTTAGGTTTCTACAAGGTGACTGCGAGGTGCAAAAAAGGATGCGATTGACGCACTCACGCACGCGACTGTTTGGAGTTATTTGAAGCTGATGAATGTGATTTTTTGAATCGTTTTGTTACTATGGACGAAACATGGGTTCATTACTGTACACCGGAAACAAAACAACAATCAAAACAGTGGAAAAGACCTGGTTCACCACCCCCCAAAAGGCTAAGTCGATTTTGTCGGCAAGTAAGGTAATGGCTTCAGTATTCTGGGACGCGAAGGGTGTGATTATGGTTGATTATCTTGAAAGGGGCCAGACTATAAACTCTGATTATTACTGCACCTTACTACGTCGTTTACAAGAGGAAATAAAAGAAAAACGTCCAGGAATGATCAGAAGAAAAGTCCTGTTTCATCAAGATAACGCTCGTGTTCACACGTCTGTCCAATCAATGGCAGAAATTCACAACTGGGGCTTTGAACTGTTACCGCATCCACCTTATTCACCTGATCTGGCACCGTCGGACTTTTTTCTGTTCCCTAACCTAAAAAAGCACTTGGGAGTTCAAAGATTTTTGACAAATGACGAGGTCAAAGCAGCAGTATACGCATATTTTGACTCTAAGGAAGAATCATTTATTTTTCAACGGGCTAAATGCTTGGGAGGGAAGATGGCAAAACTGCATTGAACTTGATGGTGATTACGTTGAAAAATAAAAATATATTTCATTTATTATGTACCTATTTATTTTCTTGGTTAGGCCGATTACTTTTCAATCCACTATATTAAGAGAATGTGTTAGTGCGGAAGAAGGGATTCTGATAGCCCTAAGGCAAATAATACTCCATTGTTATATATTTAATTAAATGTTTATTAAATTTTATTATGTACTTTATAATTATTACTTATTCTCCATCTTCATGTGATAAAAACATAGGTATTGATTCATAATAAAGTGTGGCAGTATTTGATTGTACATTCAGACTGGTTTATGAAAATCAAAAATCAAAATCAAAATCAAAATATCTTTGTTCATGTAGGTCACAAAGTAACACTTATGAACGTCAAAAAAAAGAAAATGCTTCTACATTTACATTTACCGCCAGATTCGCAAGGCAATAGGTAGAGCCTGTGAGGAAAGAACCTGGCAAGAAAAACTCATGGCCACTCTTTTTATTCGCCAGTAAATACAATGATTCTGTTACAACAATAAAAAGAGGGCAAGGGCAGTACGTGACCATTGTGGACCAAGTGAACTTAAAAATTATGAATCTCTGTTATTCACAAAAAAAAAGTCAAATACTAGTTAAAGGTGCCACATAATCTCAAAGTACCCATACCTTACAATATCATAATAATTTAACAATAATAAGTGAGTTTCAGCAATAAAACAACATTTCAAACAGAAGTAGCCCCTATGTAGCTCGAGTGATGAGCAAGCAACTCATTGCCATTTCTCTGTATCGTTTAGATAATCTTTAATAGTATAATATGCCTTTTTTAGGAGGTGTGTCTTAACAGCCACTTTGAATTTATTCAAAGGAAGGTTTTTTAGGAATTTTGTTATAAAAACGCACACCAAATCCTGTAAAGGAGTCATGAACCTTCTGTAAACGATAATACGTCCCAACCAATTTATGCTTATTTCTAGTATTTATTGCATGTATGTGTCACTGTTCACACTGTATAAATGTATATTCTGTTTAACGAACATAATATTTGCATATATATATTGTGGTGCAACTGTTAAAATGCCTATTTCTTTAAATCTTTCTCTAAGAGTAACTCGTGCATTCAGTTTATAAATCGCACGTTTAGCTCGCTTTTGGAGTATAAAAATGATCTCTATATCAGCTGCCTTGCCCCACAGTAAAATTCCATACGACATGACACTGTGACACTATGACATAGCAAAAGCCGCAGAGCTAAGTTTCCCTGCAAGACCCGATATTTGGGCGTTCCACTGTAATTTACTGTCTAGAGTAATACCAAAAAATACGGTTGATTCTGCAAGATTAAGGGTATCACCGTTCAAAATAATATTAGTACCGTAGTTCTGAACATTAGGCATACTAAATCTAACACACTTCGTCTTTTTTGCGTTCAGAAGTAAATTGTTGGATGTAAATCAATCCAGAACTAGTGCAAGTGAACTATTTACTTCGTCAAAATTCCTCAGCTTGCGATCAACTTTAAAAATAAGTGATGTATCATCGGCGAATAGAACAATGTCGCACAAGTTCTGTACATAGAACGGTAGATCATTAATGTAAACTAAAAATAGAAACGGACCTAGAATTGATCCTTGTGGCACGCCCATAGCTACAGAAGCCCCTAAAGACCGACTACCATTGATATCAACATGTTGTATTCTATCAATGAGGTAAGAGGCAACTAGGTCCAGTGCCGAATCTTTGATACCATAATAATTGAGTTTCCGTAATAGGGTATTATGTGCAACATAAAATAAAATATAAAATAAAATAAAATAACGTTTATTATCTTTGAAATTTTCAGAAAATTATTTAGATTCGTCAGAAGTTGGTGTGGCTCTACCGAGGGTTCCAAAATGCAACGAGACTGAGAAGAGCCCTCAAGAAACTCAGCTCGGCTTTTTTCAAAATATTTCATCTTAAATCTAATACAGAGTTATTTAGAAAGGAGCAATTCGTTACGTTGTTACAACCAGGCCGCCTTGTCATCTAAGAAATCATTAATACTAAAATAAGCTTTATGGCACAATTTACTTTTTATTAGTTTTTTAAATTTATTGACAGATAAATTTGCTATTTCGGTTGGCAATGTATTGTACATTCGAATAAAGTTCCCCGCAAAAAAATTACTCACTTTATGAAGCCTAAATTTAGGAACAGCCAGTTTATCCTTATTTCTTAAGTTTAGATTATGATTATCACTATTTTTCACAAATTTACTTTTGTTCTTGTGGGTAAACAATAAAATTTCATAAATATACTGTGAATACACTGTAAGGATGTTAATATGCTTAAACTTATCTCTTAATGACTCCCGAGACCCCATTCCATAGATAGTCCGGATAGCCCTCTTCTGCAACACAAAGATGCATTCAATATCGGCAGCGTTACCCCACAGTAGTATGCCATATGTCATGATACTGTGGAAGTAGCTGAAGTAGACAAGACGCGCCGTTTTAATGTCTGTAAGTTGTCGGATCTTTTTGACAGCATAGGCTGCTGAACTAAGCCTGGCCGAAATTTTCCCGATATGAGGCCCCCATTGCAATTTGGAGTCTAACGTTATGCCCAGGAAGACAGTGTCATCGACCAATTCTATTATATCATCCCTAACCTTAACACTGGTTTTAACAAGTCTTACATTAGGTAAGGTGAATCTTACACATTTAGTTTTATTTTCATTTAATAATAAATTATTAGCACAAAACCAGTGGACTATCCTAGAGAGGGCAATGTTTACATCGTCAAGTTCGCGCTGTCCACGTTTAACTTTAAATATTAAAGAAGTGTCATCAGCAAACAAAACTACCTCGTGGTCGTCTCTTATGAGGTGAGGGAGATCATTAATATGTACTAGAAAAAGAAAACGTCCCAAAATTGAACCCTGCGGTACCCCCATTGCTACAGGAGAACCAGGTGACTGTTTACCATTGATCACTACTTTCTGGACCCTATCACTTAAGTAAGAATTGACGAAATTCAAGGCCGTCCCCCGGATTCCGTAATGATCAAGTTTCTTAATTAAAGTCTGGTGCTGAACGCAATCGAAGGCCTTAGATAAGTCACAGAATACACCATAAGCATCATATGACTCATCCCAGGCCCTGTATATACACTCTAATAATTTAATTCCGGCATCAGTGGTGGACCGACCACGAGTGAAACCGAATTGTTTTGTATGTAATAGTTTATTAACGTTAAAGTGATTTTGCATTTGATTAAGCATAATTTCTTCAAAAATTTTACTAAATGTAGGTAGTACAGAAATGGGACGGAAATTGGACGGATCTGAAGTACTACCCGATTTAAACAGGGGAATTAATTTACTAGATTTCATTAAATCAGGGAACACACCACTATCAACACAATTATTAAATATTATTACTAGTTCAGGAGCAACCATTTCAATAAAAGAATTTACTAAATACACAGAGATGCCCCAGAGGTCAGCTGTTTTCTTGATATTTAAAGATTTAAAAGTTTTTAAGATAGTGTTTATGTTAACTTTACTGAATTTAAATATAACGTTACAACAAGGAACGTTTGCTTTTAACAAAGATTCTGCAAAGGGGGGTTGAAGAGCTAGGGTTTTTGTCAAATCTACAGGAATTCGGGAGAAAAAATTCTCAAATTCGTTAGCGACCTCGAAGTCTGATGTAGTTATTTTACCATTTATATTAAGTTTAAAATGATTATCATTTAATTTTTGTTGACCTCTTTCCGCGTTTATAATTTTCCAAGTAGATTTAACTTTGTCTGCACTATTGAGAATTTTATCACTTATATATTTTGATTTAGCTGCTAAACAATCTGCTTTAAACTTTTTTGAATAAGTTTTAACATAATCTAGAAATTCAACTGATCTATTAAGCTGTCTTTCTGAGTATAGTTCATAAAGTTTTTGTCTACTTTTGTGTATACCCTCAGTGGCCCATTCACTGAAAGTAGGACTATCACTAATCATGACCTCCTTAGACTTGAATATGGAGTTGAACTCGTTGTAAAAAGAATCAAAAAATAATTTATACATTACATTTGGATCTAAGCCAGTGTCTAAGAATGGAATTTTATTGCAAAGTCCAACCCTCATACGTTTCAAGCGGTCACCAGTTATTGGTCTACATAATATTTTACGTTTTATAACTTTTTCTTTAGTGATTTTAAAAGATGCTATTTGCCCACAATGGTCTGAATCTAGCTTTTTTATAATACTTTTACTTTCTGGCAACATATCGCTGTATATATTATCCAGGCAAGTGGCTAGTGTATTACAATATCTAGTAGGCTCCAAAAATAAGTTTGTAAGATTGTGTGATTTAAATAAATTTAAAATATTATAACTCATAGGCGTATTAACAAGTAAATCGACATTAAAATCACCACATACTATTAGGTACTTATTAGTTTTTCCAAGTTTACATAGAACTTTGTCAATAAGTTCCTCAAATTCGCAAAAGGGTGAGGTTCCAGGTTTATACACGCATACTACTATGAATTGCTCCATTTCCACGCACGACAGTTCGACTTTACACTCTAGAGAAAGAGACACAATATCTTTCCGTTCTTTAAATTTAAGTTGTTTATTTAATAAAATCAAAGATCCCCCCCGTACTGTGGTCACCCTGCAGAATGCACTACCAACCCGGTGATTACTGAAATTGAACATGAGCTCATACGACTTACGTATATGTTCTGTAATACAAAAAATATCAATATTGTCTGAATTCATTAACAGTTCCAACTCTAACTCTTTGCCATGTGTTAAACAACCAATATTTTGATGCCCTATGTTGATATAATTTACATTTTTTGATTTGGTTTGATTTGGAGGGCATTTTTTAACATAATTAATATTTGTAACTAAATTTAATTCAATTAATTGACTATGTCTGCTAAAGGGCAATATTGCCTCTGTTGTCGTAGAACTTAATTTAAATTACTTGGAACAGATTCCAAAGTCTTAACACTAAATCTACATTGCTCAATAAAAGCAGTTTTGTCAGCCAAGTTCTTGGCTGAAGTGTAAAAATAATTGAATAGCTAATTTTATATTATTAGACACGAATATTAGGGAGCCACCACGAATAGCCTTCTTTCTTGCGAACGCACTAATCAGTGAGTAAAATTCACTGTTGAACAATAATTCGTGGTCTTTTAACCAATGCTCTGTTATACAAAAATATGAACATTGTGGTCCCTAATGTAAAGGTCGATTTCTAAAAGTTTATCAGATAAGCCTTGAATATTTTGGTGTACTAATAATAATAATGGATTAATAGCGAAGAGTCTCGATCAACATCTCAAGAGACTCTCGTTAGATTGTTGGATCAAGAGTCAGATTCAGAAGGTTGTTATCCTCGACACGTGCCGTATTGTTAGGAGGTTTCTTAGTCTGTAGCCTCCACCGCCGGTAGTTTGGGTCCTACTCCGCTACTGGTGGGTCACTATTTTTTATATTTTTAAATGTATTTGTGTTTTTTATAAATGTATTTAAAAATGTATAAAATAAGAATAGAAATGAATAAACGATATAATAATAATAAGACTGGCAACTCTGAACGTCTCATACATCATTTTCATTCTTAAAATATTTTAATATTTTTATTTATATATTATTACCTAAATTTATACAATTACTTCAGATTTCATAATAATATCAGCAAAAAGTCAATACATAAAGGATTTTATAATATTTTAGAACTTTAGAACAATAAACATAGTCTACAAAATATGCAACGAAGATTTGACACATGTCATTCAATGAATTCAAAAACATCAACATCACATTCAATATTATGGCCAAACAATATGAAGTGATTGTGAGATGCAAACAAGAGCCAGAAGCAGAAATGCGCAAATAACACCCCCGGACTCGTCACTAAACTCCGCCTCGCAGGCACCGGACCGCACATCGCTGACACAGGTGCTCGCTGAGGCGTCGAGCTCTTCAAGTGACGAGTATGTCTCTCCGCCGACGTCGCCAACACCTGTACGCCGGCGAGGGAGAGGCCGGCCACCGAGCAGTTTGGGGCCCCGAAGCCTACCAGCTTCGAGTAGGGTCCCCACTACCGGTGGTATTGTGCACCGCATGCGATGGACTTCATCCATCAATGAAAACGTCATGCGGGCATATTATGAGGCTACAGATGGGGAAACCAACCTGACTGCGTACCGTTCAAGGATGCTTCCTTTGTTTCAGGCTCTTGAACCAACAATGACTGTTGCCGTCCAACGACTATCGGATCAAGTGCGGGCTATCCAACGATGTAAGTTGTTGGATCAATCTGTGCTTGATCGACTACGCCTGGAAGTATTATCTACTCGTACAGCTGCAGTGTCAACGAGAGCACCGTCACCTGTGACACAGACGGTTGCTACAAGTGCGACGTTAGCAGAGTCCGCACCCGACGCGGGAAATGATACGAGTGATACATCTATCCAGGTAAGCGAGCAATTGAGGAGTACTTTGGAAGATGTGATCTCGCAGTATAGGTTTATACCTAATTCTAGACCGCTGCTACCACGCTTGCCAATGCATAAACGAAATCTGGCGTTGATGGGAGCCCTGAATGCATTGCTAGAGCCGTACTTACGGACTAGCAGTGATTTGCTTGATACTCACTCGATTCTTTACTGTGGAGCTATTGCCGCTTGTCGTGTTGCACGCATTAAATTCCCCGAAGTTAACCGTGCACCGCGACCGGATGGTGTTCCCGTATGGCAGGCAAGAATCGAGCGACGTATCGGCACATTTAGGACTCTCATTGCAAAGCTTATCTCTTTCAGCCGGGGTAATAGTCGTCCCCGGGTCATGCGTTTCGTGACTCAAGCATTTGCTGGGACCGGCATTCGTCCCCAGCAATACTTAGCCAATATCACGGAACGTATTGACTTTCTGAAACATAAGTGTATGCATGGGCAAGCCGTATCCGTCGTTATAGAGAGCGTGTAAATAGATACTGGCAGAATCGCATCTTCCAAAGTGACCAAAGGAAGGTGTACCGAGAGTGGGAGGGAACTGGACAACGTTTGAGCGACGGACAACTGCCAAATGCTCACACCATGAATCAATTCTAGCGTGACATATGGTCGGTGCCCGTCGAACATTCGGAGGGCGACTGGATCCGTGTCGTCGAGCGTGAATGCAGTATCATCGAACCCATGGAGTCTATTACCATAGACTCCGAAGACGTTAGTTGTGCAATTCGTACGGCCCCGAACTGGAAAAGTCCTGGGCCGGATGGATTGCACAACTTTTGGATAAAGTGGGTTCAGAGCTCGCATGAACGCTTGACAACACGGTATCAAGAAGCCCTTGAGTCTGGTTCCTTACCCGCTTTCATGACCACTGGCATCACCTTCCTGCTCCATAAATCAGGTAGTACCACGGAACCTAAAAACTATAGACCCATCACTTGCTTACCTACCATCTACAAGCTCCTTACATCTATTCTGAGAAGTAAAATAAACTCGCACATAGTATCTAATAATATCTTAGATAACGCTCAGAATGGATGTAGGGCTGGGTCTCGTGGTACTAAGGAGCTACTCCTCATTGATATGGCCATTAGCCAACAAGTCAAGCGGAGTAAGGGCGCCCTCTCTACTGCCTGGATTGACTACAAGAAGGCCTATGATTCGGTGCCACATTCATGGCTGAGGAGGATTCTAGAGTTGTATAAAATTAATCCGACTCTTAAATCCTTCTTAGTCTCGTGTATGGGGCAGTGGACCACAGTACTTCGTCAACCAGGTAATGGTGGGCACGCCTCTGACCCGCAAGGCTTGATAAGGATAGAGCGTGGTATATTCCAGGGCGACAGTTTGAGTCCATTGTGGTTTTGTTTAGCACTGAATCCACTTAGCACATTGCTGAAAGATTCAGGGCTAGGCTATCGGTTTCGTAGAGGAGGTGAGGTTATTTCTCACCTGATGTACATGGATGACCTCAAACTGTTCACACTGAAGCACCAAGATTTAGTGACATTATTAAAAACTACGGAAGTTTTTAGTAATGCCATTAAGATGGAGTTCGGTGTTGATAAGTGTGCGGTTATGCATGTACAACGGGGGAAGGTTGTAAATTCACCGAATTTACAACTTTCTGAGATAATAACTCTCAGATCTCTCTCCGAGACCGAAACATACAAATACCTAGGTATGTCAGAGTCATTGGGTATAGCGGTGGAGGATATTAAGAAATCGGTGAAAGACCGTTTTTTTGGCCGCCTGACAAAAGTTCTTAACAGTTCTTTGTCCGGTGGTAACAAAATGCGGGCTTTCAACGGTTGGGTTATACCTTTATTGTTATACTCCTTTGGCATACTTAGGTGGACTCAAACGGAACTAGACGCCCTGGATAGGCGAGTCCGTCAACAACTGACATTGCATCGAATGTTACACCCACGTTCTTTTGTCATGAGACTGTACATTCCACGGAAGTGGGGGGGTCGAGGCTTTTTGAATGCCAAGAACCTCCACAACCGTGAAGTGTGCAGTCTGAGAGATTACTTTCTACAGAATGGGTGTGACATTCATTGCGATGTCGTGATGGTTGACAAGGGCCTGACACCTCTTTCCTTGGCTAACGAGAACTGGCGTAAACCAAAGGTGCTAGGTACTGAAGACCGTAGGGACGTATGGAAGAGTAAGGAGCTACACGGGCGGTTCTACCGGGTCTTAACAGGACCCGAAGTAGACCTGCTCGCTTCGGTGAACTGGCTGCGTTTTGGGGACCTCTTTGGGGAAACTGAAGGTTTTGCCTGTGCAATTGCAGATGAGGTTATCAAGACGAACAACTATCGGAAATACATCATGAAGGACGGTACGGTCGACATTTGTCGAGCATGCCACCGTCCTGGTGAATCACTTCGCCATATTATTTCCGGTTGTTCGTATCTTGCTAACACCGAGTACTTGCATAGGCACAATCAAGTAGCCAGGATCATCCACCAGCAACTTGCTCTTCAATATGGCCTTATTGAGTTTGAAGTACCGTACTATAAGTACACACCAGTGCCAGTTCTTGAGAATGGTCGTGCATTGCTCTACTGGGACCGATCAATCATCACGGACAGGACTATTGTTGCCAATAGGCCCGATATCGTGTTGGTTGATCGGACCCAGGGTCGGGCAGTGCTCGTCGAAATCGCCGTCCCGCATGACGAAAATCTCGTGAAGGCAGAGAAGGACAAACTTAGTAAATACCTTGATCTGTCCTTCGAGATAACCGCCATGTGGGACGTAGACTCGACGATCATTGTCCCGGTGGTCGTTTCAGCAAACGGATTAATAGCGAAGAGTCTCGATCAACATCTCAAGAGACTCTCGTTAGATTGTTGGATCAAGAGTCAGATTCAGAAGGCTGTTATCCTCGACACGTGCCGTATTGTTAGGAGGTTTCTCAGTCTCTAACCTCCACCGCCGGTAGTTTGGGTCCTACTCCGCTATTGGTGGGTCACTATTTTTTATATTTTTAAATGTATTTGTGTTTTTTATAAATCTATTTAAAAATGTATTAAATAAGAATATAAGCGAATAAACGAAATAATAATAATAATAAGTATGTTAATGAATAAACATAATAATAATAATAATAATAATAATATACAAACTTTTTACATCCATCCTGAGAGTAAAAATATATTCACATGTACAAAACAATAACATCTTGTCAATCTCTCAGAATGGATGTAAAAGTGGGGCACGTGGTACGAAAGAGCTCCTTATTATTGACATGGCTGTTTGCCAGCAGGTACGCCGCAACCGAAAGAACCTTGCGACATGCTGGATTGACTATAAGAAAGCGTACGATTCTGTGCCTCATACATGGCTTCGGAGGGTGCTAGAGCTGTATAAAGTTGATGCAACTCTATGCACCTTTTTGGGGTCATGTATGAGACAATGGAGTACGGTTCTTGTTTATCCAGGGTGTCGTCAGGTTCTAGGAGGTGGTGTACCAATAGGGATTGAGAGAGGTATTTTCCAGGGTGATAGTCTGAGTTCGTTGTGGTTTTGTCTAGCACTAAATCCTCTCAGTACGTTACTAGAGGGTTCAGGGTTAGGCTATCGGATGCGCAGAGGGGGTCAAATTTTGTCCCACCTTTTTTACATGGATGACCTAAAGTTATTTGCTCCTAATGGCCCCGATTTGATGGCTTTGCTAAAAGTTACTGAAACTTTTAGTAAGGCCATCAGTATGGAGTTTGGGGTAGATAAGTGTGCGGTCATGCATGTAAAAAGGGGCGGGATTGTGGAATCTGAAGGAGTCAATCTTTCAGATTTCACACGATTTGGGTCGCTCTCCGCAACCGAAACCTACAAATATCTAGGTATGTCTCAAGCTCTGTGTATTGCTGAGACTGACATGAAACAGAAGTTGCAGGATCGTTTCTTTGGCCGCCTGAAGAAAATACTGAAAAGTCTTTTATCAGGCGGTAACAAGGTGCGTGCTGTCAACGGCTGGGCCATGCCAGTCTTAGTTTACTCTTTTGGCATACTTAGATGGACTCAGACGGAGTTAGAAGCTCTGGATAGGAAGGTGCGTTGTCTATTGACTTCATATCGAATACACCACCCACGTTCGTCAGTAATGAGGTTGTATATACCACGGAAATGTGGGGGTCGAGGATTTTTAAATGCCAAGACTCTCCATAACCGTGAGATATGCAACCTTAGAGAGTATTTCCTACAGGTGGACGTGGATGTGCATCGAGATGTTGTGGCAATAGACAACGGACTGACCCCGCTGTCCCTTGCGAAAGAGAACTGGCGCAAACCTGTAATATTAAGTGTATCTGATCGGAAGGAAATATGGAAGAGCAAGGAACTGCATGGTCGATTTTATCGGGCTCTAAATGGGCCCGATGTTGATTCAATAGCATCGGTATCCTGGTTACGATTTGGTGATCTCTTCGGAGAAACTGAGGGTTTTATCTGTGCAATCACTGACGAAGTCGTGATGACGAATAACTATCGGAGATTTATTGTCAAAGATGGGACGCTAGACATCTGTCGGGCATGTCATCGTCCCGGAGAATCTTTAAGACATATTATCTCTGGTTGTTCCCGTCTTGCGAACGGTGAGTATTTGCACAGACACAACCAAGTAGCCAGGATAATCCACCAGCAACTTGCTCTAAAGTATAATCTTGTCGACGTGGAGGTACCTTATTACAAGTATGTGCCCGACCCAGTTCTTGAGAACGGTCATGTCACATTGTATTGGGATCGATCTATTATCACTGATAGGACTGTTATAGCTAACAGACCTGATATAGTGATAATGGATCGATTAAAGCGCCTTGCAGTAATTGTCGATATCACTGTGCCACATGACGAGAATCTCGTGAAAGCAGAAAAAGATAAACAAATTAAATATTTAGACCTAGCTCACGAGATTGTCGACATGTGGGATGTGGATTCGGCGATTATTGTTCCGATAGTCGTATCTGCGCATGGTCTAATAGCCAAGAGCCTCGACCTCCACCTACAGAGGCTCGCGTTAGGCAGCTGGATCAAGGGCTTGATGCAGAAGGCGGTTCTGTTGAATACGGCCCGTATTGTGCGGAAGTTCCTGTCTTTGGAGCCCTAACCACCGGTAGCTTGGTCCCTGTACCCGATGCCGGTGGGTTACTGTTTTTTATATTTTTAAATGTATTTTTTTTATAAATCTATTTAAAAATGTAATAAATATGTGTTAAGTGTTAATAAAGAGAATTCGTTCGTTCAAAAAATGATCACGTTTTTTTTCTCAGCTACGGGTCCCATCTATACAATTCCACTTGAAAATCAAAAGAGTGTTAATGCCGAGTGGTATTCTACCATTTGTTTACCCAGGGTGTTAGAAAAAGTTCTCGAAAGACGACCCAAAAGCCGCCTTCTCCTACATCATGACAACGCTTCTTCACACACGGCCAACAAAACAAAGTCATTTTTAGCTTCCGAAAGAGTACAACTCGTCACCCATCCTGCGCATAGCCCTAGCACCCTGTGATTTCTGTATTTTCCCCAAAATTAAAGATTTGATGAGAGGTTTCACTTATACCAACTCCGAAGAGGCAGTGATAGCGTTCAATCAGCACGTAGAAAACATGCCTTCAGATCTGTGGTCCTCCTGTTTTAAAAAATGGTTCGATCGCATGAAAAAATTTTTAAAATGTAAAGGGGTGTATTTTGAAAAGCAATAAACATAATATTTTGGTTTTAACATGTAGTTTTTTTAAGTTACGCAAAACTTATAGTGTGACCTACGTATATTAAAGTAACACACACAACTACAGAATCACGCTTATATCCTCCAGGGACAGGCAGAACTGCTTTTATATATATATTTATATATATATATTTTATACACCCCCATTTTGACAATAGGTTTGTTAATAATAGTAGGTAATAATAGTAGGTAATAATAATGGCAACACTGCTAAGAACAAGTCACACTTTTTTCTTACTCTCAATTTTATTCAAATATTTTACGTATAAATACTAATATAATTTCGACCAATACCATTTTAAATCAATATACACATATTTCGAAATAGAAAAGAAAAACATGAAAAAAATCAAGAACATGAAATATCCAGAAAATCTAAAACCATTGACAGTTTGACATAATATATACTGTCACTGTGCTATATGCATAATGAGTGAAAATAAATTAAATCAAGAAAAAACAAAGAGAAGAAGTAAAAGGAATGTTGACCAGAGCACGTGCCAAGCAAACAGCACTTACACCATCCCCGGACTCGTCGCACAGCTCCGCCTCACAGTCGCCGACAATTGTGGCTACTGGTGAGGCGTCGTTCGTTTCTCGCCTGCCTCACTTTTGTTGGCTTGTTCACATTTGCAAACACCCATTCATAAGATTGCTGTTTTTTTCGGGTTCAAAACAATAAATCCACGTTTCGTCTCCTGTGACAATGTCATAAACAGCATTAGAATGTCCGTGGTCGTACTGGGTGTATCTGTGAACACCATTCCACGCGAGCCCGCTTCTGCTCCGCTGTCAGTTCATGAGGGATCCAACGACAACAAAGTTTCTGAACTTTCAATTCTTCGTGTAAAATTTTCTGGATTTGACTCATACCAATCCCCAATGGTCCTCGAATTGTCTCATAGGGAATCCGCGGGTTTTCTTCAATTAACCGCTTAACAGTAGCCACATTATTTTCGTTGACGGCAGTTGAAGGCCGCCCTTCACGAAATTCGTCATGTAAAGAAACTCGACCTCTCTCAAATTCAGCAAACCATCGCCTCACGGTGCTCAAACAAGGTGCTTCTCTTCCAAAAGCATTTTGAAGACGAGCGGCACAGTCTTGCGGAGAGAGAGAACTTTTAAAATCATAAAAAATCATCACTCTAAAATCTTTTAGACTTAATTCCATTTTCATTGCATACGTAGAACTTTGATGTGTGATAAAAAATAATTGACAAATGATTTCCCGCCAATAATTTTTTTTATTACTAAGAAGGTTGCAACGTTTAAAAAAATATAACATTCGAAATTCAAATAGTTCCGATTAGCTAGAAGTGCAAAATTTTAGTGTGCCCCATGTATATAACTAACGGAGTTATGCGGTCTAGAGCGACTCTATCCATTGGTGAAAACCGTATCAAAATCCGTTGCTTAGTTCTAAAGATCTAAACATACATAGGGACGGACAGACAGCAAACGCGACTTTGTCTTAACTTTGTTATGATATATAACTTTGACATGTAGAGTATTTTTGCCCTAACTTAGAACTGGTTTAAGTATTAACTAAGAAAGACTAAGTCGAAATATTAAACTGCGGTGATGTAGACATCTTAGAGTACATAAACTTAGGTACCTACTACACATATTTATCATGAAGTAAGAAAAGAGTAATTGTAATATTACGTAAATACGGTTTTGGCTATAGTCCAACTAAAAAGGTCTTTCCATAGATTTACTAGGAATAGGCATATTACGAGTATCTAACTCATTTACGTTACAATGAATATCGTCAAAGAAAGTACTCGTATTATGTTCGGTTTTCTATTATAAAAGCTTCTTGGTCACTCTCACGTCCGTTGCCGGGCGTCTCTGGCTCGCACGCAGAAGGTATTTCCAGTGGCGTCCGGCGGACTTTGACCACCTGTGTGGCCTCTTCGTGGGATTTGATCGGGTTGAGAATCCCGCGTCGTTGGAGTAGAGTTTTATCCCGCGTCGTTGTGTATCCGCGTCGTCGAGGTGAGTCTAAAAGCTTCTAATGAAAACAGAAGGTTTACTAGACTTTACAATAATTGTTATATTCTTCTACCTTATTCGTTTGTTACTCTTTTTTTTTTTTTTTTTTTTTTTTTTATATTTGGTTCGCCAAATTGACGCCGCCCGCCTGGTGGTAAGTCGTGACGACGTCTAGCGATTGTGGGCCACTCTCACAGCACACATTACTATTGAGAGTGGCCCTCAACTTGACGACCTACTGATGTGCCTCTTCACGCTCCGCTTAAAGAACCCAGGATTATATGTGGGAGGAAACACGTGCACAGGCAGGGCGTTCCAGGCCACTATCGTTCGGCAGAGAAACGAACGTTTAAAACGTTCGGTTCTCGCGAACATGCTATCCACTGTGTGGGGGTGGCATCTCTGCCCGGCACGAGTCGTTCGGGATCGGAAGGAAGAGGGTGGGATCAGATTGAAGAGCTCTTCAGAACACTCGCCGTGGTAAATACGGTAGAATGCGGCCAAGGAAGCTATTGTTCGGCGCTGAGCTAGCGGCTCAAGGCTTCCCGTTACCTCCGGACAACCAATAATACGGATAGCCCGTCGCTGCATAGCGTCGAGAGCGTCCAGCAGATACTTCGCGGAGCCGTCCCAGAGGTGAGAGCAGTATTCGACGCAGGGTCTAATCTGCGTCTTGTACAGCAGACACCTCTGGTCCGGTGTAAAGAATCTCTTTACCTTATTCAGTATTCCTAGTTTCCGCGAAGCTAGCCCTATACATCTTTCGATGTAGTTTTTATTATTGAGCTCTCGACGAACGTCTATGCCAAGGATATCAAGGTTGTCCTTCATTGGTAATAATGCATTCTGAAGAGAGGGTAGGGGAAGGAAAGGGGATTTCTTCGCAGTAAATGCACACGCCTGTGTTTTGCGGGCATTGAACTCGACCAGGTTCTCGGTACCCCATTGAGAGATACTGTCGAGGTTACGGTCGAGATCAGCCACGAGTCGTCGTCTCTCCTCCTCAATCTCAGATCGCCCCGCCGTCGGACGAACCGAGTAACTCCCGTGCAGTGTGCTGTCATCTGCATAGCAATGAATGTTCCCGAGGGATAGCATATCATTGATATGCAGAAGAAAGAGAGTTGGTGATAGTACGGACCCCTGCGGTACCCCGGCATTCACTTGCAAGAAGCGAGAAGCCTGGCCACCGCAGAGGACCCGCACTCGGCGCTCGTTTAAAAAGCTGGCAATCCAGCTGCACAGTTGAGGAGGTAGACCATATGCCGGAAGCTTGGAAAGGAGCGAAGCATGCCAGACCCTATCGAAGGCTTTGGCGATGTCCAGGCTAATAGCCAAGGACTCGCCGTGCCTTTCCATAGCCCCACCCCAGACATGCGTTACGAATGCCAGAAGATCACCCGTTGATCGCTTTGGCCTGAAGCCGTATTGTCGATCATTGATTAGCGAGTGATCCTCTAGGAATTGCATGAGCTGCTTATTTATAAGGAGCTCAAGCACCTTGCAAATGACTGAGGTGACAGCTATGGGTCGATAGTTGCCTGGATCGGACCGATCCCCTTTCTTGGGGATCGGTTGTACGTTCGCCTCCTTCCAGACCTCCGGCACGAGCCCTGAAGAGTATGACAGGCGGTACAGACGCGTTAATACTGGAGACAACTCAGCTGCACATTTTCGTAGCACCACCGCCGGAATGCCGTCAGGGCCACTGGCTTTCCGCGTGTCGAGTGACCGCAGCACTGCCCGTACATCACATTGCCTGATAACAATATCAGGCATTGTGTGGCCACAGTTGGCGATGGCGGGGGGCTGCAGGCCACGGTCGTCGACCCGGGAATTAGCCGCAAAGAGGTCTGCGAGCATATCCGCTTTCTCTTGGGCTTTGTGAGCCAGTGTTCCATCTGGGTAACGCAGCGGTGGCAGCGAGGGCTGACAAAAGTTAGATTGCACGGCTTTGGCCAGTTGCCAGAATCCACGGCTGCCCGTGGGATGGGAAGTGAGCTCCTGACCAAGCCGCGCGACGCGCTGGGCATCCGCTCTCTTAAAGGCCCTCTTACTCGACTTTGTGGCCCGGTTGTACGCTGCTTTGAGGTGGCCCACGTTTGGGTCGCGCACAGCCCGGGCCCTGATCCAGGCGCGATATGCCGACTGTTTTTGTCGAACAGCTTTGGCACAATCTCGCCCGAACCAGGGACGGGCTCTGCGGATACTGGCGACATCAGTGAAAGGGATGTAATAATCCATCCCTAAACTGATCTCGCCAGCAATAGCAGAAGCACTATCCGAAGGAGCCTTTCCTACAAAGCAGCGCTGGCTCCAGGGGACGGACGCAAAATAATCGCGTAGACCGTCCCAATCCGCTGACGAGTAGTGCCATAGTCGTCGTGACGTTTGCACAGGACGTGCAGGAGGTGACACCTTCATGCCAGCGTGAACAACACAGTGGTCGGAACTACCCAGTGGGGCTCCTACCGAAACACTGTACTGGGCTGGGCGACTCGTCAGCAGTAGATCCAGCAGAGCGGGCGCGTGATCTGACCTGTCTGGTATCCGGGTGATCCCGCATACCATCTGGGTCAGACCGTGGGAGAGAGCGAACGCATGGGCGGCTCTACCCGCATGATCAGTCTTGAGGGACCCCAGCCATTCAATGTGATGGCCATTGAAGTCCCCCAGAAACACTAGGTCAGCGTTCGGGAACCGCACCTGCGCTTCATCAGCCGTCTCGCTGAGGTACTGGAAGAGCTTTGTTGTCTCAGAATCCCCTGTGTGGGATCGGTAGACGCACACGTAGATCTGGCTCATAGAGCCATGGTCTACGTGCAGCCAAAGGACGGAATTGGAGGGGTTCTCTAGGCAGCGCAACCGGCGGCAGCAAACATCCGCCCTAACGAACACGCACACCCCGGCTTTGTCTCGAAATTGTTCCTCGATGACATAGCCGGGGTAACACAGGTAAGACGTGTCGTCAGGGCGGCGTATTTGTGTCTCCGTGAGGAACATCACAGCGGGCCGTGCCGTCTCAAGGTGGTGGTGGACGGTATCGAGGTTCGCATGGAGTCCACGGACGTTAGTGAACTCCACCTCGAAATGTGAAGTTGTGGGGTTTCCTAGGGCCGCTGTGTAACGTTTATTTCTTTTTTGTTGCACTGCCATTGTAGATTTTGAAGAAGAAGCGTGAAGACAGGGCGACATTTGGTGCAGCAGTAAGTGACAAAGCGCAGGGGCTAGCTTTGTCTAGAACCGTGTGGTTAGGTCGGAGCCGACCCGCCGGACGTAAGGGCTCCCAAACCCCCCTGATGCAAAGCCGCCGCTACCCCACACCGGTTACCACCCGGAGCGGCGATCCCACATCAGGATTATGCGCAACATGTGGGGCAGCCTCCTGGGGTGGTTGGCCCCAGGCGGGCCCCATGACTGTGTTGCGGGCGGCCGCGGCAACGCCGTTGCTAAGGGTCTCCCTGGCCGGCGAATCGACCCACACCACCCACACTAGACTCCGTTTCGCCCCCACTGGTCCCATGCCTGCTGCACCATACATCGCCCCGGGCCCGGCGGTGCAGCTGCTGAACCCCTAACGCAACCCAGCCTGGGCTGGGTTACTTGGGGGGCTTTAGCACAGCTGCACGGTGGTACCCCCCCGGACCAACACTGTTGTACCACCTGGTACCCACGTAGGGGCCGAAGCCACTCCATAGGTACCGTAAATTAACGAGCCTCGTCCGTTTATCAGCAGGTGCGCCACTAGCAGGTGAGGTCGCTGGGGCCCTATAGATGTTGGTAGAGCCCCTTTGCACCCAAAAACTCTATAGTATTTGGGTGCAACCAACTCTATAGTATAGGTATTATTTTATGGATTCTACGGGTCTACGAAGGCATCATTCGAAGATCCTACAGTAAATTTAATTGAGTTTATCTGAATTTTGAATGTTATTTTAAAGGCTACGGCGAGACCACGAATAATCTAAATAAATAAAATAATCACTTGCTACGGTATTGGCAAACTTCTTTCTGTGCCTCACACGTGTCATATGAAAAAAGCAGCCAAGTGCGAGTCGGACACGCGCATGAAGTGTTCCGTTCAATCTATAAAAATGGCAAAACATTTTACCCTTTGGGTACTAAACTCTAAAAAGTAAAAACTCTTTCTTGCTGTTATTTTACAGGTAGGTAAGTGTATAAGTTCGCGAGGGATAAGCGGAGCTTTGCATTTGTGTGAGTGACCACGAAAAGTATTGTAAAACCTCTTTTTGTAGCTGTGTGTACAACACATGTGTGTATAAAATAGGTCACGTAGACGTTCACGTACGTGCACTCACACAAATGCAAAGCTCCGATTACGCCTTTTATCGTCTACTTATTTTATAGAAAACATGTAATATAATTTTAAAATATTAAGAAAGAAATTATAAATATATCACTAAAACTGATGCTGCAACTGAGCTACGATGACCACTACCGACAACATCGAAATTCCGTCGTTTGGTCAGAGCATACCCCTTGTTAGGGAAAGGCCGTGAGTTCGAGTCCTGCCGATGACATCAGTTTTTGTGATCTATTTATAATTTCTTTCTTAATATTTTAAGAATAGTTTAAGCAAACTTATTGCTTTAAAATTTAAACACTATAATTTTAGTTTAATAATAAATGATGTTGCGGGAAGAAGTATTGCATTTGCATAAAATGTTGTCTTGCAATTTTACCAATACTTTTCTTATAAAATTGATGATATAGAATTTTATAATATCCCAGTTCTCAGTCAGCACAAATCGTGAAGCACTCAAAATAAGAGATACTTGTAACTGAAGAAGACTGTTCTTAAATTGATGAGCACCTCTTGTTAAATAAGATCTTGTTCGGTGTTTTTGTCATGACCCACAAAATTTTATTTAGAATCCTTTTTCCAAAAAAGGTGGAGGTTCGCGATTCGACTGTTTGTTTTTTTTATGTTTGTTACCTCATTCATAACTTTGGACTGCGTGAACAGATTTTGATTTTTTTTTTAATTGAATGTTACACTTTCCCAAGTGGTCCCTAATTCAATTTGGTCCTATTCCAACAATTATTTGGTCCCATTCCGGTAATTTGAATTCAGTTTTGCGTTAATGTTTGACGTGTTTTTTACCAATTAGAATTTGGGAGAAATTTTAAATTGTCGGCATGTTCGCCCTATAACGTAGGACCGATAAACTTTTTCAGTACTCTTTCTATTTTATTTACGTGGACATCGAAATATGGATTCCAAACTAAACTCGCGGGTACGTAATGCAACACTGCCTACCCCTTCGGGGATATAGGCGTGATATGTGTCTGTCTGTCTGTCTATATCTAGATATCTGTGATACGTATTAGTACATTTTCTAGGATTTTTTTTACAATTATCTATATTTACCTACATTTAGGTAGGTACATACGCCTATTTTTCACTGGGGTATGAGAGTAGGTTCATGTTCGGTTCGTGCGCGTGATGAAATGCTCATTTCATGTTACATTCCATTTACGTTACCTTTGCAGACGACGGATTACCACGTGCTATAATTTTGGCATAGATAGGTTCACATTTACGCTTTCTCAACTTGCATTAGTTTTTATCATAAATAATAGGTAAGTGTGCGATATTATTTCTGGTTAAAAATAATTATTATACGTGTGGCGTGTAGGCAAGCTAAACGCAGCACTTCTGACGTCATATATTCGAAACGTCTATATCATACTAGAAGGCGGTTTTAGTCCTTTCTACAAGCTTCTACCAGTTTCCAGATGCACATACGCCATAATCCACACCACCTTATAATTGAACTAGTCAATTAGATATAAGCAATAATTTATAAGTACAACAAATAAATTTTTGGGTGCAAAGGGGCTCTACCAACATCTATAGGGCCCCAGCGACCTCACCTGCTAGTGGCGCGACTGCTGATAAACGGACGAGGCTCGTTAATTTACGGTACCTATGGAGTGGCTTCGGCCCTTACGTGGGTACCAGGTGGTACAACAGTGTTGGTCCGGGGGGGTACCACCGTGCAGCTGTGCTAAAGTCCCCCAAGTAACCCAGCCCAGGCTGGGTTGCGTTAGGGGTTCAGCAGCTGCACCGCCGGGCCCGGGGCGATGTATGGTGCAGCAGGCATGGGACCAGTGGGGGCGAAACGGAGTCTAGTGTGGGTGGTGTGGGTCGATTCGCCGGCCAGGGAGACCCTTAGCAACGGCGTTGCCGCGGCCGCCCGCAACACAGTCATGGGGCCCGCCTGGGGCCAACCACCCCAGGAGGCTGCCCCACATGTTGCGCATAATCCTGATGTGGGATCGCCGCTCCGGGTGGTAACCGGTGTGGGGTAGCGGCGGCCTTG
This sequence comes from Nudaria mundana, assembly GCA_963556515.1. Taxonomy (NCBI): domain Eukaryota; kingdom Metazoa; phylum Arthropoda; class Insecta; order Lepidoptera; family Erebidae; genus Nudaria; species Nudaria mundana. The sequence goes on from OY748301.1 coordinate 12,070,349, forward strand.
CATCAGGGGGGTTTGGGAGCCCTTCCGTCCGGCGAGTCGGCTCCGACCTAACCACACGGTTCTAGACAAAGCTAGCCCCTGCACTTTGTCACTTACTGCTGCACCAAATGTCGCCCTGTCTTCACGCTTCTTCTTCAAAATCTACAATGGCAGTGCAACAAAAAAGAAATAAACGTTACACAGCGGCCCTAGGAAACCCCACAACTTCACATTTCGAGGTGGAGTTCACTAACGTCCGTGGACTCCATGCGAACCTCGATACCGTCCACCACCACCTTGAGACGGCACGGCCCGCTGTGATGTTCCTCACGGACACACAAATACGCCGCCCTGACGACACGTCTTACCTGTGTTACCCCGGCTATGTCATCGAGGAACAATTTCGAGACAAAGCCGGGGTGTGCGTGTTCGTTAGGGCGGATGTTTGCTGCCGCCGGTTGCGCTGCCTAGAGAACCCCTCCAATTCCGTCCTTTGGCTGCACGTAGACCATGGCTCTATGAGCCAGATCTACGTGTGCGTCTACCGATCCCACACAGGGGATTCTGAGACAACAAAGCTCTTCCAGTACCTCAGCGAGACGGCTGATGAAGCGCAGGTGCGGTTCCCGAACGCTGACCTAGTATTTCTGGTGGACTTCAATGGCCATCACATTGAATGGCTGGGGTCCCTCAAGACTGATCATGCGGGTAGAGCCGCCCATGCGTTCGCTCTCTCCCACGGTCTGACCCAGATGGTATGCGGGATCACCCGGATACCAGACAGGTCAGATCACGCGCCCGCTCTGCTGGATCTACTGCTGACGAGTCGCCCAGCCCAGTACAGTGTTTCGGTAGGAGCCCCACTGGGTAGTTCCGACCACTGTGTTGTTCACGCTGGCATGAAGGTGTCACCTCCTGCACGTCCTGTACAAACGTCACGACGACTATGGCACTACTCGTCAGCGGATTGGGACGGTCTACGCGATTATTATGCGTCCGTCCCCTGGAGCCAGCGCTGCTTTGTAGGAAAGGCTCCTTCGGATAGTGCTTCTGCTATTGCTGGCGAGATCAGTTTAGGGATGGATTATTACATCCCTTTCACTGATGTCGCCAGTATCCGCAGAGCCCGTCCCTGGTTCGGGCGAGATTGTGCCAAAGCTGTTCGACAAAAACAGTCGGCATATCGCGCCTGGATCAGGGCCCGGGCTGTGCGCGACCCAAACGTGGGCCACCTCAAAGTAGCGTACAACCGGGCCACAAAGTCGAGTAAGAGGGCCTTTAAGAGAGCGGATGCCCAGCGCGTCGCGCGGCTTGGTCAGGAGCTCACTTCCCATCCCACGGGCAGCCGTGGATTCTGGCAACTGGTCAAAGCCGTGCAATCTAACTTTTGTCAGCCCTCGCTGCCACCGCTGCGTTACCCAGATGGAACACTGGCTCACAAAGCCCAAGAGAAAGCGGATATGCTCGCAGACCTCTTTGCGGCTAATTCCCGGGTCGACGACCGTGGCCTGCAGCCCCCCGCCATCGCCAACTGTGGCCACACAATGCCTGATATTGTTATCAGGCAATGTGATGTACGGGCAGTGCTGCGGTCACTCGACACGCGAAAAGCCAGTGGCCCTGACGGCATTCCGGCGGTGGTGCTACGAAAATGTGCAGCTGAGTTGTCTCCAGTATTAACGCGTCTGTACCGCCTGTCATACTCTTTAGGGCTCGTGCCGGAGGTCTGGAAGGAAGCGAACGTACAACCGATCCCCAAGAAAGGGGATCGGTCCGATCCAGGCAACTATCGACCCATAGCTGTCACCTCAGTCATTTGCAAGGTGCTTGAGCTCCTTATAAATAAGCAGCTCATGCAATTCCTAGAGGATCACTCGCTAATCAATGATCGACAATACGGCTTCAGGCCAAAGCGATCAACGGGTGATCTTCTGGCATTCGTAACGCATTTCTGGGGTGGGGCTATGGAAAGGCACGGCGAGTCCTTGGCTATTAGCCTGGACATCGCCAAAGCCTTCGATAGGGTCTGGCATGCTTCGCTCCTTTCCAAGCTTCCGGCATATGGTCTACCTCCTCAACTGTGCAGCTGGATTGCCAGCTTTTTAAACGAGCGCCGAGTGCGGGTCCTCTGCGATGGCCAGGCTTCTCGCTTCTTGCAAGTGAATGCCGGGGTACCGCAGGGGTCCGTACTATCACCAACTCTCTTTCTTCTGCATATCAATGATATGCTATCCCTCGGGAACATTCATTGCTATGACAGCACACTGCACGGGAGTTACTCGGTTCGTCCGACGGCGGGCGGGGCGATCTGAGATTGAGGAGGAGAGACGACGACTCGTGGCTGATCTCGACCGTAACCTCGACAGAGTATCTCAATGGGGTACCGAGAACCTGGTCGAGTTCAATACCCGCAAAACACAGGCGTGTGCATTTACTGCGAAGAAATCCCCTTTCCTTCCCCTACCCTCTCTTCAGAATGCATTATTACCAATGAAGGACAACCTTGATATCCTTGGCATAGACGTTCGTCGAGAGCTCAATAATAAAAACTACATCGAAAGATGTATAGGGCTAGCTTCGCGGAAACTAGGAATACTGAATAAGGTAAAGAGATTCTTTACACCGGACCAGAGGTGTCTGCTGTACAAGACGCAGATTAGACCCTGCGTCGAATACTGCTCTCACCTCTGGGACGGCTCCGCGAAGTATCTGCTGGACGCTCTCGACGCTATGCAGCGACGGGCTATCCGTATTATAGGTTGTCCGGAGGTAACGGGAAGCCTTGAGCCGCTAGCTCAGCGCCGAACAATAGCTTCCTTGGCCGCATTCTACCGTATTTACCACGGCGAGTGTTCTGAAGAGCTCTTCAATCTGATCCCACCCTCTTCCTTCCGATCCCGAACGACTCGTGCCGGGCAGAGATGCCACCCCCACACAGTGGATAGCATGTTCGCGAGAACCGAACGTTTTAAACGTTCGTTTCTCTGCCGAACGATAGTGGCCTGGAACGCCCTGCCTGTGCACGTGTTTCCTCCCACATATTATCCTGGGTTCTTTAAGCGGAGCGTGAAGAGGCACATCAGTAGGTCGTCAAGTTGAGGGCCACTCTCAATAGTAATGTGTGCTGTGAGAGTGGCCCACAATCGCTAGACGTCGTCACGACTTACCACCAGGCGGGCGGCGTCAATTTGGCGAACCAAATATAAAAAAAAAAAAAAAAAAAAAAAAACAAATGTAAATAAATAATTTACTCGCCTTTTGTTTAGATCCACGCCCATTTAAACCTGTTTGTGTCAGGCCGGGGATATGCTTGTATGATAGAAATACATTTTGATAGTAAAATTAATTCACACACTGTTACTACAACAGTTTCAATACCTCCCAACAACCACTTCATACGTAAGTATATAATTATGTACCTACCCAAATATTCGTTAAACAAATATATTTTATTTACAATAAGAATTATAATATACATACAAAATATCGTTTAATAAATCCTCCGCGTCATTGCCGACTGTGAATGTTCCCAGAATGATGGCAGTGTTGCCACGTTGGATGGCGATACTTATTCTTTGGGCCAGAAAATAGCCAGCCTTCTGGTCCTGAGAAGCATCGATTAAGCGTTTAGCAATGTCTCTATAAAGACGGCGAGCACTCGGACCCGATGACCCCAGTGTGTCAACCCCAAACGGCTCAAATATGTAATCACCTGCTAGGTTAGCATATTTACGCCGTTTGAGGCCTTGATGATGATGCTGAGATACACAAGGTTTACCCAGCCGAAGGCAAGTGGCAATGCGGAAGGTTGTGTCGTCCAACATTGTACCGATGTTGGGCGATGGAGCGCCTGGATCCATAACATTGACTCCCATTCTCCAACTGCTAGTAGGCGTGCGCGCTCGGAATTTTTTTTTTTTTTTTTTTTAAATTTGGTTCGCCAAATTGACGCCGCCCGCCTGGTGGTAAGTCGTGACGACGTCTAGCGATTGTGGGCCACTCTCACAGCACACATTACTATTGAGAGTGGCCCTCAACTTGACGACCTACTGATGTGCCTCTTCACGCTCCGCTTAAAGAACCCAGGATTATATGTGGGAGGAAACACGTGCACAGGCAGGGCGTTCCAGGCCACTATCGTTCGGCAGAGAAACGAACGTTTAAAACGTTCGGTTCTCGCGAACATGCTGTCCACTGTGTGGGGGTGGCATCTCTGCCCGGCACGAGTCGTTCGGGATCGGAAGGAAGAGGGTGGGATCAGATTGAAGAGCTCTTCAGAACACTCGCCGTGGTAAATACGGTAGAATGCGGCCAAGGAAGCTATTGTTCGGCGCTGAGCTAGCGGCTCAAGGCTTCCCGTTACCTCCGGACAACCTATAATACGGATAGCCCGTCGCTGCATAGCGTCGAGAGCGTCCAGCAGATACTTCGCGGAGCCGTCCCAGAGGTGAGAGCAGTATTCGACGCAGGGTCTAATCTGCGTCTTGTACAGCAGACACCTCTGGTCCGGTGTAAAGAATCTCTTTACCTTATTCAGTATTCCTAGTTTCCGCGAAGCTAGCCCTATACATCTTTCGATGTAGTTTTTATTATTGAGCTCTCGACGAACGTCTATGCCAAGGATATCAAGGTTGTCCTTCATTGGTAATAATGCATTCTGAAGAGAGGGTAGGGGAAGGAAAGGGGATTTCTTCGCAGTAAATGCACACGCCTGTGTTTTGCGGGTATTGAACTCGACCAGGTTCTCGGTACCCCATTGAGATACTCTGTCGAGGTTACGGTCGAGATCAGCCACGAGTCGTCGTCTGTCCTCCTCAATCTCAGATCGCCCCGCCGTCGGACGAACCGAGTAACTCCCGTGCAGTGTGCTGTCATAGCAATGAATGTTCCCGAGGGATAGCATATCATTGATATGCAGAAGAAAGAGAGTTGGTGATAGTACGGACCCCTGCGGTACCCCGGCATTCACTTGCAAGAAGCGAGAAGCCTGGCCATCGGAGAGGACCCGCACTCGGCGCTCGTTTAAAAAGCTGGCAATCCAGCTGCACAGTTGAGGAGGTAGACCATATGCCGGAAGCTTGGAAAGGAGCGAAGCATGCCAGACCCTATCGAAGGCTTTGGCGATGCCCAGGCTAATAGCCAAGGACTCGCCGTGCCTTTCCATAGCCCCAAATATTGACAAAAGTGTCAATTAGTGTATAAATTCTCAATTTACAGAGCGGCGAATCCCACAGTCGCTGTTAGCCTAGGCGTGAGGGCAGGTCAGTGTCGGGACAAGACATCCTCCAAGCATTTATGGCATCGGTCTTGCATCGCACCTCGGAATCAATCAGTGTATTTGACAAAATTTTCCTGACTAATTCTTCGATGCTACTCGTATGGAGCGACGACAGAAATGCTGGCAGACTGATATTAGTTACCCTACGAATATCTAGCCCGCCCAAGCGAACTGGAAGAGACGCTTGGACCCAGGCTCGGTCATTAATATTTACATTTAAAATTTTACACAAAGAATTTTGTACTAAGTTGTCTAGTCTGCCCAAAATAGCTACATTTTTCCCAAATTGTCCTGAACGGAGGGCATGTGTAAATTTGGGTACCAAAAAAGACAAAACGAAGATTAGTGAAAGCTGAATGAATACTGATATTACATAGACTATCAATAACCTGACCAAAATTTTGAATTTTTCCTCGATAAAAGTGGAAAAGCCATCTTCTAAAATCGGTGACCCCAGGAGGTAGGGAAGTTTTGTCTAAAACTTTTATGTTGGGGGCCAAACAGTTAAATATAGATATTGTTTTTAATTTATCTGTGTTTTCAGATATAAAAATCTCACATTTATTCCAAACCAATTGAATGAAACTTGTTCTTTATGAGAGCTAAATCTTGTAAAACTGTCTCTACTTTTCCCCCTAAAGTCCCGTCATCTAGGTACCAAATGTTGAATTTTGATTTTATTTTTTGAATAATTGGGTTAATGGCCAAACTGAAGATGACTGGTCCCAACGTATCACAAATAAATAAATTAATAATAAATAAATAAATTCTAAAAATAAAAGCCATAATTTGTAATGATTGGCAGATACAACGTATCGTTCAACTAAATATCGCATGTGAGGGACTAAATATTGGTAGTCAATTATTCAGTCAATATTAGGTATATTTAGCCATGTCGAATTAACAGATGATCTAAAGACACCCTAACATTAGTCATTCATATTAATATCATAACATAGCATAACACAAAGTCGCTTCCGTTCCCTATGTTTGCTTAGATCTTTAAAACTACGCAACGGATATTGATGCGATCTTCACCAATGGATAGAGTGGTTCTCGAAGAAGGTTATTGTGCACCTAGATAATTTGTCAAGCGGGCGAAGCCGCGGGCGTCCGCTAGTTAAGTATAGAAGTCTTTTAAAACCTTTGGGAGATTTAAATCTTTTAACTATCACTTGAATCAATCACTCGATCAATCGTTTGAAGTTCTCTAAATCAAATCAAATCAAAATATCTTTATTCATGTAGGTCACAAAGTAACACTTATGAACGTCAAAAAAAAAAAGAAAATGCTTTGAAAACATTTACATTTACCGCCAGATTCGCAAGGCAATAGGTAGAGCCTGTGAGGAAAGAACCTGGCAAGAAAAACTCACGGCCACTCTTTTTATTCGCCAGTAAATACAATGATTCTGTTACAACAATAAAAAGAGGACAAGGGCAGTACGTGACCATGTGTGGACCAAGTGAACTTAAAAATTATGAATCTCTGTTATTCACAAAAAAAAGTCAAATACTAGTTAAAGGTGTCACATAATCTCAAAGTACCCATACCTTACAATATCATAATAATAATAATTTAACAATAATAAGTGAGTTTCAGCAATAAAACAACATTTCAAACAGAAGTAGCCCCTATGTAGCTCGAGTGATGAGCAAGCAACTCATTGCCATTTCTCTGTATCGTTTAGATAATCTTTAACAGTATAATATGCCTTTTTTAGGAGGTGTGTCTTAACAGCCACTTTGAATTTATTCAAAGGAAGGTTCATAATGTTTAGAGGAATTTTGTTATAAAAACGCACACCAAATCCTGCCAAGGAGTCATGAACCTTCCGTAAACGATAATACGTCCCAACCAATTTATGCTTATTTCTAGTATTTATTGCATGTATGTCACTGTTCACACTGTATAAATGTATATTCTGTTTAACGAACATAATATTCGCATATATATATATATATATATATATATATATATTGTGATGCAACTGTTAAAATGCCTATTTCTTTAAATCTTTCTCTAAGAGAAACTCGTGCATTCAGTTTATAAATCGCACGTATAGCTCGCTTTTGGAGTATAAAAATGATCTCTATATCAGCTGCCTTGCCCCACAGTAAAATTCCATACGACATGACACTGTGAAAATAGCTAAAATTAACCAGCCTGGCTCTATAGTAGATTGTTAACCAAGGGATGAAAGCATCCCATCGACGAGATAGTTTGGCGTTCGAACGTAGTGAGCGCTCCAATTAGTTCGAGGCAGTAATGGGTGTTTTCACACGAGTTAAACACTCTACTTTTCATTTCGAATACGAGGAAAGCAAAAAAAGTCTAATAAAAAAATTATAACAATAGAGATTGATCACGTATCAAGTAATGTACTTCCCGCCTTTTTTTAATTTTTGTTTTTCATTCGCAATTTTTCAGGGCAGGTTCTAGTCTTTTGATCATACCGCCGTGTCATTAGTTATATTTTCCATACAAAATAGTCTTCAGTTTTTTAATTTTATCTTTTTTACGCACTTATTATTTTGAAGCGCCATAGTGTTTTTTTATGATTTGACGCGTTACAGAGGCGTTTTAGTCAGGTTTAGCCGGAGTCTCAACCTTAAAATATCGAATATTGGATAGAAACAGGCGTTACTTGGCGAAAATCCATGACAAAACAATGGTAAGTAAAAATTTTTTTAAGAAAAAACGAAGCTGTTCTCTCTGAGACAGTCTTGATAATGCCTCGTTTAGAGGCGAAACAATTGTCGACGTTTTGTTGTCCTTTTGATTCTGCGAAAAATTAATGCTATTAATTAATGCTAAAAAGTTTTTTCTTAAAAAAATTTTTACTTACCATTGTTTTCTTAAAATATCGAGTAAAATACTCAGTATTTTAAGGTACAACTATCCAAATAATTATTGTTGGTGCTATTTACATTTTATTTTATTGTAATTTAACTCGTTTTTTATCATAATTCAAAAACCAGAATGTTGTATTGACTTAATCGAACTTTGGCTGTATACGTTGTTGTCGTCGCCTCAATATGTGCTTAATTTTATTTTACTTTTCCGCCCTAGGGCCGAAATGTATCACTTTCAACCCGCATATCAGGTAAGCAATGACCCGCTTTCAGAGCATGAGAGATGAAAAATCTTTGTATTTTATTCGTAATATCGGCTTCAAAAATACCTAGTAATAATTGGCCTCATTTCTATTAAGAATTCTACGTTCTTTATTTAAACCATTTATTTATTTTAAATATATTTATCGCAATATACATGAAATTGGTAAATTTGTCTCTATAAATGCTTAAAGCCAACAATAATCCACTCTTACTGCGGACGCTTTTCTAAGTCTTTTATTATACCTAAACACAAATCGTCAATTACGGCCATCATAAATACTCGAACCAAGGACTTAACCCCACTAAGTATATAACAGTGGGTATACGCCCTAGTATTGTAGTTTTGGGCAAGAAGCTCTCTAAGACATTATTTTTTTACATTTAGATGGCCGCGTCGAATAAATGCTCTAGATCCTCTCATAGGAATTTTATTTGTTTTTTTTTCGATTTATTAACCCATCCCTTAATTTTCGAAATATTTTATTAATCCAAAAATACATTTGCAATCGCTCTTGATTACCTTTTTCCACGAAATCCCACTATTGTTAAAGGGGAAAGGTTTGTATGGATGTTTGTTTGTTTGGATCTTTGTGCCTCCTTTGAACGAAAATTACGGAACGAATTTTAATGGAACTCGACATAAATGTAGTTCAGTATCAGAATAACACATAGGCTATCTTTTAAGACATCATTATAATTGGTTAAAATACGACAATTTCAGAAGTCATCTTGCGCAGACGAACTCGGGGCGTCGACTAGTAATATTATTGGAACGAAGTTCTCTAACGCGGCTTACGGGTAGTGCGATTTAGTAGAAATCGTCACGTTACGATTATCAGTGGTTCCCAAACGGTGGTCTGCAGAAGCCAAAATATAGTCCGTTTTTTTTTAATTTAGCGTCCCAACCCAATCTCAAACAATTGCAACTATCATTAGGTACTAACAACTTACATCATTTCACGGAACATTTTGTTTTACAAGCATGTCAACAATTGTAACTGGAATGATACAACATTAGTTAAACTAAGTAATAACTGTAACATAATGTTGTATGTAATGTAACATTGTTAGTTGAATCATTGAAGTCTCATACGAATCACATTACGTATTCGTATTTATAATGTATGCGATTTCAACCTCACTTTAACATTTGAGTAGGTACCTACTTAATAGTAGTAGTACCACAGAATAGGGAATAGTACTTACATACAGAACATGCACTCCAACGTTAATTAAAGCACATTCTTTTGTTTACAGAGAACATCATTCGAACGTTAGGGTTGTCCAGTAAAGTAAAATATATACCAGCATAATTTGACCAATAATTATGACGTTAATGCCTCAATATCAACTCTATGGTCAATGCCGTGTCACAAACAAGAGACAACCCTTACTGATTTACAACTTCAAGTTGTCGCTGACTGACGTCACGTATTTTTTGCGGTTGTTAGGCGAGTGACATAGGCCTGGTAGTACTTAGATATAGGTAGGTACCTATATCTAAGTACCACCAGAAGTTAATAACATAATGCTTTTTCATGAATGTCACTATGTCATATAATTCAATAACAATTATTAAAAATAAATCTATTATAGTCTATATAGGGTGGATTGAAAAGTAGTCGGCCTAACACTGATCCATTTAGTTCTAAAAATCAAATCTACCCACATTATTTAGTTCAGTTCAGATCTGTTAATTGTTTGAAGTTTGAAACGTGTGCGATAATTAGTTTTAATTTTATAAATTTATTAACAAAGCAATCTGACATCATTTCCGCAAATGGAGCAAATCGAACAGCGTGCCGTCATTAAGTACCTCCATAAGAAGGGGCTGTCATCAAAAGCCATCCATGATGATATGGTCGGTACATTAGGGGATTGCGCTCTTTCATAGTCATCCGTCTAAAAGTGGATAGCAGAATTCAAGCGTGGTAGAGAGAGCCTGAAAGATGAACCCCGCTCTGGAAGGCCTTCGACGTCCACTACTGACGAAAATGTTAAGAAAATACTCGACTTAATTATGGGAGACCGCAGATTGAAAATTAGAGAGATAGCCGTGATTATAGGCATCTCTTATGAATGTACTCAAAACATAATAGTCAACGTGTTGGGTTTCCACAAGGTGTCTGCGAGGTGGGTTCCGCGACTGCTTTCAGTTGAGCAAAAAAGGATGCGATTGACTATTGCACGCGACTGTTTGGAGTTATTTGAAGCTGATGAATGTGATTTTTTGAATCGTTTTGTTACTATGGACGAAACATGGGTTCATTAATGAACACCGGAAACAAAACAACAATTAAAACAGTGGAAAAGACCTGGCTCACCACCCCCCAAAAAGGCTAAGTCAATTTTGTCGGCAAGTAAGGTGATGGCTTCAGTATTCTGGGACTCGACGGGTGTGATTATGGTTGATTATCTTGAAAGGGGTCAGACTATAAACTCTGATTATTACTGCACCTTACTACTTCGTTTACGAGAGGAAATAAAAGAAAAACGTGAAAAATGATCAGAAGAAAAGTCCTGTTTCATCAAGATAACGCTCATGTTCACACGTCTGTCCAATCAATAGCAGAAATTCACAACTGTGGCTTTGAACTGTTACCGCATCCACCTTATTCACCTGATCTGGCACCTTCAGACTTTTTTCTGTTCCCTAACCTAAAAAAGCACTTGGTAGGTCAAATATTTTTGACAAATGACGAGGTCAAAGCAGCAGTAGACGCATATTTTGACTCTAAGGAAGAATCATTTTTTTCAACAGGCTAAATGCTTGGAAGGGAAGTTGGCAAAAGTGCATTGAACTTGATAGTGATTACGTTGAAAAATAAAAATATATTTCATTTATTATGTATTTATTTTCTTGGTTAGGCCGATTACTTTTCAATCCACCCTCGTATCTATATATCCCACAAAGAAATGCTTCTGATAAGCTTATTCTTAATTTCACGACACACGCCATACCCACTGCACCCAGAGAAAGCAATAACAGATCTTTAGTTGAACCATTGCTCTGAATCTACCATCACTCTGAAATTCGGATACACTTAAGGTACGGGCAAACTCGTCCTTCACATGCGACGTATAACACGCATTATGACATCTGAACCGGATCTGGCGTGTACAATTTGTATGGTACCAAACACACTGGTCTCATTCATCACGCTGTCTTACGCGTCACCGCAACAGATTCGCATGTTCCTATGCTATCCCACGCGTACACACGTTTAAAGTGTCATAGCGCGTAGGTATTGTAAACGTCAGAGGTCGTAAGACCTAGGGTGTGTCGCTGTTTCCCACGTCGCGTAGCATACTCGTAGCCGGCTAAAACTCTCGATATAGCTGCACTTCGCGTATTAACCGTTAGTTAATAAGTTAAGTAAAGTAAAGTAAAGTTGCATTGCATCTTAGCTATGGGATATCTATACTAATCTTACTACTATTATAAAGAGGAAAGATTTGTATTTTTGTGTGTATGTTTGAGGAAAGATGTGTATTTTTGTGTGTATGTTTGTTATGAATAAACTCAAAAATTACTGTGCCGATTTCTAAAATTCTTACACTATTGAAAAGCTACATTCACCCTGAGTAATATAGGCTTTTTATCCCGGTAATGTGTTCCCACGGGAACCGGGAACGAGTAAACTAAATCACGCGGGCGGAGCTGCGGCGATCAGCTTGTATTATAAAAAGAGGAAAGATTAGAGTCCGAGTTAACCAGGACTTTAATTGGTTGTGCCATAGCGGTTGGCACGTAAGATGTAATTGCCTTTAATCAACATTTTATCGCAAGGCAACAGGGATTCAATATATTTTTCAAAATATAATATAGCTGCTTCTCTTTATTAATAAGCTCATTCGGCCATTTTGTACATAAATTATTTTATGAAACCCATTAAACTTTCTAAAGTTACCGGTTACGGCAATAGGCTAGCCCCCCATTACGTGGGACCAAAAAAATACTGGCACAGAGTGGGTGTGTAATGCTCTTCTGCCTACCCCTTCGAGGATATAGGCGTGATTTATGTAAGACTAGATTGTTTGTTTAAATTGAATTTACCCTGTAAATATAGCACCGATTTTGAAAATTCTGTCACTGATATTTAGCTACGTAATTAGCTGCGTAAGTTACGTAACATAGAACATTTTACTCCCGGTAATTATTTTATTAATACGTTTATTTACCAAAAAAATACAGATAGGAAGTGAAACAGAATGAATACTTTAAAAACAGTGCTTTTTATCTTACAAAAGATTAACCCTGCCTCTTAAACTAGGAGATCCTGTATCAAACGAGTAAGAGGCAGTGTTCGGTTTAGTTATGGCTAGTAAAATTTATTTAATGTGGACTGTGTCGTTCAACTTTACTGTGTTAATTTAGTATTGTAATACTTTTTTTTTTAGTTCCGCGGCCCGAGACCTCGGCCGCTCTAACGTCCGTTGCCGGGCGTCTCTGGTTACAGGCAGAACGTATTTCCAGTGGCGCCCGGAGGTTCCAGTGGCGCCCGGCGGTTATTGTAATACCTAAACTAATAATATCATATTTAGATGACGATATCTATTTTTAGTTGTGTGTGTTGCATCAGGCGATGTAAGTGATGAATGCCTCAATTTGTGAGTAATATAAAATTCCCAATTTTAAGCCGCGCTGATCAGCTAGTTATGAATGATATTATTTCGACAAATAATATTAAAAATATATATATTTACTTATCTAATTAACTACAATGCAGTTGTTTTATAAAAATTGTTATAGCGTTTATGACATTGCTAAATATACTTATTTTATGAATGTGATCGGAATCGGACTGTACATAAACAGTTGAGAATTTAATTCGAGTTTAATTTAAGACGAGTAGGTATGTTTATTCTTACAAAAAATAGCTACGAGCAGAACTTTATACAACAGATGTAAAAATATAACATAAACTCACCTTTATACAAGAAATTACAAGATGAGGTTCAAATATAACTCTAATAATGTCCATATTCAAACACTTTGTAACCTTTCAAAACACGGAGCATTGTTAATGAGTTGTGTTCATTTCAACCGGTCTGATAGCGTTGTATTATCAGCGCGAATACCGGAGCGTTCGCGAGCCAACGTCAAACTGAGAGAGTTCGGCAGAAAGTGAACATTTTGATAGATGAAATTTCATTGACAACAAACCGTGCATAAGATAAAATATATTCTTTCAAATATAGGTAAGTACTATCCCTTTTTTACCCGACTGCGTCAGCGAGGGTTATTGTTAGGGAGTAAAAATGGGTAAGTTTAGTATTATTAGGTAATAGCATAGTTATCCTACCAAGATCTTAAAGGCCCAAGCCTTATCTGTCGTGCAACGGAGTAGGTTCTGGCAAACAACATAAGTTATTGTGTGTTTAAATTTTGGTAAGTAATCGCTTAGATCCTTACTAATGTTTAAGCTTTAGCGATCTTCAGTCATACATAATAGTTGATTATGTAAATTATTTGCTATAATAGCAAGAGTTGACCCGAGTCCACGGTTGATGCAATCCATTTGAAATTTCGGGAAACTATCAGTTGTCATAATTAATAGTATCAGCACTGAATAGTTATAAGTAGGTAGGTACCTACTAAGTAGCGTACCTACTAAGTAGCGTACCACGTTTATGTATCAATTTATCTGTGTTTACTTATATCGCCCGTCGTATAACACAGTGCTCTCTAGATCATATTGCTTGTGGAAAAAGGACAGCTGAAATGGAATTTAAGAGCCAACGAGTCAGCATTGGAAGGTTAAGTGAAAATAGAGGAAACGTGAAGTGTACAATAGAAATTGAAGAACTTTCAGTGCTTTTCGCTCATTTTATCTACCAGCTGTAGCAATTTACTTAGAGCACTATTACTGATTACTAAAGAGGTTAGAGAAGAAACTCGAAAAACATAACATTCAACCATTTGAATCGCAGAATTTTTCGGTTTTATTTTTGACTTTATCGGTTCGATTGGCGAAAGTCGAAGCTGGGTGTGCTAAGCCTGCAGGAGTTGGACTTCGTGGGTTTATTATCTTTACTAAACATTATTATTCAGATGAAAGACGCACGAACAGCTTGGTTCAAAGTAAAATGACATCAAAACTATTAATAGGTAGGTACCTAAAATTAATAAAACACAAATAAGTCAACAAATCAACGTAACCTTTTCATTTCAATTCAAACCTATCATAACATAAGTAGTATGAAACTGAGTCGCTTCCGTTCCCTTTGTATGCTTAGATCTTTAAAACTACGCAACGGATTTTGATGCGGTAATCACCAATAGATAGTGTAGGTTTCAGGAAAGATTTTGTATAGGTATATAATTTGTTAAGCGGGTGAAGCCCCAGGCGTTCGTTAGTAATTGATAAGAGGCAAATTACGCCTAAGTTAACATGACCTTTTCATTTAAAAAAAACGGGGTGCCCAACCCGTTTTTCTTTCAAATTCTTAATTTTGCGTCAGTTTTCATTTCTCTGTGTATAGTCAATAGTTATTGTCAATTATATTTAGATAAATATTTATTAAAAAAAAAATTACGACACAGACCATACTACATTATGTTTGCTCTTTATAGTAAGTAATAGGTATACAATTAATGTCCCATAATATCCTTTTTGAGTGTTTTAGATAATGAAGAACCAGATTCAGGATATGGGCTTTTGACCCTTTTTAGGGTTCCGTAGTTAACGTTTCGGAACCCTAGTTTTGTCATGTTCGTCAGTTCCGTTCCAAAAATGACTTTGCAGAGTTTGTTGTTTCGATGTCCAGCTTATTTTTAGAACAAACCCATTAATAAATTACCATTACCTACAATAAAGAACTATTTTTATGGGTGTATATTTATACAGGTGGCTCACCATTTCATCAAAATTTTACGGGATCTAACTATGGATCTAACCAACCACATTTGCGTGTACGAGGTAATTAATAATATTTAATAAACGGTTATTAATCATAATTTAACCATTAATCACATTTACCGTAACATACATTCAAAGTACTCAGAAACGGCAATAAGTTCGCCATCTATGACATAGTGACTGATGAAATGTGGATGTAATAAACGCCTCTGTTGTTGTTGTGTTGAGAATAAATTAAGGTGGAGCTACAATTTTAATCCTATGACAAAAATAAATCGTTTGATTTTGGTGCCACCTACGTAATACTTTCAATATAAACCCAAAATTATCATAAATTATCCCTGAGAAATACACTAACACTTTAATCATATTACCTTTTCAGCCATCAAAAGAAAATACTTCTCATGAATAAAACAAAATTAATATTCGTGAGTCTGTATATTAATTAATCTTATCTGATGCTTTAATTTAATTATCATATCGACGGTAATAAAATTCCAATATTAATATTAAAGGTAGGGTTTCATACGATTGTTCATTACGAACTGATTTGTGATTGGATTTGAAGTTTAATTTTTCATTGATTGATTTAAAGTGGCGATTATTCAAACACGAATGATTGCCAAATATTAAATGTGCTACTTATATAGTTACTGCTTCGGTAGTGCATTGGCTTTCAACTCCGGAGTCTCGGGTTCAATTCCCGGGTCGAATCCAATATTTGTGTGATCCACAAATGTTCGTTTCGGAGTTTGGGTGTTTTATATGTATGTTATTTATTTATTTAGAAATGTATAAGTATGTTTATCAGTTGTCTAGATCCCATAGCAGAAGCTTATAGCTTAGTTTGGGCTAGATGACGTTGTGTGACCATGTCCAACAATATTTATTATTATTTAAACGGTAATTTCGACACTGTTTCAGACGCCATGATCACGGAAGTACATACGAAACTCAGAAACCAAAAGAGTATTACTGTTATTCAACTGGAATCGGTACTTTCTGAGTTAAGCACGTTCAACAAAACACACAACAAACAAGCTAGCTGTTCAGCTTAAAATATTAGAAGGGTTTATTTGGTTGACAATAAGCTCGCTCTACTATGAAATATTTCCGTATCAGTAGGTATGTGGCTTATACACACACTATCTTCCTTTAATAATACCTTGCGAGAAGAAAATCTGTAGCCGAGGCAACGTAACTGATGTCCTTTATACAAAGGTAAATACCCTCTATTGTCTACGTTCTATCTTAAAGCTAAACAATTGCGTACCATTAAATACAATCTCTGTGTGACAAAGCAAGTTACACAAATCCTGGGTCAGTAGTCCACCATATTTATTATCCACATCAATCAACTTTTTATAATCTAAAAAATTTAAGCGTTTTTACGTATTTACTTACTTCTGTGTCGTTATTATATATATTATATATTATATAATTTGTCAACGTTTACTTATGAAAATCGTCCTAATTTTGACAGTACCTAAGTATGTATTTAATTTCGACATCGTTCGTAAATCGTAATGAGCCAATTGACTTCCACTGAAAGGCCTCCTTCAACGAACGCCACAACATTCGGTCGGCTTCTCGCGACCCTTACAATGTCATCACTAATATATATCAATATATCTCTACCAGACAACTTTTGAATAGATCAAAGTAGGGATCAAACTATGTAAAGTCCAAAATTCGCGTAAAATTTACGTAACACCGTTACATAATCGTCCTGTGTCCTTCACCATTAGCAGATATATCGTCGCGCCATTCCTACGAATCGTACCGGTCTCTGTCGTTCAGCTCCAACCTCTCTTGTGTCGTTTTTTTTGCCAATCGCGGATACATACCTCTGCAATCATTCCACTAAGGACAAATATTTCTTTGTTCTCATGTACAACTATTGACATGACAACTGGATATAAGAAAAATCATACTTGATCTTTCAAATATACAATTACACATTCATACAATAGGAATGTGCAATTAAGCATTGTATATAGGTATGCACCATTCCACTCTCTCTTCTGAATTGAAAATATTTGGGTAATGTTTCTTTTCTCTTTGATCTATTCAGGAATAAATTGAATTCTCGTTATTGTCAGAACATAACAGTGACATGTACGACTAAAATATGTGCAAAAGCTCGTATGTTTGATAAAACATATTGGCCCCTGCTGACGATTCATCCATTTAGGTTCCATTCAAGGAAGGTGTCGGGCGCAGACGACGTTCATTTGAACTGGACCTTGGACGCTTGGACCTCTATATTTGGAAATCTACAATTGATCAATGTCGATCCAAATGGAAGTTCTGTCTGGCATTTTTGGAAGACGTCCACCTCATCTGAATTGATGGACGCATAGTCACTGATTTTTACAATCAACACAACACATAGTTACATCTTTAAACCCTGAAGTAGTAGCCAGAGGTATTTGATAAGCCAACAGGGTAAAGCAGGTCTATTGCACTTAGGGTATAATTGCGTCAGCCTCGATCGTTTGTCTGTTCAGCTGGTGCACCCTTGAAGAATGTTAGACAACAACATGTTTTAGAATGATAACTGTAGAATCCATAATCGTTTCTAAATTCCGTTCAGTCACTAACGTAGCATACACACACACACACATATCACGCCTGTATCCCCGAAGTGGTAGGCAGAGGTGCATTACACACACACACTTTGCGAGTATTTTTTGTCCCATGTAATAGGGGGCAAGTCACACATTTATAATGGGTTATGTCCAAAATGGCTGAATGAATTTAATAAAAAGTAGTAGCTATATGTAATTTTGAAAAAAAAATGAAACCCGTTGCCTCGCGATGAAATATTGATGAAAAGCAACAAAATCTTAAGTGCCAGCTGCTATGGCACAGCCAATTAAAGTCCTGGGCGTCTCGTAGCACGTTGTCAAAAACAATTATGTTAACTATTCTTATCAAAGCCTCTGTCGTCTGCAAGCAAGTATATCATGTGCGACTTGAACCTTGGAGATATTGGACTAGCATCCTTAGATTACATATAATATAAATAAAATTACAATAGCCATTAAATTAATTTAAATCACATTAAAACTGTTTTAATCCTGGGATCAATTTTCAATTAACTGCTTTATCATTCACTGAAGTAATTTCAAGTGTCATTATTTACAAAATAAATTGCTTTAGAGTGGATGGATTAGAGTTACTCAAAATCTGAAACTCATTCAATAGTTAGGGTACAAGTCTTTATATTAATAGAGAGGATTTTTTACCTGAACCCCTTATTGACACATCACACAGGAATACATCAACGACAAATTGTATATAATCGTACACCAAAAACATAGTACGAGTACGAGCGTCGAGCATAGAATAGGGAATAGTATGTAAGTAAGTAAAGTACCTCGAGGCTGGCTTTGAAAACTGATACTCTCATGTGACATCATTTAACGTGAAACCAACTATTGTTAGATGTAGCGTACATCTAAATCCACACGCAGTAATTACCGTTTGTAATATCCATCTGACAATAGGTACTAAGATAGTGCTATAATTTTATTAAGTAGGTACATAGGTACATATGTATATCGATTAATTATTGCAAAATAGTACATGTATTTTATGCAATATACACCTGATCTTGTTATCTGGTACAATGATTTATAAACTTAGATTAAGATTATTAATTGGTCTGAAGTGTTCACATATCACAGTAAGCAGGTCGTGTTGATACCGGCAGTGAAATTAAATGCACCACTATGCGATACTGGGGTAGGTTGGTACTATAAGTTTTACCTACTTAGATATTTAGCAAAGCGGCTCATTGTCGCTTGTCAGGACCAGAAGGCAGGTTGAATAGTTTCTAATTCACAGCTCTTGAATTAGCACTACCATTCACGGTGGTGGCACTGCTGCATTCTGGAAACCTTGCCCAGGTTGATGTTTTGAATGAATGTTTGAAAACACTGTTATTTGTTTGATTTATTTAGGCATAGACGTAATAACAAGTCTTTATTTATAAGTCTATGGTATTTAGCAATGATTTTAAATACAATGGATTTCGGATCATCGCTCAAAAGTGTCCGAACTAAAAGAGAAACAAAACGCTAAAAGAGAAACAATCGCGCGCCAGTCTTGATTTTGACAACTGAACGACAACACGTTGCACAATGCCGTACTGTATTGTAAAAACGTGTAAAAACTACGAAAAAAAAGCAAATTGAAGACGGTGTATCATATTTTCAGTAAATAAGCTTTTGTTTTATTATTTGCAATTTATTATTTCACTTAAAATACAGTATTTCGTCGATAATAAATTAAAAGACAAAAGTAAATATTGCAATCCAGTCCAATACCGAAGTACCTATCTGTCTCTTTCGAACTCATCCCAAGCTCAGTAAAAAGAAAGAGACCATTTAATTTTCACTGAATAATGTACTAACAAAATGACCATTCAGATTTATTCGGATTACCGATAGCGATAAAACTATTTGGAACAAAGATTATAGTGGAGACGCCTTGGCTCTTTATGATTTTTTTTTCGTTATATGAACCAACATCTATTTCAGTTTTCCTCGGGATCCAGTACACTGTGCACAATGGAAAAATATTATTGCCCTAGCACGGCGAGAAGAATATTTTGATCCAAAAAATAACAATCTTGTTTGTTCGGCTCATTTTATGGACATAACAAAAAGAGGTCCGATCTTTATGAAACTTGTACAAGAATCCCTTGATTGAATGGAGGAGATAAGCCCAAAAATGTTTTTAATTTTCACAGGGTATCATTGTTTTGTCATAAATATAATTACACATGTCATTTTATTTCGTGTATGTACTGTTATTTTATTTTTATTTGGATTCTCGGTAATGTATTCCCACGGGAATCGGGGCCGAGATAACTATATCTCGCGGGCGGAGTCACGGTGATCAGCTAGTAGCCAATAATTTCGTATCCCAAAAATTAACCATAAGATAAAAATAAATTAATGATGCGCAGTTTTAGCAACTAATTCAGTCACTTGAAACACGGCTATCTTGTAGTAGACGTAGCGACATAGCGTTATGAAAATAGTAATGAAAGCGGAAGAACTTTGACACCCGCAAGAAGTTTGGCATTTATAATATTATAATTAGTTAAATTCATTAATTCCCTTTTTGTTATTCATACACTACAGTTACTTATTATGAAACTGACTCGAAAAAAAAATCTTTGTCAGTCGTTAATTAGTTTTTCAGCTTATTTCGTCTAACATAAACAAGTAATTACAATCTATAAGATTATGGAATTTATTGTAGTCTTACATTAATTATTACGCCTACGTAGGTACATATCATGGAATCCTTAAAAGACTTTAACAAAATAAACCTACTCCATTGTTTCTATGTTCACGTAGTTCAAGTATAAGCTGCATAAGGTGAATTAGTCAGGCGGACAGATAGAAGCTACGTAATGCGATAAATTAGTGCAAACAAAAGTGAACACTATTCCGTTGAATCAAGGTTTAAATTTTAATATGAAATTTGTTTATATCTATGTATGCCTATGTATAATGTATAGGTCGACTCGGGACATTATTTTCTTGCGATTTGTTCTAGATCCTATGTCCGTTGTATTATAAGGTCTTTGGTATTTAGGTTCAAATTAGTAAATATTATATAAGTAATAATTGTTTGTCTTGTTTATCTAGGAACTTTTAGCATTGTGGTATACTCGTAATAAATATAAGTAAATATTGTAATCGTTACTCATGCCATTTATTTACCTATTTTTTATTCATGTGTGCTAATATGAATAGGTTTACTTTAAATCACATTATCTATAGGTACTAATAAATAAAAATGAATCGCCGTTCGTTTGTCTCGCTAAAACTCTGGGATGGCGGCACTGATTCGAATAATTTTGGTTTTGCTTGAAATGTTCCTGGATCTTCAGGGAAGGTTAAAAAGTAAAATTACTGGCGGTACGAAGTTCGCCGGGTCACCTAATTATTTATAAAATAAAGTTAAGTTCTTATAGAATCACTAAGTATTTTTTTTAATTCCTCGATACTCCGGCCGCTTCTATGTCCATTGCCGCGGGTGTCTCTGGTACCAGAAGATATTTCCAGTGTCGCCGAGAGGACCTTGGCCACCTGTGTGGTTGTTATAGCCCTAACGCAATGTATTCCAATCGAGATTCAGTCTTAAAGCAATCTAGTCATATTGAGATGTTGTCCTTATGATCCTAACCCATAGAAACTTACCTTTAATCATAAGAATTCTAAAGCACAGTAGATTGATATACCAATTACTATCGTTAACACTTCGAATAGTTTTAACTGAGGAAACATAGTTTACAAGTTGTGTTCATATTAGACACTGGCATTATATCAGCGCAAATACCGTTATTTACGTTCGCGAGCCAAAGTCAAACTGAAGTTCGGTTAGCGTCTACATACACCGAATAATATTCTGTTAATGAAATTCTGTACACAATTTGTGGCTTAATTTTCAAGACAGCAAATTATTTCATGTAAACATACGGCCGTGCCCCCAGATATTACAACCTCAACATGTTAACAAGAGCCTTTCATGAGATTGAAAATGTTAACCACTCGAATGAAAAACTGAAATTAAATAATTTATTTTGAACTACAATTCAAAAGTATTACTTTAATAATAGTGTATCGCCATCCAACGTGGCAACACAGCCAGCATTCTGGGAACCTTCCCAGTCGGCAATGACGCGGAGGATTTTTTAAACCATATTTTGTTACGTAAATATTTTTAGTACCTATATAATTATGTATATTGCAATTCTTATTGTAAATAAATTACTAGTTGAAAATAGTGTATCTAAATTGAATGTTAGTATGTATTCTTTTTATTGTTGTGATTTTAGTATGTATTCAATTGCTATGTTGTTGGAGGTATGTCTCATGCAAACAACCTATACCGATTAAACTTTTTATCCCTGTGATTTGTACCTTCCGTGCGTAGAAATTAACAAAGACAAAACTAGTTTTTTCTTTCTTCATTTCCGAATTTAGTTTTCAAAATTCCTGTCGAACATGATTGCAAACGCGATTGTAAACCAAAACCGACCGACTAACGTTTTGCTGTCTACACGGTTTGAAACCAACAGTGTTTAAAATAACAACGTCGTACGGTTTAAATACAACCAAATTAATCGTGTATTGGGAGCTTTATTTTACTTAAGCTTATTTAGGATGTTGTCCCAAGCTAAGCTAAACAACTGACAAGAAAATCCGTGCAGTAGCTTTAGTGATTAGCATGGAAAAGTGTATTATTTTTT
The DNA here is from genome assembly GCA_963556515.1 of Nudaria mundana. Taxonomy (NCBI): domain Eukaryota; kingdom Metazoa; phylum Arthropoda; class Insecta; order Lepidoptera; family Erebidae; genus Nudaria; species Nudaria mundana. Next base: position 12,092,865 of record OY748301.1, read on the forward strand.
TCATGTCATTGTCAGTTTGTGACTTACATGAAAAAATATATTTAAATTTGAATATTTATGAAAACTGCATCAAAATCTGTTCAGTACTTTCTACTGTTTAGTTACCTATATCTATTATAGCACGTAGGTATAGGTAAAATACAAAAAAATCTAACATGTTTCAGATATAAATGCACTTCAAGGCAATAGCTTCAATTATTTTTTTATTTTTTACAAAGATACCTAATCAATCAGTTTGAAAATATTATTAAGTCAAAAATGAAAAAAAAGCTTCCTGGAATAACGATGAAGATCATCTTAACATAGTATAAAACAAAGTCACTGCCATCTGCATGTCCCTTGTATGCTTATCTTTAAAACTACGCAACCGATTTTGATACGGTTGTCAACAATGAATAGAGTGGTTCTCGAGTAAGGTTTTAGTAGGCATACAATTTGTCCGCTAGTAAAACATAATACACAAGCACACAAACACAAAACCACGTCTATATCCATGGGTAGACAAAATAGTTCATAAGATCCACATGTGGCTAAATGTGGATGTTATGAACTTCGCTGTCTACTATTGGTCTCACGTAATAGGGGGCAAGCCTATAGCCGTTTTTGGGCTGTTGAGTATTCTTGTCAGTGCCTGACCCGACAGTCACGCCTCTGTGGGGTAGGCAGAGACTATGAAATTTCACTTGCTACGATCCGTTTCTTTTAATACCTCCATTGCCGAGCGCCTCTCGTTAGCACCTCTGATTCTTGCTACGATTCTGTCGTAGGTACTTCGTTCGCTTCTTCTTAACAATTTTCAAGCATGCTCTCTGGTCACGGGTACTTTTGTTAAAATCTCCGATTTGGAAATGAAAGATAGAACTAAAATAGTATAAAAATAGCTGACGTCATCAGAAAATTCCATTAGCATTCTAAAGTACCTAGCATTTACGTAAGCGTATGTTTGTTTCAAAATAAACAGGATATTATTCTCTAATAACGGTTACTTTTCAGTTCACTTCCAATTACGTTTATATTTATAACAATTCTCTTGTTTATTGATCAGGTTCAGGAAATATTTTTAGTCTGTAATATTGTTGACCGAGCGAGCGAAGCGAGCGAAGCGTCTCAGTTTTAACTCGAGGACTGGCCGATTTGGCGTTGTTGGTATGTGTGTCAGTTCTGGTCTACAGGCCGCATTTTTCAGCCGATTTTCATGAAATTTGGCACAAGTGTTCTTTGTTACAAGGCGCAACTTTTGTCGAAGGGATTTTTCGATTGGGGGAAAATGGGGAGAAATGGGGGGAAAATGCGAAAATAACGCGAGGTCTACTGTTCACAGAACCACTAGTTTAGCTGTCTTAGATGGTTGGAATATTTTTTACGAAGAGGAGTAGCGAGAGCAGAGCTTTGCATTTGTGTGAGTGACCACGAAAAGTAGAGTAAAATCTCTTTTTGTAGCTGTGAGTACAACACATGTGTGAGTACGAGTAAAAGAGGTAACATATATATATGTTCACGTACACTGCACTCACACAAATGCAAAGCTCCGCTGACGCCGTTTTACCATACCTAATTATTTAACTTTAATTTTTTTTAGATACTTACATATTGCGAGCATCATTGCACCAAAGCGATACCGGATCCCAAAATATTATATGTAAAAAATATTAAAATAGGTACCACTAATATAAAATGAATAAAAATTATACAAGTCCTAGTTCATTAGTAGGTATAGGTAGGTACCAATACAATGAAATTAAAAAAGGCAGGTAACAATTTCACAGACCAGTTGAGCCCGCGGCGTAATTTGAAATGAATTTTCATTTTCTGTTTTTCCTCTTCTAATCAATATCACAAAGGCTCTCCTCATGATTGCTATATTAATTAAGGCAGTCAAGATCCATCACTAATTGCACTAATGGTAATTGTACAAAAATTATTAGGTAACTGATGTTCATAAATCTGAAAGTTTTAAAAAGAATTAGTTTCCTCATTACGCTTTACAAACCCTATGTGGAATATATTGAAATAAGTGTTACCATGTCCGTGATAGACGGGACTGAAAACTGAAGCCGTGGCCAGAGCCGTGGACTTAAGCTATTTGAATTATAAATGTATGATGTGTTGAATTTTCAACCGACTTCCAAAAAAGGAGGAGGTTTCAATTCGACCGTATTGCATACTTGCCCTTTTTTTGACAGAAAATTTCCAGATCCATAATGCTTCACTATCTAAACTAGTACTTAGTTCTGCGAACATTAGACCTCGCGTTATTTTTGGGTCCCTAACATCCTTTTGGGACGTGGTCTGGTGGCTGACTTTCCATGCGCACCAACAGAGGTACCAGCAAAAAAGAAAATGAGAAATGTAAATTTTTTCCGCATTTCTTCCCCATTTTAAAATGGGGAACTCTGAAAACACATACAATTCGCCAGTTGAAACATATCCCACTCGCCCTAGCGAACACGAAAACATCCCCTTATTTGAACATGCAAAAAAAACAAAAAAAAAAACATCGGCTTATGAGATGAGAAATAATCATTTTCTCCGCATTTCTTCCCCATTTTCCCCCATTTCTCCCCCATTTTCCCCTCAATCGAAAAATTCTTTCGACAAAAGTTGCGCCTTGCAACAAAGAACACTTGTGCCAAATTTCATAAAAATCGGCTGAAAAATGCGGCCTGTAGATCGGAACTGACACACATACATATATACAGACACACAACGCCAAATCGGCCACTCCTCGAGTTGAAACTGAGACGCTTCGCTCGCTTCACTCGCTCGGTCAAAGAACATAAACAACACTGCTACATAAATCTATGCAATAGACAAGTCTATTTCCTTTGATCTATTACCTACATGAATTCATTTTTAGTTTCTATGTTTACTGTTTCATACTCATAATACATATTACGTAACATTATCCTTGAATGTGCTGTAATAATCACACGCTCAAAGGAACACTTCACAAATATACAAACTAAAACACATTCCTAACAAATGCTTTTAGGCTTTATTTCAAGTAAATAGCTTGCATAATATGAGTAAGTCATGTGTTATCTTCTGAAACTTTTTCTAACTATCTTGAAGGTCGAAAGTAACAGTAAATATTGTAAACACCATGTAGGTAATATTCCTAATACTTACATCCAAACATACATAATACAGTGGAGTAGATATAAGGGCAAGTGATGATCTTTACACACATACTCGTAATAATATTGTGGCGTGTATAGGCAAGCAACTGAACGAGGCACCTCTGACGACATATATACGAGACGTCTCGAAATGGTGGTTCTAGTCCCTTCGACAAGCTTCTACCAGTCTCGGACTCATTACACATAACTTAGAAATACTACCTATTATACCTACCTATTCAAAGAAAAACACAAAACAACACAATTTAAGAAACTAAAGTAGGTAGGTACTTATTGCTTAAACAAGAATCCAAAAAAAACATTGAAAAACAAAGAATTGAGTGCAAAGGGGCCCTTCTTACATCTATCGGGCCCCAGCGACCTCACCTGCTAGTGGCGCACCTGCTGATTAACGGACGAGGTTCGTATATTACGGTACCCATGTGGTGGCTTTGGCCCCTACGTGGATACCAGGTGGTACAACAGTGTTGGTCCGGGGGGGTACCACCGTGCAGCTGTGCTAAAGCCCCCCAAGTAACCCAGCCCAGGCTGGGTTGCGTTAGGGGTTCAGCAGCTGCACTGCCGGGCCCGGGGTGGTGTATGGTGCGGCAGGCAGGGGTCCAGTGGGGGCGAAGCGGAGTCTAGTGTGGGTGGTGTGGGTCGATTCGCCGGCCAGGGAGACCCTTAGCAACGGCGTTGCCGCGGCCGCCCGCAACATATTCATGGGGCCCGCCTGGGACCAACCATCCCAGTAGGCTGCCCCACATGTTGCGCATAATCCTGTTGTGGGGTCGCCGCTCCGGGTGGTAACCGGTGTGGGGTAGCGGCGGCCTTGCATCAGGGGGTTTTGGGAGCCCTTCCGTCCGGCGGGTCGGCTCCGACCTAACCACACGGTTCTAGACGAAGCTAGCCTCTGCACTTTGTCACTTACTGCCGCACCAAATATCGCCCTGTCTTCACGCTTCCCCATATTTCACAATGACAGTGCAACAAGAGAATAGACGGTACACAGCGGCCCCTAGAAACCCCACAAAGTTGACTTCGTTTGAGGTGGAGTTCGCGAATATTCGCGGGCTCCATGCAAACCTCGATGCCGTCCACCATCACCTGGAGTCGGCACGGCCTTCTGTGATGTTCCTAACGGAGACACAGATACGCCGCCCTGACGACACGTCGTACCTCTGTTACCCGGGCTATATCATTGAGGAACAATTCCGCGATAAAGCCGGGGTGTGCGTGTCGTTAGGGCGGATGTTTGCTGCCGCCGGTTGCGCTGTCTGGAGAACCCCTCCTACTCCGTCCTTTGGCTGCACGTGGATCATGGCTCCATGACCCAGATCTACGTGTGCGTCTACCGCTCCCACACAGGGGACACTGGGACAACAAGGCTTTTCGAATACCTCAGCGAGATGGCTGACGATGCGCAGGTGCGGTTCCCGAACGCTGACCTGGTTTTCCTGGGGGACTTTAACGGTCATCACGTTGAGTGGCTGAGGTCCCTTAGGACCGATCATGCGGGACGAACCGCCCATGCATTCGCTCTCTCCCACGGGCTGACCCAGATGGTACGGGGAATCACCCGGATACCTGACAGGTCAGACCACACGCCCGCCTTGCTGGATCTACAGCTGACGAGTCGCCCAGCCGAGTACAGTGTGTCGGTACGCGCCCCACTGGGCACATCCGACCACTGTGTGGTGCACGCCAGCTTCCAAGTGCCACCGCCTGCTCGTGCTGAACAAATGACTCGACGACTATGGCACTACTCGTCGGCAGACTGGGACGGTCTCCGCGATTACTTTGCGTCCGTCCCGTGGAGCCAGCGCTGCTTTGTAGGGAAGGCGCCTTCGGATAGCGCTGCTGCCATTGCTGGCGAGATCAGTCTAGGGATAGAATATTATATCCCTTTCACTGATGTCGCCAGTATCCGCAAAGCTCGCCCCTGGTTCGGGCGTGAATGTGCCGAGGCTGTCCAGAAAAAACAGTCGGCATATCGCGCCTGGGTCAGGGCTCGGGCGGCACGTGACCCGAACGTGAACCGCCTCAAAGCAGCGTACAATCGGGCCACTAGGTTCAGCAAGAGGGCCTTCAAGAGAGCGGATGCCCAGCGCGTCGCGCGGCTTGGTCAGGAGCTCACATCCCATCCCACGGGCAGCCGTGGATACTGGCAACTGGCCAAAGCCGTACAGTCAAATTATTGTCAACCCTCGCTGCCACCACTGCGTTTTTCTGATGGATCACTGGCTCACAAAGCCCAAGAGAAGGCGGACATGCTCGCAGACCTCTTTGCGGCTAATTCCCGGGTCGATGACCGTGGCCTGCAGACCCCGCCATCGCCAATTGTGGCCACACTATGCCTGATATTGTTATCAGGCAATGTGATGTACGGGCAGTGCTGCGGTCACTCGACACGCGGAAAGCCAGTGGCCCTGACGGCATTCCGGCGGTGGTGCTACGAAAATGTGCTGCTGAGTTGTCTCCAGTATTAACGCGTCTGTACCGCCTGTCATACTCTACAGGCCTCGTGCCGGAGGCCTGGAAGGAGGCGAACGTACAACCGATCCCCAAGAAAGGGGATCGATCCGATCCAGGCAACTATCGACCCATAGCTGTCACCTCAGTCATTTGCAAGGTGCTCGAGCTTCTTATTAATAAGCAGCTCATGCGATACCTGGAGGATCACTCGCTAATCAATGATCGGCAATATGGCTTCAGGCCAAAACGATCAACGGGTGACCTCCTGGCATTCGTCACGCATGTATGGGGTGAGGCTATGGAAAAGTTCGGCGAGTCCTTGGCTATTAGCCTGGACATCGCCAAAGCTTTCGATAGGGTCTGGCATGCTTCGATCCTTTCCAAGCTTCCGGCATATGGTCTACCTCCTCAACTGTGCAGCTGGATTGCCAGTTTTTTAAACGAGCGCCGAGTGCGGGTCCTCTGCGATGGCCAGGCTTCTCGCTTTTTGCAAGTGAATGCAGGGGTCTGTACTGTCACCAACTCTATTTCTTCTGCATATCAATGATATGCTTTCCCTCGGGAACATTCATTGCTATGCAGATGACAGTACATTGCACGGGAGTTACTCGGTTCGTCCGACGGCGGGGCGATCTGTGATAGAGGAGGAGAGACGACATCTCGTGGGTGATCTCGACCGAAACCTCGACAGTATCTCCCAATGGGGTGCCGAGAACTTGGTCGAGTTCAATGCCCACAAATCACAGGCGTGTGCATTTACAGCAAAAAAATCCCCTTTCCTTCGCCTACCCACTCTTCAGAATGCAATATTACCAATGAAGGACAATCTAGACATCCTTGGCATATACGTTCGTCGAGAGCTCAATAATACGAAATACATTGAGAGATGTATTGGGCTAGCTTCGCGGAAACTAGGAATACTGAACAAGGTAAAGCGATTCTTTACACCGCACCAGAGGTGTCTGCTGTACAAAACGCAGATTAGACCCTGCGTTGAATACTGCTCTCACCTCTGGGACGGCTCCGCGAAGTATTTGCTGGACGCACTCGACGCTATGCAGCGACGCGCTGTTCGCATTATAGACTGTCCGGAGGTAACGGGAAGCCTTGAGCCGCTAGCCCAGCGCCGAACAATTGCTTCCTTGGCCGCGTTCTACCGTATTTACCACGGTGAGTGTTCTGAAGAGCTCTTCAACCTGATCCCACCCTCTCCCTTCCGATCCCGAACAACGCGTGCCGGGCAGAGATGTCACCCTCATACCGTGGAAACCGTCTTCGCGAGAACCGAGCGTTTTAAACGATCGTTTCTCTGCCGAACGATGGTGGCTTGGAACGCCCTGCCTGCGCACGTGTTTCCTCCAACATATAACCCTGGGCTCTTTAAGCGAAGCGTGAAGAGGCACATTACAGGGTCGTCAAGTTGAGGGCCACTCTCTATAGTATTCCTGTGTACTGTGAGAGTCGCCCTCAATTGCCAGACGTCGCCTCAGCTTACCATCAGGCGAGTGGCGTCAATTTGTCGACCTAAATATAAAAAAAAAAAAAAAAAAAAAAAATTGAATAAGTTCAGTTCTTAATTACTCAAAACATCTGCGTATTCTGCGTAAAATTGGGAAAACAAAATAGTTACCATCGTTTTTTTTTTAGTCCACCCGTGACCACGGACCACGGCTCTTGTAACCGGGCCGAAACGTCGGGTAATAAAGAGGTATGTATATATCTCAATAATCGTGTAAAAGACCCGTTAGTCTTAAGTTTATAATAGTTACCATCGTATCGTATTATTGGGTAGGTTCAAACGAATGGGTAATATTAAGTTAATATTGAAAACAGTATGTAGCACTACTGTTTTTCTTTTTCTGCATAGGTGCTATAAACCATTGGAAGTCGTGTGTCCGTTGCATTTAATAATTCATGACACGCTGATCTTCAAAGCTACTGTCTACTTTCATGTGGTTTTCTTAAATAGACAAAACTCAGATTGAAGCTACAATTATAGGCTTTATTTCATAAAAATTATAGCGATATTACAAAGATTTTCGTAAGTTAAGTGCTATAACAATATATAAGATGATCTAAAACTAATACATTATGAAATAACTCACTTGTACAGATATTCCACAAATTCTTTGTTGGTATTAACCTGCCCGGTTTTGATCTATGCCATTTTCAAAGGTATAAACTAATCAATTATATCTAAAACTAAAGCGAGCACAGTCGCTGGCACCAACTAGTAAAGCTATAAGTATTCTCCTGCTACCACAAATAAGGCTGGCATATTTTCCAACAAACAACCCATACTGCCTAAGGCTTTACCGTGGCCTTGTGACGCCCTGTCTAAATAAAACTAGTTTTGCTTTCGACTGTTGTTCACAACATAAATACATTTAATGCTTCAGCTCTATCTTCTATTACTTATATTATAATAGTATATCTACTAGAACATTTTGTTAACCACACTTTTATTAGAACAGAAGATATTAGAAGTTAGAAAAAAAATATTCTTTTAGTATTAAGACATAATAAATTTATTACTAGGTATGGCAATGCATGCAACTAATTGCAAATGTTGAGCGGAGCAAATGTTTTTACGAGTACATGGGGCACACTAAAAGTTTTGCACTTCTAGCTAATCGGAACTATTTGAATTTCGTATGTTATATTTTTTTAAACGTTGCAACCTTCTTATTAATAAAAAAAAAATAATTGGAGGGAAATCATTTGTCAATTGTTTTTTATCACACATCAAAGTTCTATGTATGCACATCAAAGTTCTATGTATGCAACGAAAATGGAATTAAGTCGAAAAGATTTTAGAGCGATGATTTTTTATGATTTTAAAAGTTCTCTCTCTCCGCAAGACTGTGCCGCTCGTCTTCAAAATGCTTTTGGGAGAGAAGCACCTTGTTTAAGCACCGTGAGGCGATGGTTTGCTGAATTTGAGAGAGGTCGAGTTTCTTTACATGACGAATTTCGTGAAGGGCGGCCTTCAACTGCCGTCAACGAAAATAAGGTGGCTACTGTTAAGCGGTTAATTGAAGAAAACCCGCGGATTACCTATGAGACAATTCGAGGACTATTGGGGATTGGTATGAGTCAAATCCAGAAAATTTTACACGAAGAATTGAAACTTTGGAGACTTGGAGATGTCGACCAGCATGCCAAATTTGGTCAAAATCGGTAGAGCCGTTTCGGAGGAGTTGGCACACAAACGATTTACATTTGTCGCCTAAGATTGAGCTCCGCTTCGCTCCGCTCAACAAAATATCTGTGGGCGATGTAAAAAGATAAATTTAGGTACTGAACGGATGTTCTAGATGTTTTCACATTTACCTTCTCTTTTTTTCTTTTTTTTTACGTTCATTGGCGGGCGTCTCTGGTATACACCAGAAGGTTTTTCCAGTAGCGCTCGGCGGAAATATTCATTAAAATCCCCTGTCACGAAAAATGTGTTCCATTTGGAGTTGGAAACGAAAACACTAGTCCATGCCAGAAAATCAGGGGAATTCGTTTTTCAGAATAGTTAGTAAATAAAATTGTGGAATATCTGTACAAGTGAGTCATTTCATAATGTATTACTATATGTTCCGCCAAGTGCCGACAATCGAAAGCATAAATCATAGTTAATAATTTGTTAGTAGGTACCTATAGTTCGAGTCGTAAGCAGAGATTTGCATTTGTGTGAGTGCACATACGTGAACGTATAATGTGACCTGTTTCACACACACAATATGTGTTGTACACACAGTTTTTTTACTCTACTTTTTGTGATCACTAACACAAATGCAAAGCTCAGTTTAGGCCTCGCGAACTATACCTAGAAAGATTTACATACAACACTAAACCTATAATATATACTAAATATACATAATTATATACTAAAAATATTTACATTACAAAATATCGTTTAAAAAATCCTCCGCGTCATTGCTGACTGGGAAGGTTCCCAGAATGCGGGCTGTGTTGGATGGCGATACTTATTCTTTGGGCCGGAAAATAGCCAGCCTTCTGGTCCTGAGAAGCATCGATTAGGCGTTTAGCAATGTCTCTATAAAGGCGGCGAGCACTCGAACCCCATGACCCCAGTGTCTCAACCCACTCACCTAATAGGTTAGCATATTTACGCCGTTTGAGGTCTTCAGCCGATGCAGCAGCAGCGCCGGCACATCCGGATGTGCTTGGAAGGTGTGAAGGTGCTAAGGTGTCAACGCATCATAGCTAAGGTGTCCCACACCAAAGGCCTTCCTATCTTCCACGGTAGTAACGACATACCGTCCGGTCTCTTTCCATCGCTTCGTTGGTGGCGCAGGTCTTCCGGCCGTACGCGAACCAAATGGTTTAGCCATTTGGTTCGCGTACGGCCGGAAGACCTGCGGTGGAAAGAGCCCTACGAATTATGTCGTTTAGAATAGCGTGCCGAGGTATACGACCTGCGCTTCTGCTACAAGAAAGGCCATGGTGTCCCAGATTATCGACGGCTACTCCACAGGTGCAATGATGCGGGGATACACAAGGTGTACCCAGCCGAAGGCAAGTGGCAATGCGGGAAGGTTGTGTCGTCCAACATTGTACAGATGTTGGGCGATGGGAGCGCCTGGATCCATAACCCTGACTCCCATTCTCCAACAGCTAGTAGGCGTGCACGTTCTGAAATATTGACAGAGGTGTCAATTAGTGTATTAATTCTCAATTTACAGAGCGGCGAATCCCACAGTCGCTGTGAGCCTAGGCGTGAGGGCAGGTCAGTGTCGGGGCAAGACATCCTCCAAGCATTTATGGCATCGGTCTTGCATCGAACCTCGGAATCAATCAGTGTATTTGACAAAATTTGACTGCCTCGGTGGCTCAGTGGTATGAGTATGCGACTGCCGCCCCTGAGGTCCCAGGTTCGATTCCGGGTCGATTCGAATTACTTGTGTGATCCACAAATGTTTGTTTCGGAGTTTGGGTATTTTCTATGTATAATATGTATGTATTTAGAAATATATAAGTATGTTTATCAGTCGTCTAGATCCCATAACACAAGCTTATATTAGCTTAATTTGGGCTAGATGACGTTGTGTGAGAATGTCCAAAAATATTTATTATTTATTTTATTTTATTTTCCTGACTAATTCTTCGGTGCTATGGGCCGACGACAGAAATGCTGGCAGACTGACATCTGTGACTCTACGAATATCTAGCCCGCCCAAGCGAACTGGAAGAGACGCTTGGACCCAGGCTCGGTCATTAATATTTACATTTAAAATTTTACACAAATAATTTTGTTTTAAATTGTCTAGTCTGCCCAAAATTTCTACATTATTCCAAAATTGTCCTGAACGGAGGGTATGTGTAAATTTGGGTACGAAAAGAAAGTTAAAAGTTACTAATTGATTTGACAAACATCATAGACATAGGTACATTATACCTATATCTCCGAAGGGATAAGCACAGGTGCATGACACATCTACACATTAGCAGTAAGTTTGTTGCCCGCACGTATTTATTTTTTTTTTTTTTTTTTTTAATATTTGGTTAGCCAAATTGACGCTGGCCGCCTGGTGGTAAGTCGTGACGACGTCTAGCGATTGTGGGCCACTCTCACAGCACTCATTACTATTGAGAGTGGCCCTCAACTTGACAACCTACTGATGTGCCTCTTCACGCTCCGCTTAAAGAACCCAGGATTATATGTGGGAGGGAACACGTGCACAGGCAGGGCGTTCCAGGCCACTATCGTTCGGCAGAGAAACGAACGTTTAAAACGTTCGGTTCTCGCGAACATGCTATCCACTGTGTGGGGGTGGCATCTCTGCCCGGCACGAGTCGTTCGGGATCGGAAGGAAGAGGGTGGGATCAGATTGAAGAGCTCTTCAGAACACTCGCCGTGGTAAATACGGTAGAATGCGGCCAAGGAAGCTATTGTTCGGCGCTGAACTAGCGGCTCAAGGCTTCCCGTTACCTCCGGACAATCTATAATACGGATAGCCCGTCGCTGCATAGCGTCGAGAGTGTCCAGCAGATACTTCGCGAAGCCGTCCCAGAGGTGAGAGCAGTATTCGACGCAGGGTCTAATCTGCGTCTTGTACAGCAGACACCTCTGGTCCGGTGTAAAGAATCTCTTTACCTTATTCAGTATTCCTAGTTTCCGCGAAGCTAGCCCTATACATCTTTCGATGTAGTTTTTATTATTGAGCTCTCGACGAACGTCTATGCCAAGGATATCAAGGTTGTCCTTCATTGGTAATAATGCATTCTGAAGAGAGGGTAGGGGAAGGAAAGGGGATTTCTTCGCAGTAAATGCACACGCCTGTGTTTTGCGGGCATTGAACTCGACCAGGTTCTCGGTACCCCATTGAGAGATACTGTCGAGGTTACGGTCGAGATCAGCCACGAGTCGTCGTCTCTCCTCCTCAATCTCAGATCGCCCCGCCGTCGGACGAACCGAGTAACTCCCGTGCAGTGTGCTGTCATCTGCATAGCAATGAATGTTCCCGAGGGATAGCATATCATTGATATGCAGAAGAAAGAGAGTTGGTGATAGTACGGACCCCTGCGGTACCCCGGCATTCACTTGCAAGAAGCGAGAAGCCTGGCCATCGCAGAGGACCCGCACTCGGCGCTCGTTTAAAAAGCTGGCAATCCAGCTGCACAGTTGAGGAGGTAGACCATATGCCGGAAGCTTGGAAAGGAGCGAAGCATGCCAGACCCTATCGAAGGCTTTGGCGATGTCCAGGGTAATAGCCAAGGACTCGCCGTGCCTTTCCATAGCCCCACCCCAGACATGCGTTACGAATGCCAGAAGATCACCCGTTGATCGCTTTGGCCTGAAGCCGTATTGTCGATCATTGATTAGCGAGTGATCCTCTAGGAATTGCATGAGCTGCTTATTTATAAGGAGCTCAAGCACCTTGCAAATGACTGAGGTGACAGCTATGGGTCGATAGTTGCCTGGATCGGACCGATCCCCTTTCTTGGGGATCGGTTGTACGTTCGCCTCCTTCCAGACCTCCGGCACGAGCCCTGAAGAGTATGACAGGCGGTACAGACGCGTTAATACTGGAGACAACTCAGCTGCACATTTTCGTAGCACCACCGCCGGAATGCCGTCAGGGCCACTGGCTTTCCGCGTGTCGAGTGACCGCAGCACTGCCCGTACATCACATTGCCTGATAACAATATCAGGCATTGTGTGGCCACAGTTGGCGATGGCGGGGGGCTGCAGGCCACGGTCGTCGACCCGGGAATTAGCCGCAAAGAGGTCTGCGAGCATATCCGCTTTCTCTTGGGCTTTGTGAGCCAGTGTTCCATCTGGGTAACGCAGCGGTGGCAGCGAGGGCTGACAAAAGTTAGATTGCACGGCTTTGGCCAGTTGCCAGAATCCACGGCTTCCCGTGGGATGGGAAGTGAGCTCCTGACCAAGCCGCGTGACGCGCTGGGCATCCGCTCTCTTAAAGGCCCTCTTACTCGACTTTTTGGCCCGGTTGTACGCTGCTTTGAGGTGGCCCACGTTTGAGTCGCGCACAGCCCGGGCCCTGATCCAAGCGCGATATGCCGACTGTTTTTGTCGAACAGCTTTGGCACAATCTCGCCCGAATCAGGGACGGGCTCTGCGGATACTGGCGACATCAGTGAAAGGGATGTAATAATCCATCCCTAAACTGATCTCGCTAGCAATAGCAGAAGCACTATCTGAAGGAGCCTTTCCTACAAAGCAGCGCTGGCTCCAGGGGACGGACGCATAATAATCGCGTAGACCGTCCCAATCCGCTGACGAGTAGTGCCATAGTCGTCGTGACGTTTGTACAGGACGTGCAGGAGGTGACACCTTCATGACAGCGTGAACAACACAGTGGTCGGAACTACCCAGTGGGGCTCCTACCGAAACGCTGTACTGGGCTGGGCGACTCGTCAGCAGTAGATCCAGCAGAGCGGGCGCGTGATCTGACCTGTCTGGTATCCGGGTGATCCCGCATACCATCTGGGTCAGACCGTGGGAGAGAGCGAACGCATGGGCGGCTCTACCCGCATGATCAGATCAGTCTTGAGGGACCCCAGCCATTCAATGTGATGGCCATTGAAGTCCCCCAGAAATACTAGGTCAGCGTTCGGGAACCACACCTGCGCTTCATCAGCCGTCTCGCTGAGGTACTGGAAGAGCTTTGTTGTCTCAGAATCCCCTGTGTGGGATCGGTAGACGCACACATAGATCTGGCTCATAGAGCCATGGTCTACGTGCAGCCAAAGGACGGAATTGGAGGGGTTCTCTAGGCAGCGCAACCGGCGGCAGCAAACATCCGCCCTAACGAACACGCACACCCCGGCTTTGTCTCGAAATTGTTCCTCGATGACATAGCCGGGGTAACACAGGTAAGACGTGTCGTCAGGGCGGCGTATTTGTGTCTCCGTGAGGAACATCACAGCGGGCCGTGCCGTCTCAAGGTGGTGGTGGACGGTATCGAGGTTCGCATGGAGTCCACGGACGTTAGTGAACTCCACCTCGAAATGTGAAGTTGTGGGGTTTCCTAGGGCCGCTGTGTAACGTTTATTTCTTTTTTGTTGCACTGCCATTGTAGATTTTGAAGAAGAAGCGTGAAGACAGGGCGACATTTGGTGCAGCAGTAAGTGACAAAGCGCAGGGGCTAGCTTTGTCTAGAACCGTGTGGTTAGGTCGGAGCCGACTCGCCGGACGGAAGGGCTCCCAAACCCCCCTGATGCAAGGCCGCCGCTACCCCACACCGGTTACCACCCGGAGCGGCGATCCCACATCAGGATTATGCGCAACATGTGGGGCAGCCTCCTGGGGTGGTTGGCCCCAGGCGGGCCCCATGACTGTGTTGCGGGCGGCCGCGGCAACGCCGTTGCTAAGGGTCTCCCTGGCCGGCGAATCGACCCACACCACCCACACTAGACTCCGTTTCGCCCCCACTGGTCCCATGCCTGCTGCACCATACATCGCCCCGGGCCCGGCGGTGCAGCTGCTGAACCCCTAACAACGCAACCCAGCCTGGGCTGGGTTACTTGGGGGGCTTTAGCACAGCTGCACGGTGGTACCCCCCCGGACCAACACTGTTGTACCACCTGGTACCCACGTAGGGGCCGAAGCCACTCTATAGGTACCGTAAATTAACGAGCCTCGTCCGTTTATCAGCAGGTGCGCCACTAGCAGGTGAGGTCGCTGGGGCCCTAAAGATGTTGGTAGAGCCCCTTTGCACCCAAAAAATATCCACCCAGTAATTCAAACGAAAAATTTAAAGGCCAGGACAGATGTTACATAGCATTTAATAGAATCTCTGCAGTCCGAGCAGATATGCGAGCGATTAGTAGCGAATTTCCAATATTTCGGCACGGTTGCCAGCCAATGATCATCATCACGGAGAACGTTAAAACTGAAAACTGTTATAATTTTAACTTTTAGCTCCGTTTAACTTATTTTTCTTGTAAATACTATATATACATATATATACTCCGGGACAAATCAAATCACAATAATTATGACCTAGTATTTGTTCCAAGCAGACTAAAAACCCGAGCCACCCTTATTCATACATATTATACCACAATCATTCGAATCACTTAGGCGTGAATTATCTCTCTGTTTTATCTCACCTTTTAAAACAAAACGTTTCTCATCATTCATTCCTTTCACTAAAAGTCACCCGTCCTCTAAGTTAATCATAATTATTACTTCTAATTAAATTTAACTAATTACTGTTGACGGTTTGCATACTTTGCAGATCAGTTACTGTAATAAGGTAACACTTTTTGTTCTATGTTTTTATATTTCGACCTTATTAGAATATGACCATAATTATTATTAGATACTAGTGGTCGCCCGCGACTTCGTCCGCCTGGTAATTTTAATTTTTTACCTTTTCCGTCGCACCGCGTCGCTTAAAGATAAACATAAAAGATAAAAAAACATGAAAGAGAGGTACCTATTATGCTTATAAAAAAACCAAGTGTCAAATTAAATTTCCAAAGACTCGCAAACAGCGGCTTTTTTTGCCGACCTCATGAGATCTAGCTGGTGCCTAGTGGATTAGTATTTCAAGTAGCTTATTATATTAGCGTGGCGCAGAAAAGAACTAACATTATGACATTAAAATTATCACATCAATTTTTTTGGGTCGCATTGAAAAATATAGCAGCCTGACTAAAAAAAAAATATAGCAAACTGAATTTCGACAAATCCTTTTACAAGATTTTACTTCGACAACATGAAACTCCGTTAAATAATTGTCTGAAATGGTTGTCCTGAAAAGTCCCTCTTCGCGAAGCATCTTCTTGACACTGGTCATTCCTTGAACAATAGTAACACTTTTAAAGTTTTACGTTTATGTGAGAAAGGGTTCAAGTTAAGTGTTTGGGAAAGGCTAGAAATAATTAGAAGAGATGCGGACACCTTACTCAACGAACAAGTAGATTTTCACACATCTCCCTTACTTAATCTATTTACGAACAGACAGACACATTAATTGTTGTTGGTTTGTGTGTGTCATTTGGGTTTCTACGCAACTTACGAAAATATAGTAATTAAATCAAACAGATAAGGTCAAGTATTGGTGAATACCTATTTTTGGAACTTAGTTAGCATGATCTGAGGTTTCTACCCACATTAGTTATTGTAAAGAATCCTACATCGCGATAATGAAATTTGCACGCGTTTACTTATAAGCAAAAACGTTCCAACCACGAATTTTGCTGTTCTCTCTGAGACAGTCTTGATAATGCCTCGTTTAGAGGCGAAACAATTGTCGACGTTTTGTTGTCCTTTTGATTCTGCGAAAAATTAATGCTATTATATAAATTTAAAAGGTTTTTTCTTAAAAACATTTTACTTACCATTGTTTTGTCATGGATTTTCGCCAAGTAACGCCTGTTTCTATCCAATATTCTCTATTATGTTAAATAGGTGGTTTAATTAGGTCGTCATGACCATAAACTATGACATTGACTGGTACTGACTGTACTATTGAGAAATTCAGAACTTCATAGGCGTGATTTTACTAACACGCACTAAGGCTTATACAAAAATGCTTTTATTCAATGAAAGATTTCTGGGAACATAAAAATTAAAGAAACATTAGGACATTGGTACTTTATTCAATTTAAGATAATAAAGGGTATAGGGAATAATATTATATTGTTTACATTGTTTTATAAGTATTATTTGACATTATTTTATTGATTTAGTTTGACATTTTTATATTGATTTAGTTTTAAGAAGACATTAAATAATATTAAATTAATTAGTGAACATATTATGTTCAAACAAAAAAATTTGCATACCGTGAATCATCCGGTGAAACATGTAGAACCTGAACTGATTAGAAAACCTATGTCAACCATGTTTTCTAGCAAATAAACGATTTCATTTCATTTCAACAACTGATCGATCAAGAGATACATAGTTGTTTTCACTATTAGCAGGTACGAACCTGTTACACCTTGTTTGATAGTTAGACTACGCAGTAAAATTACATTATAATGAAACGAGTAGTTTTACTGTTAACCTATAGGTGAAAAGTAAATAAGTAGACGGGATTAATGCCCTACCCTCCTTACCATAACGTCACACTTTGTTTCTGGACCTTTAATTACCACATCTTGTCCTTTTATCGCCTCGTGTCATTGACGTCATTATGATTGATCAAATTATACTGCTGCGTTCGAATTATATGTTCTACGAGTATGTAAACAAAAGAATGTGCTAAGTAACGTCGGAGTGCAAATTTCTGTATATTATCATATACCTACTATTCCTTATTCTGTGGCTGTACATTAATGTTTTTGTATTAATTAGTAATTAGTATTTTTCATCTAAGACTGTTGCCATACATGTTATATGGATATGGATTACCTATTACTTAAAATAATGGACATTTGAACAAAAATAATAATATTGATCTCTCTCATCTACTTTGCCTGTTAGAATCTAGCCTGTGTAAGTAATCCGCAAACATAAAATGAGTTAATTGCCTGGTATACCGAAGACAATAAATGGGTGTACAATAAATTAAATTTTATTAACCCATCAACCAAGTTCGCTCGCACAATATCGCCGCAGTAACAAACTAATAAACTTAGGATTCTACTAATTTGGTAAACACTTTTGAATTACGAATTTTATATTATCTACGTTTATATCTAGTCTCAATGTCATTAGGTTAATTAAAATATATCGGATTATATAGCCGATATGAGAGCCCGGACTTTAATTGGCTGTGCCACAGCGGCTAGCAGGTAAGATTTTGTTGCCTTACATCAACATTTCATCGCAAGGCAACGGGTTTCAAATTTAGTTTTCAAAATTATAACATAGCTGCTTATTTTATTAAATTAATCGCCCATTTTGGACATAACCCACTTTCTGGAGTGCCCGGTGACGGCAATAGGTTTGCCCCCTATTACGGGCCTACCCCTTTGGGGATATAGGCGTGATATGTGTGTGTGGATTATATAGCTTTGTTAGTTCAGGAGTTATAGAGGCTATTATGGATGACTACGGAACCCTATTCTATGCGTGTCCTGAACACGAACTTGGCTTTTAATAAAAGATGTCTTGAGAACTTTATTTACGTCTTGTCTCAGAGTTTCGTCGTCTTATTTTCAGAATTAATTAGAAGTAGGCAGGTACTTTATCCTACTCATCTGTTAGAGCGGCCGCGGAACTAAAAAAAAAAAAAAAAAAAAAAAAAAAATCATCTACCCACAATATTTACCTGTCATTTCATCTTCTATTATCAGTTATTTTCTCAGTTAGAAAATACCATCGACCAGGCGCTCTACTCTAATAATTATTTATTATTTTAAATTTATTATTACTTCGAAAATCAGTATTATACCATTTGTAATATTAATCTCAGGTCTTTAGAAACTGCTAAGTTAAGTATTACAAGTTTTCTTTCCACATTGTTCTTCGGAATTCATGGCCTTAAATATAATATAATAAATTCAAGTATGTGGTTGCTGTTTGAGTCAAAGAAAATTGTTTTCTTACTTTATTATCTATCTAATGTAATTTTACAATATGAATCACAAAAACTATAGTTATGGGCTGGACTTTTCACTTATTTGTCAATCGACTTTTAAACCAATGATATCTCGGTAAAAATAAAATTACAAAAAAGGTGTTATTTAGTAACCTTTTCTGCAATATCAATGGTTTAATTGGTTCAGCGATATAAGATTATTTTAACACTGCCATGCTTCTGGGGCAGATTTAGATATCTGACTCGACATCTTTGTGTAACGATTTACCTAGTTTTCTGAACTCACTTTTTAATCACTTTCTTAACCGTTGAAAGTTGACTATTACAGAATTGTACTAAAACTTTTTTAATCAAAACACCACTACTGGTTATCTAAACTCAAGATTCTAAGTAAATTAAATAATTTATATAAATCAATATTTTAATCAGTCAGCGCTGAGAAAATCTAGAATTCATATCTTATCTAAATTAGCCGGCAAAAAATTCGAACCATCTTAAATCTTATCGTATCTGGACTTATTAATTTTGTTTAAGTTTATAAATTTCCCTTTTAAATTTTAAGTAGATGGATATCTAATAGGGTTAGGTTAGTGAACACGTTCACTTGGGAATGGAAAAACAATATAATACATTATGAAATGACTCACTTGTTCAGATATCCCACAATTTTATATCTGTACAAGTGAATACGAGTCATTTCATAATGTATTACTATAATATGTTCCACCAAGTGCCGTCAATCGAAAGCATAAATTATAAAACAATATAAAAATTAAATATTATGCCAAGCGAGTAGGTATTGAATAATTTATACCTAACAACGTAATAATATTTTAGATTTATCGAAGTGGCTGATCGATGCTTTTTCGGACCAAAAGGTGGGATACCTACGTCTTTGGTCAGAGAACTATCCTTGCCATTCCACGTAGCAAGATTGCCAGCATTTGAGGATCCTTTCTCTATATGAGAAAGGTTCCATGTGTGGTGTAATTACTTAATTTTTGGTCGAATTGCGCATAACATTTTTATTACTGAGTGGGCTTATGGATTTTCTATAGTGGCTGGTAACGGAAATAGGCTTGCCCCTATTACGTGGGACCATAAAATCACAACGTTTGGATGTGCAATACACCTCAGCCTACAGGGATATAGGCATGATGACAAATGTATGAATACCTATTCAATTCTAATTACACATGCAGGCAAACAGTAAAGTAAAGTGATAATCTACAGCAGTTTCAGTTGTCAGACACTTTAAACTTTTATGAGGATTCCTACATAAGAACACTAGCTACGTAGGTAACTGCGTAAACTTTAGTCGGTAAAACTCTTAAGTCGGCAAAACTTGCAAACCACAAACCCATCTCAATTTGTAGTGGTTTTGCCTCAACTTATAAAAAATACATTTATTTAGTTGAAAAGTTTTTACAATGACTTACAAAAAATACCTTTCATTTCAATAGGTAGGTACATATTGCCGGATAGTATACTCACGAAATGGTACTGTTATAGGTACTGCGTGTAGGTGTTATATTATATTACTACTAAAGACATTTCTGTACTTAAACTTTCAAAAGGAGACCCTTACTTCCTTTGCCATTTAAGTGTGAATGTAACAGAGCGCCGTCATTGACTACATTTTTATAATGTCTAGCTATAGAATTAAATAGTCTAGACTCTAGATTCTAGCCTATTGCTAGAATTCGCTAAAACATTGCTTAGCTATTTTATATAGACCTCCTATATCCACCTACTCTAATCCGATAGGACAGCCTCTTCATAATGCGATGGGATTTTTTGCACTACATTCAATCTCGCCTGTTTCTCCATAAGGGTAGACAGAGATACATTATAAGCACACATTTTGCTAGTAGTTTATTCGGCACGTAAGTGTAGTTGTCTTAGGCCTCTAAGGTCGGCCACGGGAAATAATTCAGAGTGGGTACCTCGGGGCCTGGCAATAGACGTAGGGACGACCTTCAAAATAATGATCTTGATGTTACCCCCCTATGCACGTGTTAGATTTATGGTGTAGAACTAGTTGGGGCTATGATAATAATATGTATAGAAATATATATACTCTTAGAGACCAGGAGTGAGAACACAACTGAACCGACGAAACCTCATTTACTTTTAACATTCAAAATTACAAAAATAAATTAACAAAACTAACACCACTTAACGTTATAATCTACTAGAAATGATTCAATTACAACAATAGTAACGTCTTGGACAGAGGTTTCCCGAGAGATGTTTACTAAAAGAAAAAAAAGGTGCTCCGAACGAGCGCGCAGCCGCTTATATAGCAATGGCGGCTATTGTCACATGACTTCCCCTGGCCTCGTTTTGACATTTGACAGTGATTTGTCTCTAACAATACTGTTAGACTTATGTCCTATTACGTGGTTTCCGGTAACATAAAATCTAACAGTATTTTTTTTTAATGTGGGTAGTTTAATAAAACTAAAGACAACTACGGTTACTTATATGTGTGAAGACTATTCATCCCACCTAGTAAGTATCTCCACTACTGTGTCCAGTACCTTACCTAGTACTTAGTATCGTACCTAGTAGGTACTAAAGTAATTGTAGCCTACTACAATTAGTTTTATTTACAAGTTACTAGTTGAACCAGCGATCTTCATGTCACCTCACAAATAAAGTATTATTTATGATTAAGTATCAACATTTAAACCTTCCTAAAACTACTACAATATTTCAAGGTCAAGGTTTAGCCAAATCGGTCCAACCACTCTCGAGCTTCAGCGTTCTTCAGCAGACATTAAAATCTCGATTCATTGGTATATATATCATACTATGTTATGATATAGATGTCAGGTACCTAAATAGAATATTAAATTAAAGAAGTAGCCTGGTTATAAAATAATGTTTATTTATGACCTTCACTATATTTCAACTTCTACGTGTACTGTCAGATTCGCTAAGCAACAGTAGGACCTGAGAAAGAATCTGACAAGAAAACTTTAGGTCACTCTTTTCAATAAATATCGACATTTTAAACTTCGACATTCAGTAGCGGAGTCAATAGGTAAATGTACAATAACATTAGGTATGTACCTACAATTTCATACATACATTGGTCTTTTATCAAACCATCATTCCTCCACATTAGTAATTAACCAGATATTAATACCACGGTGGGTATCATACTAACAATAACAATCATTTACAATCGTATCCCAATAACAT
Source organism: Nudaria mundana (assembly GCA_963556515.1). Classification (NCBI taxonomy): domain Eukaryota; kingdom Metazoa; phylum Arthropoda; class Insecta; order Lepidoptera; family Erebidae; genus Nudaria; species Nudaria mundana. Next base: position 12,114,646 of record OY748301.1, read on the forward strand.
ATATCATTTATTGTACAGTTATTAGGTATCTTTGACAAGTCTGGTTTATTGATTAGGATTCTTCGCTAATTACCCATATAATATAGGGTACTGGTCGACCCACAATTATATTACTTTTACTAGACTATTACTAAGGGACAAGTCACAGTGTATAATGTATATTATAACAAAACAGTATAGTAATAGTAGTAAGATAAAATAGTATAACATCGTACCTTTTAGTTATTATCACTTTGACGAGCACAGAGCACAACTAAACCCTACGCTTTTGCATTGGCCTTTTTTATTTTTCAACACTAACAATAGATTTACAATTCGAAATAGAGGGTACTATGTTATATTTATTATTTACCATTTAAAACTTATAAGAATTATCAACAAGAAGTTACATCTCAAATAGGTACTAGGTAAATATACTACAATACATGGTATTACAAGTGTAAAACAATAGTTACTATCCACTAATTATCAAAGTACGAGTATGTTCTATTATTTTTATGACAACTACCTACAATCATTGTAATATTCAGTACTTAACTACTTAACAGTTAAATAACGTTGATTAACTAAATATAATTGGTTCTATACATAACCAGTAGATAGTGCCATGAAACTTACTACCAATACTATTTTATAATTTATATTATAGTTTTAAGTTATACCTAAAACTTCTTTAAGTTACTGAGCCAGCATAAACATTGTCTCGATATAATTTCATAATATTGCCATGTATATGGCAATAGGTCATGAAACCAATTTACAGCGTAAACAATACGTTAAATCTAACCATATAGACATTACCAGACAGAGAGGCTAAGGGTACCCTCCAGGAGCCCCTCGCTGGTCTCCTGGCGACCCTGCGGTGTAACCCATGGGGGGTTACCAACCACGACATAATCATAAGCATATCTATCATACGCAAACGGCCTTTTAACGCCTACAAAAAAAGCAGTTTTCAATAATCTTATCTGGGTTTATAACATTTATAGCAGCTATAAAATTATACTGAATCTTCTATAAAGTCATTTTCAGTTATTAAATCTAGAGATTTAATAACAATGGCGATAATATGGCGAGTTAGGATTCGCTATTTTATACAAAATAAAATAATTATATAACATATAACATAGCATCACGCCTTTTTCCCCGAAGGGGTAGGCAGAGGTGTGCAAACACACCCACATCTCGCCAGCTATGTTAGGTCCCATGTAATAGGGGGCGAGCCTATTGCTATTTACCGGGCACAAGTTCCAGATTCTGGGATAATTATCTGGGTAAAATTCTAAAGAGAATTATACATTATCCACCAGACCCGGGAATCGAACCCGAGACCTCGAGCGTGGCAGTCCGTACATAGTACCATTGTGCCACCGAGGTAGTCGAGAGTAAAATAATTATTTGAGATATAAAAGAATTAGATAAAAATAACGAGAACTACGTTTGTTCCACTTATTTGTAGATCTTCAAAGTTGAGTTTAAATTCCTACTCAGGAGATTTACTGAAACACTTTGCTAATACTTTGTCCTTGTTTCAGGGATTAGCAGACGGAGGCGTCTCTAAGCACCGTGTTGTTGGGTCTCTAATGTGTTGTTGGGTAAATTAATTAAAAAATCTAATCAAACTCATTATTTAAGTACCTATCATAAATATCTGACTTCGGGGGCGTGGTTGGTAGTGCATCTGCTTTTGACTCCTTTCGGGTTCGATTCAGGGGTCGAATCAAATATTTGTGTGATCCACAAATGTTTGTTTCGGAGTTTGGCTGTTTTCTATATATATATTCTACTAGTGGTCGCCCGCGACTTCGTCCGCGTGGTAATTTGGATTTCTTCCCGTTCCCGTCGCGACGCGTCATATTTTGAACAATTTACACAATATCTTTATAAATTGTAGCCTATGTGTTATTCTGATGTATAACCTATATTGTTGTAAAGTTTCATTAAAATCCATACAGTAGTTTTTACGTGAAAGAGTAACAAACATCCATCCATCCATACATACTTACATACTTACATACTTACACACTCACAAACTTTCGCGTTTATAATATTAGTAGGATAATATACTCGTATATTATATATGTATTTAGAAATTTACAAGTATGTTTAAAGCTTAGTTTGGGCTAGATGACGTTTTGTGAGAATGTCCAAAAATATTTAAAAAAAAGGTCATATGAAACATAGTCGTTTCCTTTCCCTATGTATGTATGCTTAGATATTTAAAACTACGCTACGGATTTGGATGCGGTTTTCACTAATGGATAGAGTGGTTCTCGATGAAGGTTTTGTATATAATTTGTCAAGCGGTCGAAGCCGCGGGCGTCTGCTAGTACTATAATAAAACGCTAAAAGTCGCAGTTTAATCGATTAATGAATGTAGCACTTGTAGAGTTTTAGTTCTGGGTTTCATCAAAATCAGCCAGAAATAAAAGTTATTATGTGAGGTGGTAGACGCAAACAAAACCTCGAGCAACGGCTTAATATCAATAATAACCTAGCTATGTTTAGCACAAATTCATATATTGTTCATATGTGTGTTCTACCAATAATATCTCAATATCTTTCGTGTAAAGATAAGCTGAGCCAGTACCTATTTCTGCAGAATGAAAATCAGAATCATGAATTTTCATGTCAACTCTTGACTTATATGATGGGTGGTGAAAGCCAAATAGAACAGGAATAAAGTAGGTACGTAATTATAATACGTACTTTATTCCTGTCGTATTGAGGACTCGTATATCTTTATATTTTTGTATTTACAAAGCAATGAGTTTGCTTAAACTATTCTTAAAATATTAAGAAAGAAATTATAAATAGATCACAAAAACTGATGTCATCGGCGGGACTCGAACCCACGGCCTTTCCCTAACAGGGGAGTGCTCTGACCAACTGAGCTACGATGACCACTACCGACAACATCGAATTTTTGCTTCATATCATATTCATAATTTCTACATCGCGCTATTAAGGTTAGCGTTGGATCCACCTACCGCAGTTCTACCGAACTGACGGTACCAGTGTATCGTGTTACAACGATATTTAAACACTGAATTTTTAGATGAATTCTTAACAAATCCATATATTTTTGTATTTCAAAGCAATGAGTTTGCTTAAACTATTCTTAAAATATTGAGAAAGAAATTATAAATAGATCACAAAAACTTCATCTTTGATTTGTTTTGTCAAGCGGCGAAGCTGCGGGCGTCCGTTAGTATATAAGTAGGAATCCGTAAACACCCACAGTTCACAGCTAAATATAGTGATAGTTCTGTAATTTTCAAGCCCGTATTATGTTCTTACTGTTGAAATTCTTTTGAAGTATGTTAAGCATTTGTGAGTACCTACCTACTTAAATAAATCGCCTTTCCAATTAACCCAGCAAATTATTTGTGTTAATTTTAAGTTGACTTCTCTTTGATGTTAATAGAGTTAAGCTAAGTGCTCAGTCATTCACAGTGTCAATTAGTTTATGAAGAATGTTTACTTCTCATTATTAAATTAAAAGACATAAATAAATTGATCTAAAGTTGAATTTTTAGATAAATAAAAAGTGGTCCTCTAGGACAAGATCTACTGGATTTAAACCGTCATTCTGAGACTGCTTCGGTGGCGTGGTCGGTAGTGCATCCGCATTCGACGCTGGAGTCTCGGGTTCGATTCCCGGTCAAGACAAACTTTGTATGATGACTCAAACGTTTGTATTGAAGTCTGGGTGTTTCCTATGTACGTATTTATATCGGTTTATCTAGTACTCATAGCACAAGCTCTGCTTCGTTTGAGACTAGATGGCGTTGTGTGAATTGTCCTAACATATTTTATATTTTACCGGCCGTCTCTGAAAACCAGCGCTGTCTGACTTGGACAACCACGCAGACAGCATTACGCTGAGGGACGACCGTTTATTCCACGATATTTATAAGTGTACATAAGTCAATTTTTTATTTTATTTATTTTTTAGGTTTTGTATTTTCTTCCTTTGTAACCTGTGTAAGTCTTTTGTTTGTGGAATAATAAATCTTTTCTTTCTTTCTTTCTTTCTTTATATTTTGTTATATTTCATTGCTGTTAAATTTACAATCGAAAGATCGTAGGTTTAAGTTTTTTATATACTGTGGTAACCTACTAAATATTTTTGCTTAGCTACTAAATACTACTGAAACACTATAAAATAATAGACCACATTTCATTCGATTTCATGAGTGTCCAATTTCATGAGTTCCCACCCGCCATTCTGACGTACACTAATGCTACACGAACTTAAACACTTGTAGCGCCATCTGTTAGATTTGTTGAGAATGTTTACAAAGTATATCTACCCTTCATGGCAATAAAATGGGTTCATTAATGAGTCGCAAGAAAGCTTTTGCCTTGCATTATTGAGCCTAGTCTATTTGTGACCACAAAAAAGAAGTAAAACCGCATCATTTCCGATCTGTAACTTTAAAGAGTTTTTTAGGGTTCCGAGTTCAAGTTTCGGAACCCTTATAGTTTCGTCTTGTCTGTCCGTCCGTCTGTCCTCGAATTTCCACCTAAACGCTAGAAACATAAAACTTTGCATGGATATGTGTATTTACTACATTGACAAAGTGCATTTGCATTGAAAAAATGAAATGCAAACTTATATTTCAATACAAGTAGGTATATTTTTTATTGTGAAAGCTTGCATGATGGATGATGTATTCCAAAAAAGACAGCATCACTATTTATGGTGCTAAATTGGTACCAATTCATAGAAAGTTCTTTGTGTGTGATCCCTTTTAAAATAACAAAAATGAATACCATGTTTTACTTCGATAGTTCGCATTAATGGGCTAGACTTGATTATTTAGAAAAACGAGTAAAATCCATATTATTATTCTTGGTAGGTTCAGTAAAAATATTTGATTTGGAAAAGTTAATATGTTTACTTTTAGGTCCTTCAAACTTCGTAACGATAAAGCTACTTACTGAGTAGTAACGAAGTAAGCCGTTTATAAGTAAATTTAACTTTCATCATATAATTTTCAAGATAACATACTCAACGAACTCGCGTTAAACTAAATTAATGTAACTTTTGCTTAAGCTTTTGCTCAAAGTATGCGTAATCGTAATGACTGTATAAACTCCATGAGCCGAATAGTTTTTCCTGTTAACTAGTCCATAGTCTGGTGTGGGATGGAAGTGCGTTCTTTTCTCGCCGTTGTCTGTTCGATTCCGGGTCACCACACTGCAGACATGAACCCACTCCTAACAGAATCACTTTATCTTACCTGCGGGGCTTAGCGGGAATGCTATATCATTATTTGCCATTAATAGATTTCTTTTTAAAAAAAATATTGATTAATAGATTCTTTATAATAAATTAACAAAGTGCTAAAAGAAAATTATGAAACATATTTTTTGAATTGGGTTTTTTTTCTTGATGAATTCACACTCCAGGGTGTAGAATTCAACTTTATAGCTCATTTATTTTCGTAAGGTCAGCCAATACACACAAGATGCTGTTGGAACTGGATCGCAGCCGTTCAAGCATGGAGGCAGCACGCTTTCGCATTATTGCGGCAAATCCATCGATGCTTGCCTCTGCAAACATACCTGACGCACTGCAGAACCGTGGTAGTCCCATCAGCACCCTGTACGCATTGTTATACTGGACTCGCAGATCGCTGTACGTCCGCCGCGTGCAGTTGACCCATAAACTGCACGTGTAGAAGGACTGGCAGTATGCTTTGAAAAGTGTAATTTTAACTTGATCACTACACCCACCAATGACAATGATTTTGGTAAGACAGCGACAATGACAGTAACAACATGAACAGATATTCAACTTTGTAGCTCATTTTTTTGGTAAGACAGAGCCCCCCTCCAACCCTCCCCTTTAAAATCTAAATGGTGGACTCGAAAAATCTCGAAAAAAAATTGTGATGATTATTATTATTTCCAATGGGGACGCCGGTGACCGGACGGACGATCCACCCGCAATGTTTGCGGGCCATTTCGTCCATTTCCCCAGTTCTCCCATTGGGGAGAGTATGGTTGATCCAGCTTACAGCGCCCCGTCGAACCTTCCTGTGCCCTTTATGAATCTTATCAACTGTTCCACCTTCAGATTGCTTATATCTTCTTCGTTCAGTCTATCCAACCCCAGGATTTCCCATCTGATCAGTGAGTACATGGGGCATTCAGCCAGCAGGTGGAAGCTTGTTTCTTCACTGTCCATGCACTCTGGGCATTTGGGGTCGGTTCTTACTCCTATCACTGTCAGGTGTCTGTTCAGTCGGCAGTGTCCTGTTATCATTTCTATGGCGAGCCTCATGTTTCCTCTTGGGAGTTTCATGAAATGACTCGTCCTTTTCTTGTCCATTCCCTTGATGAAGATTTTCGACTGACTCATTCCAGTCCATCTTTGGTTGGTTTCTACTTTAGTTCTGTGGCTGATTACTCCTTTGGTGATTTTGTGCGCTATAGGCAGCCGGGGCTCCGGTCCCACAAAGTTTTCGTCAGCACCTTCTCTGGCTAGTTCGTCGGCCCGCTCGTTGCCCGAGTTAAATTCCCAACCAATCGTTAGGTCGATGTCCTTGGCCAGCTTGTCCAATTATTTCTTACATTCCTTAACTATTGCTGATGTTGTCTCCACTTTGTCAAGTGCTTTCAGTGCAGCCTGGCTATCGCTGTAAATGGTCACCTTACCCATTGTGGTAAGGTGTTCCACTATTTCCCCGCATTCCTTAATGGCATATATCTCTGCTTGAAAGACGCTTGCAAATCTTCCTAGAGGTATTGACTTATCTATTTCTGTTCCGTCATCGCATTTTATATGCACTCCCGATCCAGATAGTTTAGTCAATTCCTTTCTTGAACCATCTGTATAGCAGATAGTATCACTGGGATCTATCTGCCATTCATCTCGTGTCCCTATGTGTATTCTGTATTTCTTGTCAAAAGTTCTCTCCTTCCAGATAAGGTCATTATTGGAAAGGATCATTGACAATTTTTCTTCGTAGTTCTTGCTTATGCTTGCATGACCTTTGTCCATGAAGTTTCCGGTCCATAGGCCAATGCTTCTGAGTTTGAACCATTGTTCAGTCGCCTTTCGGTTTATTTCTAAGTCCAAGGGGTTCAGTCTTAACATGATCTCTAGCGCGGCTGTTGGTGTGGACCTCATCGCGCCCGTGGTCATGAGGGCCGCTAACCTTTGGACTTTGTCTAGTTAGGTACTATTGCTTGTTTTCTCCTGTGGCAGCCTTGTGCCACCATACCAGGGCTCCATGCAGGATTCTTGGCAAAATTATTGCCTTGTATATCCATAACACTACCGCTGGTTTTATTCCCCAGGTTCTTCCTATTGTCCTTTTACACTGCATCAATGCCATTTTAGCCTTTGTACATGTGTTGCTGATATGAGTCTTGAAAGTTAGCTTGCTGTCCAGAGTTACTCCTAGATATTTCACCTCCCTAACTTTTTCTAGGTCGTGATTATCTAGTCTCACTGGTATAGCACCTTCTATTTTTCTCTTGTTGGTGAACAAAACTAACTTAGTTTTGTCCGGGTTCAGGTCGAGGCCTTTACTCCTGCACCATACTAACGCTTCTTTTAGCCCTCTGTTCATGATTTCACACATGACGCTGAGGACTTTTCCTGTCATTAGGAGCACGCCGTCGTAAGAGTAGACTTGCGTGTATATGTACATCCCGTTAATCTTTTTTATTAGTTCATCTATTAGCAGGCACCACAGTAGTGGGGATAGGCATCCCCCTTGGGGAAGCCTCTTTTTTGCCACCACTCTATGTGTTGTTCCTGCCTGTATTTTTCGGTGTTTAAGCATATTTTTCACCCATCCTGATAGATCTTTATCAATGCCCTCACGGTTTAGGGTGTCTTCTATTGAGTCGGGGGTTGCTTTGTCAAATGCGCCCTCAACATCGAAGAAGCAGCCTAGTGCATATTCTTGGTTGCTTATTGATCTTTGCACTCTTATAACCAGGTTATGTAGGGCCATCTCGGTTGACTTGCCCTCCATGTATGCATGTTGGTTTAGGTGCAGTGGAGATCCACTTTTCTGTATTTGTTCTCTTATTAATCTGTCTAGGATTTTCTCCAGTGTCTTCAGAATGAATGAGGAGAGGCTGATGCATCTGAAGGACTGTGCCTCCTGATACGATGTCTTCCCCGGTTTTGGGTTGAAGACCGCTCTCACCTCTCTCCACTTGCTTGGAATATACTTGGTTGTGATACTACTGTTATAAAGATTAAGTAGATCTTTGTCTGTGTCTGATTGCTGTCTGTAACATTTTTGGGAAGATTTCGTCTGGTCCAGCAGCCTTGTATGGTTGGAAGGACCTCACGCTCCACTGTAAATGTTCTTCTGTGATGATTGCACACGTCTCCTGTTCCTCTATGGGATTTAGGTTGGGCGGTACGTTATCATTTGTGTCTTCTACGCTTCCTGGAAAGTGTGTGCCTAGCATCACTTCCAGTATCCTTTTGGGGTCGGTGATGAGTTCATCCCCGTTCTTAATGCTTCCTAGTTTGCATGTGTTGCCCTTGGAAAACATTTTCACTAGTCTCGCCGCGTCTGGGTATTTTTCAACCCCTGCGCAGAACGTTTTCCAGCTGTTCCTGTTTTCCCTTCTGCATTCTTTCTTATATATATTTCTAACTTTTCTGTATTCTTGCCAGCTCTCGTCGTCGTTCTTATCTAGGGCTTTTCTGAGAGCTCGCCTTGTCTTTTTTCTTTACTTCTCTAGAGCCTTTGTCCACCAGGGTTGACCCTCCCCTGGTCGTATCTCTTTCAGTGGGCATGCCTTGTGGTAGGTTTCCCTAAGAGCGGCGTCTAGTCTGTTGGCTTCTTGTTCGATTTCTGTTGTTTTTTTTTTTTTTTTTTTTTTTTTTATTTATTTGGTAGCTATTGTTCGGCGCTGAGCTAGCGGCTCAAGGCTTCCCGTTACCTCCGGACAACCAATAATACGGATAGCCCGTCGCTGCATAGCGTCGAGAGCGTCCAGCAGATACTTCGCGGAGCCGTCCCAGAGGTGAGAGCAGTATTCGACGCAGGGTCTAATCTGCGTCTTGTACAGCAGACACCTCTGGTCCGGTGTAAAGAATCTCTTTACCTTTCCTAGTTTCCGTGAAGCTAGCCCTATACATCTTTCGATGTAGTTTTTATTATTGAGCTCTCGACGAACGTCTATGCCAAGGATATCAAGGTTGTCCTTCATTGGTAATAATGCATTCTGAAGAGAGGGTAGGGGAAGGAAAGGGGATTTCTTCGCAGTAAATGCACACGCCTGTGTTTTGCGGGCATTGAACTCGACCAGGTTCTCGGTACCCCATTGAGAGATACTGTCGAGGTTACGGTCGAGATCAGCCACGAGTCGTCGTCTCTCCTCCTCAATCTCAGATCGTCCCGCCGTCGGACGAACCGAGTAACTCCCGTGCAGTGTGCTGTCATCTGCATAGCAATGAATGTTCCCGAGGGATAGCATATCATTGATATGCAGAAGAAAGAGAGTTGGTGATAGTACGGACCCCTGCGGTACCCCGGCATTCACTTGCAAGAAGCGAGAAGCCTGGCCATCGCAGAGGACCCGCACTCGGCGCTCGTTTAAAAAGCTGGCAATCCAGCTGCACAGTTGAGGAGGTAGACCATATGCCGGAAGCTTGGAAAGGAGCGAAGCATGCCAGACCCTATCGAAGGCTTTGGCGATGTCCAGGCTAATAGCCAAGGACTCGCCGTGCCTTTCCATAGCCCCACCCCAGACATGCGCTACGAATGCCAGAAGATCACCCGTTGATCGCTTTGGCCTGAAGCCGTATTGTCGATCATTGATTAGCGAGTGATCCTCTAGGAATTGCATGAGCTGCTTATTTATAAGGAGCTCAAGCACCTTGCAAATGACTGAGGTGACAGCTATGGGTCGATAGTTGCCTGGATCGGACCGATCCCCTTTCTTGGGGATCGGTTGTACGTTCGCCTCCTTCCAGACCTCCGGCACGAGCCCTGAAGAGTATGACAGGCGGTACAGACGCGTTAATACTGGAGACAACTCAGCTGCACATTTTCGTAGCACCACCGCCGGAATGCCGTCAGGGCCACTGGCTTTCCGCGTGTCGAGTGACCGCAGCACTGCCCGTACATCACATTGCCTGATAACAATATCAGGCATTGTGTGGCCACAGTTGGCGATGGCGGGGGGCTGCAGGCCACGGTCGTCGACCCGGGAATTAGCCGCAAAGAGGTCTGCGAGCATATCCGCTTTCTCTTGGGCTTTGTGAGCCAGTGTTCCATCTGGGTAACGCAGCGGTGGCAGCGAGGGCTGACAAAAGTTAGATTGCACGGCTTTGGCCAGTTGCCAAAATCCACGGCTGCCCGTGGGATGGGAAGTGAGCTCCTGACCAAGCCGCGCGACGCGCTGGGCATCCGCTCTCTTAAAGGCCCTCTTACTCGACTTTGTGGCCCGGTTGTACGCTGCTTTGAGGTGGCCCACGTTTGGGTCGCGCACAGCCCGGGCCCTGATCCAGGCGCGATATGCCGACTGTTTTTGTCGAACAGCTTTGGCACAATCTCGCCCGAACCAGGGACGGGCTCTGCGGATACTGGCGACATCAGTGAAAGGGATGTAATAATCCATCCCTAAACTGATCTCGCCAGCAATAGCAGAAGCACTATCCGAAGGAGCCTTTCCTACAAAGCAGCGCTGGCTCCAGGGGACGGACGCAAAATAATCGCGTAGACCGTCCCAATCCGCTGACGAGTAGTGCCATAGTCGTCGTGACGTTTGCACAGGACGTGCAGGAGGTGACACCTTCATGCCAGCGTGAACAACACAGTGGTCGGAACTACCCAGTGGGGCTCCTACCGAAACACTGTACTGGGCTGGGCGACTCGTCAGCAGTAGATCCAGCAGAGCGGGCGCGTGATCTGACCTGTCTGGTATCCGGGTGATCCCGCATACCATCTGGGTCAGACCGTGGGAGAGAGCGAACGCACGGGCGGCTCTACCCGCATGATCAGTCTTGAGGGACCCCAGCCATTCAATGTGATGGCCATTGAAGTCCCCCAGAAACACTAGGTCAGCGTTCGGGAACCGCACCTGCGCTTCATCAGCCGTCTCGCTGAGGTACTGGAAGAGCTTTGTTGTCTCAGAATCCCCTGTGTGGGATCGGTAGACGCACACGTAGATCTGGCTCATAGAGCCATGGTCTACGTGCAGCCAAAGGACGGAATTGGAGGGGTTCTCTAGGCAGCGCAACCGGCGGCAGCAAACATCCGCCCTAACGAACACGCACACCCCGGCTTTGTCTCGAAATTGTTCCTCGATGACATAGCCGGGGTAACACAGGTAAGACGTGTCGTCAGGGCGGCGTATTTGTGTCTCCGTGAGGAACATCACAGCGGGCCGTGCCGTCTCAAGGTGGTGGTAGACGGTATCGAGGTTCGCATGGAGTCCACGGACGTTAGTGAACTCCACCTCGAAATGTGAAGTTGTGGGGTTTCCTAGGGCCGCTGTGTAACGTTTATTTCTTTTTTGTTGCACTGCCATTGTAGATTTTGAAGAAGAAGCGTGAAGACAGGGCGACATTTGGTGCAGCAGTAAGTGACAAAGCGTAGGGGCTAGCTTTGTCTAGAACCGTGTGGTTAGGTCGGAGCCGACCCGCCGGACGGAAGGGCTCCCAAACCCCCCTGATGCAAGGCCGCCGCTACCCCACACCGGTTACCACCCGGAGCGGCGATCCCACATCAGGATTATGCGCAACATGTGGGGCAGCCTCCTGGGGTGGTTGGCCCCAGGCGGGCCCCATGACTGTGTTGCGGGCGGCCGCGGCAACGCCGTTGCTAAGGGTCTCCCTGGCCGGCGAATCGACCCACACCACCCACACTAGACTCCGTTTCGCCCCCACTGGTCCCATGCCTGCTGCACCATACATCGCCCCGGGCCCGGCGGTGCAGCTGCTGAACCCCTAACGCAACGCCCTTACTTGGGGGGCTTTAGCACAGCTGCACGGTGGTACCCCCCCGGACCAACACTGTTGTACCACCTGGTACCCACGTAGGGGCCGAAGCCACTCCATAGGTACCGTAAATTAACGAGCCTCGTCCGTTTATCAGCAGGTGCGCCACTAGCAGGTGAGGTCGCTGGGGCCCTATAGATGTTGGTAGAGCCCCTTTGCACCCTCCATTTCTCCAGTTGCTGTTCGTATGTGGCCCAGTCAGTTTTCCTTGCATTTCTTGTTAGGATCTTTTCTGTCTTGGCTTCCAGAGTAAAAGTAATTCGTTTGTGGTCTGACATTGAATTGCTTTCGTCTAGTTCCCAATCCTTTATGTGTCGACTTATTCTATCTGTTGCGATAGTGATGTCCAACACCTCTCGTCTTGCCCGGGTTACAAATGTGGGGGTATTGCCCACGTTAAGTATTTCCAACCCAGACGTACTTATGAAGTCCAATAGTAAGTCACCTTTCTTGTTGCAGTCGGTACAGCCCCACACTACATGGTGAGCATTCGCGTCGCAACCTAGAATAATTGGAATGTTCTTACCTTGGTATTTTCTTATGATGTCTTCCATTTCTCGAGAAGGTGGCTCAAAATCTCTATCGCTAGGCAGATATGCGGAGACTAGGAGCACCCTTTCTTTTGTATCTGTCCTCGTTTGCATTGTTATTTCAATGCTAGCGAGGTCTCTGTAACAATCTGCTTTTATTATTCCTAACGTTCTTACTTTACTGCTGGCATATATGCATGCCCTAGGTGTTGACTCACCGTCCTCATGGCGGATGATGTCTCCCCCCAAGGAGCCAAGCCCAGTCACACATCCATTTGAGACATGTGGCTCTTGCAGTAAAGCAATATCTATCTTCTTCTCCACCACGTAATCGGCAGAGCTCAGTCATAGCTTCGATGCAGTGGTGGAGATTTATCTGGACTATCCTTATTTTTTGTGTGGTGTGTTTTTATGTAGTGTGTTGCTGTGAGTGTTCATGTTGTTTGTGTGTATTTGTATGTGTGTCAGTGCTCTCTGTTCCCTCCCTTTGCCTTTGCGTCCGCGGCCGACCCTCCGCACCAGTGCGGTTGCAGTGATGCTACACTTAGTGGGGGCGTTAGGTCCTTTCGCGTGGTATTAGGGAAGGGATGTTCTGCGTCTGTATTCCCGGGACTGTCCTGTATGCGGGGCCTCCGGCTTTCAGTCTGAACCTCTGGTGAGGTTGCAGCCTGTGTACCGCTCCCCTCGCTCGTGGGCAGTTCCCGGCGTGTATATAGTGCCTGTTGTGTGCTGTTAGGGTTGGCTCTCCATTGGATCGGCATACTTCCTTCCACCGGGGCCCCATGGGCCTCAGATTGGTCGGTGTCTCCGCCTCCAATGAGAGATTTTCCCAGCGAGTTTGTGCTTCGGACATGTGTAACATGGACATTTTTCTTCCGTTTGTGTGATACTCTTGCTCACAGTTCTTGCGTACACTCTGGTGGCCTGATAGTGTAGTGAAACCAGACTTAATTTTGCAACTTCCTCGGGGACTCCTACCACTAGTCTCACTCCTAGTGGTAGTTCTTCCTTGCGGATGAGAGTCCAGTCGGTGAGCCGCAGTTCTGCCTGATGTCTGTTCTGGCCTCTGACATAGTCCAGGGGTTCCAGTTCTAAGTCTTCATAACTGCCTGGGAACCAGATTGACATCCGGTGCTTTTTCAACCTTTTTGTCTTAAGCGGGGCACCATTTTGTTCGCCGAAGTCCCGTACTAGCAACCATTCGAGCGCCTCCTCGGTACTTGCTGTCACTAGGAAGTAGCCTTCCGCGACCAGGCCTGAGGCGTCGAATACCAAGAGTCTACTATCGGCGTTGTTTTTGATGGCCCTGCCAATTTCTTGTGCCAGCTTCTTTGTTATCCCAGTTGCTGTGGCCTCGTCCACCGCCACCCGTCCTCCCGTTGTACTGTGACCGCGAGGTCACTTTGGGCAGCCGTTGACCTCCAGGGTTCCTCGGCCTTGGTGGTTTGTTTCCGGCGTTTGGGTGGAAGCTGCTGGGATTTTTCTCCAGGGCCTGTGCCTTGCCTCTTCATCTTCTTGGCCCTGTAGCCTACCCCTCCCTGAGGTGCTGTCGGTTCCGTTCCGGCCGGCTCACCTCTGGGTTTGGTCTGGTTCTGGGCTGCTTCTTGTCTCTTGCGAGCCTTGTTCCGCCTCCATTTGGATTTGGTCACCCACTCGCCCTCTTTTTCCTGTACTTGGTGCTCCCCAATCGACATTTTTGTCAGGTCATCCCCGAGAGTCGCAGTCGTTGGTCCTTGTCGTTTGGTCTTAAGTCTAAAAATTTTTGCGAGGATTTGCCCCCCCCCCCCCCAGAATACGAGGGGCAGCCCGAACCACTAGATGGTCCAGGGAGGGATTCCCCGGTACTGGAAGTACCGGCACCCTCCTGGGGTAATATCTTTTTATCGTTCGCGTTCATGATAGGTTGGTTTGCCGGGGTTGCCGGGTTATTGGATCGGGAATTGGGTGGAGGGTGTGGGATGGGAGGGGAGGTTAGGGGTTGGGGATGTGGGAGGGATGGTATGTTTGGATTAGGAGGGGACGGTTTGGACAGGGATAGAAGTCTCGGCTATAGATTATTTGTTGCGTCTGTTTCTTATGGAATCAGACCAATAACAGGTGGCACCGTGAGAAGGAAGTCTATAGCCTTGCTTTGGGGATCAACACGACTGTAGCGCTCTCCCCCAAAGCCCTTCACCAGACTCAGCATTGGATATGTGCTGAGAATAGGAGTTCTCCAACCTTTGGTCCAGCTGTTCACGGTCTTATTGACCGTGGATTCACCTTCCCAAGTGTCTTGGATCCCCCCCGCCCAAAATTGTGATGATAGTCCATGTAATGAACTTTCAAGCAAAACTATAACGGTCCGAAAACTCTGTAAGTTCAGGAGTTATAGAGCTTATTATGGGTGACTACGAAACCCTATTCTATGCGTGGCCCGACACGCACTTGGCCGGTTTTTATTTTATTTTAAATTAGGGTCACCAAATTAACGCCACCCGCCTGATGGTAAGCGGTCGCGACGTCTGGCAATTGTAGGCGACTCTCATAGTACGCAAAAATACTAAAGAAAGCGGCCCTCAACTTGACGACCTAGTGGCGTGCCTCTTCACGCTCCGCTTAAAGAACGCAGGGACGTAGTACTATTTATTCCCTATTCTGTGACCCAGGGTCCCACTCTTATAATACACGTCTGTGCTAAATTTGAACGAAATCGGACGAACGGTGCGGGCTGTTGCTCCCGTGTAAAGTGTATCTACCACTTACAAAGTTGTAATAACGAAGATACTTTAATGTAATGGCGTGAAATCAAATACAGAGTTACTTGAGTAAAACAATGTTGGTGAAATCGTGCAAATGTATTCAAATAATAGTTCCATCGTCGCAAAGGATTATGAACTGTCACGTTGTTGGTAGGGAAATTAATTAAACTGATCGAACGGTGATAAATGGAATACCAAAACTTGGAATTATTTCTACAGGCGAAGTACCTAGTACTTTGAAGTACCTAGTATTTAATTATAAATACTTATGTATTGGTAAGTTAATTTTGTGATGATATTTTGTACAAATTTTAATATTAGGTCTGTATCTATACTAATTGGATAGTAAATTTAAGGTTACGATCTTGGACAATAGAAGATCTTTGTGACTGAAGCTTATTTATAAGCTGTTAATGTATACTGTGTGTTACTTGGTATTGTGAAAAAAAAATTGAATACTTGTTAGGTAGGTACATACTCAAGCACGTTACTGTTTAACAGATTTCATGTAAATAAATTGACCGTTGTCTCAACACATGATAAAACCTTTTATCCAGGTCCAAGTTACTAATTCAAAATTCTTTGTTCGAAGAATCATACTTAGAATTGGTAAAACTTGAACGAATCGTGTTCGAAGACGTTTCGTTCCAATTTTTTTAAAGGCGATTGACTTTTTTCCGACGAATATTACTTCGAACGATTTTGTTTCTATACACGGTCTAACGACGAACTAAAGTATGACGAAAGTTACTTGAAAACATTCCTCGAGAACCAATCCATCCATTGGTGAAAACCGCATCAAAATCCGTTGCGTAATTTTAAAGATCTAAGCATACATACGGAACAGGCGACTTTATTTTATACTGTGTTATGATTAGATCCGTAATTAAAATGGGTACCAGTACGGCAGTGCAAAGTACCTACTTTCAAATAGATAATAATAATAAATCTTTATTTTCGTTTCTTACTTGCTAAATACATAACTGTGGTAGAAACATTCCCTGTGAGTAATAATTGCTTATGTTGGGAGGCATCGCTCTTCACATTTTACGATAATTTATAGTAAAAGGTAAGACGGTAAACATCCAATGTTATTACTAGGTAGCTAATTACAAATTAAATACTGAACCCGAAAGATACAAGTCTCGAATATTGTAATTTATATTTAAGTACCGGGAAAGTTTAAGTTTGGTCTTATATTTCTTATATTTGTGAACAATGACTAACTAGAAACAGAAATTACCTTCAAAAGATTAACTGAACTGTACAGGAACTTTATGAAATTTATGAAGACAGATTTACGTAGGTACTATTAATAAACAACATTAAACAGTATGTACTTTATTTTCAATTATTGTATGTAAGAATTACTGTACAGACCAAATTAATAACTTTCGGTAACCACTTAATATAATTCTTAAATTAAGGAGTTATAGAACACACGAAACAACTCACTGTTTGTAACGTCACTGAGTCCGTGGACTCCATGCGAACCTCGATACCGTCCACCACCACCTTGAGACGGCACGGCCCGCTGTGATGTTCCTCACGGAGACACAAATACGCCGCCCTGACGACACGTCTTACCTGTGTTACCCCGGCTATGTCATCGAGGAACAATTTCGAGACAAAGCCGGGGTGTGCGTGTTCGTTAGGGCGGATGTTTGCTGCCGCCGGTTGCGCTGCCTAGAGAACCCCTCCAATTCCGTCCTTTGGCTGCACGTAGACCATGGCTCTATGAGCCAGATCTACGTGTGCGTCTACCGATCCCACACAGGGGATTCTGAGACAACAAAGCTCTTCCAGTACCTCAGCGAGACGGCTGATGAAGCGCAGGTGCGGTTCCCGAACGCTGACCTAGTGTTTCTGGGGGACTTCAATGGCCATCACATTGAATGGCTGGGGTCCCTCAAGACTGATCATGCGGGTAGAGCCGCCCATGCGTTCGCTCTCTCCCACGGTCTGACCCAGATGGTATGCGGGATCACCCGGATACCAGACAGGTCAGATCACGCGCCCGCTCTGCTGGATCTACTGCTGACGAGTCGCCCAGCCCAGTACAGTGTTTCGGTAGGAGCCCCACTGGGTAGTTCCGACCACTGTGTTGTTCACGCTGGCATGAAGGTGTCACCTCCTGCACGTCCTGTGCAAACGTCACGACGACTATGGCACTACTCGTCAGCGGATTGGGACGGTCTACGCGATTATTTTGCGTCCGTCCCCTGGAGCCAGCGCTGCTTTGTAGGAAAGGCTCCTTCGGATAGTGCTTCTGCTATTGCTGGTGAGATCAGTTTAGGGATGGATTATTACATCCCTTTCACTGATGTCGCCAGTATCCGCAGAGCCCGTCCCTGGTTCGGGCGAGATTGTGCCAAAGCTGTTCGACAAAAACAGTCGGCATATCGCGCCTGGATCAGGGCCCGGGCTGTGCGCGACCCAAACGTGGGCCACCTCAAAGCAGCGTACAACCGGGCCACAAAGTCGAGTAAGAGGGCCTTTAAGAGAGCGGATGCCCAGCGCGTCGCGCGGCTTGGTCAGGAGCTCACTTCCCATCCCACGGGCAGCCGTGGATTTTGGCAACTGGCCAAAGCCGTGCAATCTAACTTTTGTCAGCCCTCGCTGCCACCGCTGCGTTACCCAGATGGAACACTGGCTCACAAAGCCCAAGAGAAAGCGGATATGCTCGCAGACCTCTTTGCGGCTAATTCCCGGGTCGACGACCGTGGCCTGCAGCCCCCCGCCATCGCCAACTGTGGCCACACAATGCCTGATATTGTTATCAGGCAATGTGATGTACGGGCAGTGCTGCGGTCACTCGACACGCGGAAAGCCAGTGGCCCTGACGGCATTCCGGCGGTGGTGCTACGAAAATGTGCAGCTGAGTTGTCTCCAGTATTAACGCGTCTGTACCGCCTGTCATACTCTTCAGGGCTCGTGCCGGAGGTCTGGAAGGAGGCGAACGTACAACCGATCCCCAAGAAAGGGGATCGGTCCGATCCAGGCAACTATCGACCCATAGCTGTCACCTCAGTCATTTGCAAGGTGCTTGAGCTCCTTATAAATAAGCAGCTCATGCAATTCCTAGAGGATCACTCGCTAATCAATGATCGACAATACGGCTTCAGGCCAAAGCGATCAACGGGTGATCTTCTGGCATTCGTAGCGCATGTCTGGGGTGGGGCTATGGAAAGGCACGGCGAGTCCTTGGCTATTAGCCTGGACATCGCCAAAGCCTTCGATAGGGTCTGGCATGCTTCGCTCCTTTCCAAGCTTCCGGCATATGGTCTACCTCCTCAACTGTGCAGCTGGATTGCCAGCTTTTTAAACGAGCGCCGAGTGCGGGTCCTCTGCGATGGCCAGGCTTCTCGCTTCTTGCAAGTGAATGCCGGGGTACCGCAGGGGTCCGTACTATCACCAACTCTCTTTCTTCTGCATATCAATGATATGCTATCCCTCGGGAACATTCATTGCTATGCAGATGACAGCACACTGCACGGGAGTTACTCGGTTCGTCCGACGGCGGGGCGATCTGAGATTGAGGAGGAGAGACGACGACTCGTGGCTGATCTCGACCGTAACCTCGACAGTATCTCTCAATGGGGTACCGAGAACCTGGTCGAGTTCAATGCCCGCAAAACACAGGCGTGTGCATTTACTGCGAAGAAATCTCCTTTTCCTTCCCCTACCCTCTCTTCAGAATGCATTATTACCAATGAAGGACAACCTTGATATCCTTGGCATAGACGTTCGTCGAGAGCTCAATAATAAAAACTACATCGAAAGATGTATAGGGCTAGCTTCACGGAAACTAGGAATACTGAATAAGGTAAAGAGATTCTTTACACCGGACCAGAGGTGTCTGCTGTACAAGACGCAGATTAGACCCTGCGTCGAATACTGCTCTCACCTCTGGGACGGCTCCGCGAAGTATCTGCTGGACGCTCTCGACGCTATGCAGCGACGGGCTATCCGTATTATTGGTTGTCCGGAGGTAACGGGAAGCCTTGAGCCGCTAGCTCAGCGCCGAACAATAGCTTCCTTGGCCGCATTCTACCGTATTTACCACGGCGAGTGTTCTGAAGAGCTCTTCAATCTGATCCCACCCTCTTCCTTCCGATCCCGAACGACTCGTGCCGGGCAGAGATGCCACCCCCACACAGTGGATAGCATGTTCGCGAGAACCGAACGTTTTAAACGTTCGTTTCTCTGCCGAACGATAGTGGCCTGGAACGCCCTGCCTGTGCACGTGTTTCCTCCCACATATAATCCTGGGTTCTTTAAGCGGAGCGTGAAGAGGCACATCAGTAGGTCGTCAAGTTGAGGGCCACTCTCAATAGTAATGTGTGCTGTGAGAGTGGCCCACAATCGCTAGACGTCGTCACGACTTACCACCAGGCGGGCGGCGTCAATTTGGCGAACCAAATAAATAAAAAAAAAAAAAAAAAAAAAAAAAACAACAGAAATCGAACAAGAAGCCAACAGACTAGACGCCGCTCTTAGGGAAACCTACCACAAGGCATGCCCACTGAAAGAGATACGACCAGGGGAGGGTCAACCCTGGTGGACAAAGGCTCTAGAGAAGTAAAGAAAAAAGACAAGGCGAGCTCTCAGAAAAGCCCTAGATAAGAACGACGACGAGAGCTGGCAAGAATACAGAAAAGTTAGAAATATATATAAGAAAGAATGCAGAAGGGAAAACAGGAACAGCTGGAAAACGTTCTGCGCAGGGGTTGAAAAATACCCAGACGCGGCGAGACTAGTGAAAATGTTTTCCAAGGGCAACACATGCAAACTAGGAAGCATTAAGAACGGGGATGAACTCATCACCGACCCCAAAAGGATACTGGAAGTGATGCTAGGCACACACTTTCCAGGAAGCGTAGAAGACACAAATGATAACGTACCGCCCAACCTAAATCCCATAGAGGAACAGGAGACGTGTGCAATCATCACAGAAGAACATTTACAGTGGAGCGTGAGGTCCTTCCAACCATACAAGGCTGCTGGACCAGACGAAATCTTCCCAAAAATGTTACAGACAGCAATCAGACACAGACAAAGATCTACTTAATCTTTATAACAGTAGTATCACAACCAAGTATATTCCAAGCAAGTGGAGAGAGGTGAGAGCGGTCTTCAACCCAAAACCGGGGAAGACATCGTATCAGGAGGCACAGTCCTTCAGATGCATCAGCCTCTCCTCATTCATTCTGAAGACACTGGAGAAAATCCTAGACAGATTAATAAGAGAACAAATACAGAAAAGTGGATCTCCACTGCACCTAAACCAACATGCATACATGGAGGGCAAGTCAACCGAGATGGCCCTACATAACCTGGTTATAAGAGTGCAAAGATCAATAAGCAACCAAGAATATGCACTAGGCTGCTTCTTCGATGTTGAGGGCGCATTTGACAAAGCAACCCCCGACTCAATAGAAGACACCCTAAACCGTGAGGGCATTGATAAAGATCTATCAGGATGGGTGAAAAATATGCTTAAACACCGAAAAATACAGGCAGGAACAACACATAGAGTGGTGGCAAAAAAGAGGCTTCCCCAAGGGGGATGCCTATCCCCACTACTGTGGTGCCTGCTAATAGATGAACTAATAAAAAAGATTAACGGGATGTACATATACACGCAAGTCTACTCTTACGACGGCGTGCTCCTAATGACAGGAAAAGTCCTCAGCGTCATGTGTGAAATCATGAACAGAGGGCTAAAAGAAGCGTTAGTATGGTGCAGGAGTAAAGGCCTCGACCTGAACCCGGACAAAACTAAGTTAGTTTTGTTCACCAACAAGAGAAAAATAGAAGGTGCTATACCAGTGAGACTAGATAATCACGACCTAGAAAAAGTTAGGGAGGTGAAATATCTAGGAGTAACTCTGGACAGCAAGCTAACTTTCAAGACTCATATCAGCAACACATGTACAAAGGCTAAAATGGCATTGATGCAGTGTAAAAGGACAATAGGAAGAACCTGGGGAATAAAACCAGCGGTAGTGTTATGGATATACAAGGCAATAATTTTGCCAAGAATCCTGCATGGAGCCCTGGTATGGTGGCACAAGGCTGCCACAGGAGAAAACAAGCAATAGTACCTAACTAGACAAAGTCCAAAGGTTAGCGGCCCTCATGACCACGGGCGCGATGAGGTCCACACCAACAGCCGCGCTAGAGATCATGTTAAGACTGAACCCCTTGGACTTAGAAATAAACCGAAAGGCGACTGAACAATGGTTCAAACTCAGAAGCATTGGCCTATGGACCGGAAACTTCATGGACAAAGGTCATGCAAGCATAAGCAAGAACTACGAAGAAAAATTGTCAATGATCCTTTCCAATAATGACCTTATCTGGAAGGAGAGAACTTTTGACAAGAAATACAGAATACACATAGGGACACGAGATGAATGGCAGATAGATCCCAGTGATACTATCTGCTATACAGATGGTTCAAGAAAGGAATTGACTAAACTATCTGGATCGGGAGTGCATATAAAATGCGATGACGGAACAGAAATAGATAAGTCAATACCTCTAGGAAGATTTGCAAGCGTCTTTCAAGCAGAGATATATGCCATTAAGGAATGCGGGGAAATAGTGGAACACCTTACCACAATGGGTAAGGTGACCATTTACAGCGATAGCCAGGCTGCACTGAAAGCACTTGACAAAGTGGAGACAACATCAGCAATAGTTAAGGAATGTAAGAAATAATTGGACAAGCTGGCCAAGGACATCGACCTAACGATTGGTTGGGAATTTAACTCGGGCAACGAGCGGGCCGACGAACTAGCCAGAGAAGGTGCTGACGAAAACTTTGTGGGACCGGAGCCCCGGCTGCCTATAGCGCACAAAATCACCAAAGGAGTAATAAAGTAGAAACCAACCAAAGATGGACTGGAATGAGTCAGTCGAAAATCTTCATCAAGGGAATGGACAAGAAAAGGACGAGTCATTTCATGAAACTCCCAAGAGGAAACATGAGGCTCGCCATAGAAATGATAACAGGACACTGCCGACTGAACAGACACCTGACAGTGATAGGAGTAAGAACCGACCCCAAATGCCCAGAGTGCATGGACAGTGAAGAAACAAGCTTCCACCTGCTGGCTGAATGCCCCATGTACTCACTGATCAGATGGGAAATCCTGGGGTTGGATAGACTGAACGAAGAAGATATAAGCAATCTGAAGGTGGAACAGTTGATAAGATTCATAAAGGGCACAGGAAGGTTCGACGGGGCGCTGTAAGCTGGATCAACCATACTCTCCCCAATGGGAGAACTGGGGAAATGGACGAAATGGCCCGCAAACATTGCGGGTGGATCGTCCGTCCGGTCACCGGCGTCCCCATTGGAAATAATAATAATCATCACAATTTTTTTCAGATTTTTCGAGTCCACCATTTAGATTTTAAAGGGGAGGGTTGGAGGGGGGCTCTGTCTTACCAAAAAAATGAGCTACAAAGTTGAATATCTGATCATGTTGTTACTGTCATTGTCGCTGTCTTACCAAAATCATTGTCATTGGTGGGTGTAGTGATCAAGTTAAAATTACACTTTTCAAAGCATACTGCCAGTCCTTCTACACGTGCAGTTTATGGGTCAACTGCACGCGGCGGACGTACAGCGATCTGCGAGTCCAGTATAACAATGCGTACAGGGTGCTGATGGGACTACCACGGTTCTGCAGTGCGTCAGGTATGTTTGCAGTTTGCCCTCCACAAAATTGTCGGACCAATGTTTCACTGTGCAAGCAGTCCGGTTGTGGAATGCGTTGCCCCTACAGATTAGAAGTGCACAGACAATCTCTTACTTTAAAAATATGGTAAAAAAATATTATCTCTCCTTCTGCGATTGAATACCTACTTGTCAATTTGTCATCGTCACTGTCACTAATTTGTATATTAGTATGTGTATAATCTAATAAATATTTCAAATTACTGGTTTGCTACTTATATCTAATGAACGTTTATATTAATTGACCATTTTCACCATGTACTACAACAGACAATAAAACGCCACAGCACGCAAACAGCCTTCACTTGGCTGTTCTCTCTGAGACAGTCTTGATAATGCCTCGTTTAGAGGTGAAACAATTGTCGACGTTTTATTGTCTTTTGTTTTTGCGAAAATAATGCTATTATATTTTGAAAAGTTTTAACATCTTACTTATGTACCATTACTTTGTCATGGATTTTCGCCAGGTAACGCCTGTTTCCATCCAATATTTGACTCTATTTATTATTAGAAAAATAGCTACATGTGCGAATCCTCGACGAGCCGCTAGTAGGTAGGTACCTAGTTTGTAATTTAACAAAGGTGTAACGTTGAAGAGATAGTTACTACCCGTTAGGGGGTTGTTTGTTAGATAGAAGTAAGAACTCTTAGCTACGATTGAATTAACAATTAGGTATATTGCAAATAATACATGAGACACAAGATAAATATACTAGGGTTACAAAGATAGGTCAGGGCGTAGTCCGAGGTCCTCGACACGTAAATCTGAGACAGGTGTAGCTTGAGAGTATCACACCTGACTTGTGCTGGTGGCCAAGAGATGCTGGTAGGATGTTGCACGACGTATTTATACAGCGCCGCGGTGAGGAAGACTGGCGCGGCGCGCGCCGGGGCGACGAGGTAGTGGTCGACGTACGTAGGTACGTCAACGTCACAAAGGCATTTACTTATTAATAAGTAAAGCTACCAGAAATATAAGTACACCAAAAGCCTTTTTCACTGTTGACTTACAAAGTTAATAAATTAGGATAAAGTAAAGTACTTACTTACTCCTTTTGAAAGGAAAATATTTACATAACAACGACTCCAGAATTATATTTTCATTGTTATTGGACGGAGTTTATATAAAAAGTAAAATAATTTTGTGATATCCTGAAGCTTTGTTGGTATAACATTGCTTAAACGTCGAAGAGGATTATGGAGTGTCACGGCGTGATAGAAATTAATCAGACTGTTCTTTGGAGTGATAAATGGGAAACGTATCAAATCTTGACAATTTTGTATCAGATATGATACGTATATTCTGGAAGCCACTTATAAAGGCGGAAAGTAATTTCGAGGTTTAGAGGGGTCCCACCAAGATCTTGGGGTCTTAAGCCAAGCTCACCTGTAAGCTGTGCACCTGCTGATAAACGGACGAGGCTCTGGCAAATATATTCCCCAGAAACGGCAGTAGGCTTGCCACTTATAACGTGGGGGTTAACAAATTGCTGAAATGTGGGTGTAATAACCGCCTCTGTTTAGCCTTTCGGGGATAAAGACATGCTTTGTGTGTCTGCTTACTCACTCGATACAATAGTGTGATTATTAAAGTACGGCTTCTGTAACAAATCTTCTTCATCATTTTCTTCTAGGTGACTACCTGAGAGGCTCGATATTGGCAGCTAGGACGGAGAGTGGGCCCTTTAAAAACCGGCCAAGTGCGAGTCAGACTCGCGCACGAATGGATTCCATACAATTGTCTCTAAAAACGGCAAAAAATCACGTTTGTTGTATGGGAGCCTCCTTCACAATTAATTATTCGTTTTATTAAACTTTTTGGTATTTCATCTGTGAAAATTAAAACTTTCTAACTATCACGGGTCACGAGATACAACTTGGTGACAGACGAATTGACTTCCCAGGGTTCCCGTTAAAAGCTCCAACCATAATAATTATCGGTGTCAGCCGCGAGAAACTAGTTGGCAGATTCCGGAAACTGCCATTAACTGCGAGAATCTTATTGAACACGACTCTGAAACTCTAAAGCACTTTTCACTATCTTAAAGATACCTAGAAGCGGAATTGACTAGGAAAATTTAACGTCCGGGAACACCAGATTTCCAAATCATATAGAATTAATTTTACTTGTAAATTGGACGCTGGTAGCGTATTTGAAACCTGGTTTAAATCGTAAAAGTAATAAATTACATCCTCTGGCAATGATTACCTTAATGGACAATATTATGGCGCTTTAAGCCGTTCACAAAGGCACTGCTCATGGGATCAATTTATTGGCACATTTGAGTAATGTTTCAAATTTTCATCATATATTATATATATACCATTTTACGACAGTTTATTACAACGATACAAAAGGATACATGTGTCACCAAAAACAGTTTGTCTAAAAAAAGCAAGAATAAATTTTGAAAATAACCTACGACGCGTTAAAATGTAATTGAAAAGGGATAAAATAATTTTAAAGAATATTCTGCATCGCCCTCTAGTGAGTTAAACTGCATCAATATCAGATTAGTAGTTTTGGTCAGCGCACCGCGGTGAGTTTTTACCGTAACACCTATCTAAGAACATACACCAATCAAAGCCGAACCCGTAACTGAACTGTATCAAAATCGGACCAGTTATTTTAGAGAAAAATGGCAACATGTATTTGCACAAACAAACAAACACACATACAATCAAACATCCTCTCACCCCAAACTCATGTACCGTCTCCATTCCGTCGTGGGTAATAAGGACTTAAATAATATCACCAAATCAACCATTATAATGACATACTAGAATCCTGTCTAACTTATTTAACACAAAAACAAACAAACACACAAACAAACATCCTCTCACCCCAAACGCATATACTGTCTCCGTTCCGTCGTGAGTATAAAATGAGTTTACAACATAAAAAGATTAATCAAATACAAAACAAAATTTTGTTTAAATTTTTGTCTGTCTGTAGACAGAGTGTCTGAAACAGCCACCAACAAAGGTAAAATGTGTGTAGACCTGCATACCGTTACCTATGTATGAACTGCATACATCATCAAAATTCCCTCATCTTCAAAATTACTAATGGAATTTTGTGGGGTTTTCATTAGTAGACGAAACTCAACTCTGGATAACATTATAAGCTTTGACTCATCAAAATACGATGGTCTCAGAAAAAGTTTGTCCGGAATTTCGGTATCAGATATATTTTCGGGAGTTTTGCAAACTAAAAATATAAATATAAATTTAAATTTTGGTGTATTCTTTATCATTGACCAAATTATCTCTAAATTTTGAAATTCTTTCAAAATCACCACCTTAAAATAAAATGGAAGTAATGATATATTCTCACTAGTTCCACTGTCACTTTGTCCCATGGAACTAGTGATACTTATTTTTTCTCACTAGTTCCGTTTATTTTTGACAATGGAACAAGTGACAACAGAACTTAATCGGATTAGTCTCACTAGTTCCATGGGACAAATTGACAGTGGAACTAGTGAGAATATACCGAAATAATAGGTACACATCACATTGAAGACTTCTATTAAATAATATCAAGTAGACAATCACAGTCCTACCCTATTATTTGTTAGTCGGAACCTGTCGGAACGATTCCGATGGACTGACATAATCCAATTGCGACATTTACGATCCTTCGGGGAGTGCTGGAGTGGTCTATTCATAGTCGAGGTCACATAACACACGAACTAGCTTTGATTTTTCTACATTGTTCAGCAACATATAGAAAACGCGAAATTCTTTACATTATATACTTTTTTAAATCTATTCATTGTTTGCTTTGACAAAATAAGAAATAATATCACACATAATCTCTGATATAGTACACATTTCACCAGTATTTTTTCGGTTTCACATAATAGATATGGGGGTAACCTATTGCTGCTAACCTGGCACTTGTTTGCCAGAGCCTCGTTTCAACTAGTGCTCCACCTGCAGGCGAGATGAGGTCGACCCCGCACGACAATGTCAGATTCTTCAAAATTCAATAAAGATAGAATGCTGAAGTTAATCTTAAGCGATAGTATAACTTTCTGGGGACCTATAGCTTGCTGCTAGCTTCCAAAAAATATATCACCTATAAAATAATGATAACAGTAACAAAACCTTAACATTCCTCTTGAATATCAATCCGCAGTTGGGACCCCTGCTGTTCTAATGTAAAACTGACGTTATTACAATCGTGACCTGCATCACATTTGATACGAACAGTACAATATTGTGTATAGGTAGGTACATCCATGTGTTATTTCTATTTTCACCAACATTTTCTGGCCTAAATAGCACTCCCCAGCTATCAAGAATAGTGTGTTTGAAGAATAATTCATTTCCCATATTACTTCGAAACAAGGCTAGGTAAATAATGTATATTTATAATCTTACTAACGTCACAGAAGTAAACTAACCGTCTCGTCCGAAAGAGTGAAATTGCTAACTGATTAGTGAAACGAACAAGATGTAACATAGTTTAGAGATAAAACGGTCTTACGTCATTTATATATTGACAGAACTCGAACTTCATAATGTTTTCATATTTAAAGGCATATTACTAAAATACTAGCGAACGCTTGCGTGACAAATATACACATAAACCTTCCTCGAGAACCACTCTATCCATTAGTGAAAATTGCATCAAAATCCGTTGTGTAGTTTTAAAGATCTAAGCATACATAGGTAACGGAAGTGACTTTGCTTCATACTATGTTATGATAGTTGATGTGTTTAGTTTCGAGACATTAATTTAGAATAGAGCACAGTGAGTCTGTTGTCGCTTCGAGTTAGGGAGGCCTCATCTATGGGTACGTATGTACTACTATTCCCTACTCTGTGTTATGGGTCTTTTGGGTAGGACTCATAGATGACACCCACGATATTCCACTACAGAACTGTTTCATTTTCGTAAACTAATGACAATTAACAAACTTTTTTTTTGTATTTCAAAGCAATGAGTTTGCTTAAACTATTCTTAAAATATTAAGAAAGAAATTATAAATAGATCACAAAAACTGATGTCATTGGCGGGACTCGAACCTACGGCCTTTCCCTAACAGGGGGACTGCTCTGACCAACTGAGCTACGATGACCACTACCGAAGACATCGAATTTTTGCTTCATATCATATTCATAATTTCTACATCGCGCTATTAAGGTTGGCGTTGGATCCACCTACCGCAGTTCTACCGAACCACGGCCTTTCCCTAACAGGGGGACTGCTCTGACCAACTGAGCTTTTCTACATCGTGCTATTAAGGTTAGCGTTGGATCCACCTACCAGTTCGGTAGAACCGTGCCGTGTGGGTTCGAGTCCCGCCGATGACATCAGTTTTTGTGATCTATTTATAATTTCTTTCTTAATATTTTAAGAATAGTTTAAGCAAACTCATTGCTTTGAAATACAAAAGTAAGGATTCATCTAAAAATTCAGTGTTTAAATATCGTTGTAACACGATACACTGGTACCGTCAGTTCGGTAGAACTGCGGTAGGTGGATCCAACGCTAACCTTAATAGCGCGATGTAGAAATTATGAATATGATATGAAGCAAACATTCCATGTCGTCGGTAGTGGTCATCGTAGCTCAGTTGGTCAGAGCAGTCCCTCTGTTAGGGAAAGGCCGTGGGTTCGAGTCCCACCGATGACATCAGTAGTCTGGTCAATTTAGACCATTCGAGGTTGTAACTTTGGACTCCTTAGGGCTAGGTCAAATTTTCTATTTTTGGCTTGCCTCCAGATCGAGGGCTACCCATAGAGGGGTCAACCATCATTGTAGCATTAGCAGTTCTCGAGAGCTAAGGGGGGACAAAAATGGGACCTCGTAGTGGGTCTGGGCGTGGATACCCTCTCGCTGGAGACCATGCTTCAAGCCATGGTCTCCAGCGGGAGTAGGTGGAACGCGGCCGTGTCCTTCTGCGAGCAAGTTGTGCTCGCGAAGGAGGCGGCTGAGAGGGAGAGGGAGCGTACCCTCCCCGCCGAGTTCCGTAGTCAGCGGCGAGGGCGCCGCAGACTCATCTACGCCCAAGACCATCGACCTCCATGATCGGGGCCTGAGGACGGCGGGATCGCCACCCGTCGTCCTTACAGAAGCAGGCTAGAAGGGTTGCGTGCTGCGGGGCCTTTGCCCCATAGCACGCAACCAGATTCACTCACTGACGCGGGATAAAACCCTACCCCAACGACGCGGGATTGTCATCCCGACCCAACCCCCGCAGAGACCACAGAGGTGGTCAAAGTCCGCCGGGCGCCACTGGAAATACGTTCTGCTTGTAACCAGAGACGCCCGGCAACGGACGTTAGAGCGGCCACGGCCTTGGTCGCGGAACTAAAAAAAAAAATACTATTTAAGTATATCAGATCTATATTAATATGCAATACAATCGTATCAAGTACTGACATTGAGAATGTCAATGTTGTTTAGTGTGCAATATAATACTCTCGGAAAGAACAAACAAATAAACATGGGATTTTAAACGGTTTGCATCAAAATTTATTTACAAAATACAACTATACTATACTTATCGTTTAATCCTTAAACAAATATCTACACAGTACCATTATAGCTAACGGCAACAAGCAACGACACATTGAAATTGATGAACTAGAACCTACTAAAGTACCTATAGATAGGTATGTACATAAAACCCTTAGATTTTACGACGTAAACATATGCTAATCAAATCGCACTGGAGGCTATAAACTCACATAGCGTTACACAGAAATTTAGATTTACGACTTATACACATATCACCTCTATCGAGTTATAAATACTATCGCAGAATTCACTAAGTTTATTTGTTCAATTTTAATGGAAAATTCTGAAGTTATCTTTAAAATTTCACGTTATTGAATCAAGAAATCGCAGCTCAAATCACAGTTGTAATTCATGACTTTACAACAACGGTATTCAAATTACACTTCTTTCACATACAAGAAGTTCATTTATAACACAAATATGTTCAAAGTTTCACTTAGTTCTCTTTAACACTATTCCACAAATTGTTCACTATTCTAAACATACGTAGTCTGAAGTTCAGTATGGGAACTAGCACGTTGTGTGGGCGCACAACGATTTCTAATCATTTGTCCAAACGTAGTCCTGAATTGACGAGACATGGAGCAGTAAAGGACAAAGTTAATGGCACCATTGAGAAGTGCCAAAGCGTCCATCAACTCGCCAAATAAATTGTAACAATGCTTGAAGAAACATTTCCCCAAAACTCCACTAAGCAGACCTGAAATAAACAACATTATATTCTATTATCACTATAAAAATTGTGGTGGTTCCTAATATTCTTAAATAGAAAGAAATTAGGAAAACAACTAAAAAAGCACTTCAAACATTTATAAAAAAACCGACTTCCAATAATTACCGGAATGGTACCAAATAATAATTGTTGGAATAGGACCAAATTGAAATGGGACCACAATCATCGAAAGCAGTAGCTTTTAATTAAAATTTCAAAATCGGTTGACCCAGTCGAAGGCTATGAGGTAAGTACCTAACAAACATAAAAAACAGAGGTAAATTGACAACCACATACTTTTTTTTTCAATTATTCTTTTTCTGTTTGGTCTAACTAAAACTATTCTTAAAATTACAATAATTTACCGAGCGAGCGAAGCGTCTCAGTTTTAACTCGAGGACTGGCCGATTTGGCGTTGTTGGTATTTGTGTCAGTTCCGGTCTACAGGCCGCATTTTTCAGCCGATTTTCATGAAATTTGGCACAAGTGTTCTTTGTTGCAAGGCGCAACTTTTGTCGAAGGGATTTTTCGATTGGGGGGAAAATGGGGGAGAAATGGGGGGAAAATGCGAAAATAACGCGAGGTCTACTGTTCACATAATCACTAGTACAGGTAGATAGGATTACCACTATTCGGTCTTTGTGCATGATGCAACTGTACTACGACATTTTTAGCATACTCTATTTTTTTGACTATCAAAATCTGTTCTAACTTAATACATACCCAAAATCCCTTGAGGAAATTCAGTCAAAAGAAACAGCAATAAAACAGCGACTAGCATTTTAGTTGTCCTATCTGTTCTGCGCTCTGCCTTAGACCTTTTTGTTGGTTTTCGTGTAAACACATTTCCTTTCCCATTGACAACTGTGGTTGCTGGACAGGCACTATACCCTTTGAGTACTTTCTTTCTATTATTTGCTCTGTACAATGCTCGAATCAACCAAGCGCTGATAACTGTTAATATGACGCAAGGCAACAGTTTAATGAGTACGGCATGAACCCAAAAGTTTAGCTGGTACAGGCGGCCGTTGTAATTAGAATCCACGAAATATACTTTTGAGAGTAAATTCTCGCCTTTATTGTAGCTGAACTCTTTGTGAATTGTGAACACCTGAAGGAAAAACAATAGTTATGAAAAGTTACATAATATGTACATAATAATCACGATTGTTTCCTACACAGAAACATATTGTACCGAGTTACGCTGAATTCTTGGTAGTAACTATACATACATAATATATCACGCCTATATCCCCTAAGGGGTAGGCAGAGGTGCATTACACGCCCACTCTTTGCCAGTTTATTTTTTGGTCCCACTTAATAGGGGGTAAGCCTATTTATTGCCGTAACCGGACAATGTAGAAAGCTTTTTTTTAAAGATTTTATATTATAGTTTATGTCCAAAGCAGCCGAATGAGTATCATAATAAAGAGTAGTAGCTATGTTATAATTTTGAAAAAAAATTGAAGTCCCGTTGACTTGCGATAGTGTTGATTAAAGGCAACTACATCTTACGTGCCAGCCGCTGTGGCACAGCCAATTAAAGTCCTGGGTGTCTCGGACTATAGTAGTAGTAACCATAATTGTTTGTTTGCCGGGGTCTACCGCTTGACAGGTGTTCTATTTGCTGGTTAGGTTGGCTGACCAGGATAATCTTGGTATTTGCACTCACCACAAGGAATGTCTCATTATGAACTTATTAAGAAACTACCCTCAAATGGTCACGAAAACAATATACCTACACCATCCAAATACAATGACTTAAAACCTCCAAGTCTTATAACTATTAAAAGATATATCATTGATCTTAATTCTTATCTTTACATTTATTTTGCAAGTCAACTTGCCCCAAATTCTTTAGATAAAACTAAAATCAATTAATTAGAGTTGACCACAAAATTATTGTAATGGTAGTGCTGCCCAAGTCAAATTCGAACTTTGAATTACGCAGATCAACCACAAAACGTAAATTCACTTAATGTTTTGTTGAAATTTCAAAACTTGGCTCGAAAACGTTTCCATAATTATGTGAACATTATTTACACAATATTAATCAGAGAATTCCAATTTAGCAATTAAAGTTAGTCCTTTTCAATTAGATTCGTGCTTATTTTTAATTATACTGTGAAGACGACAAGCTTGATGTCTGTATCATGTTTTCTTTTGTTACACTTCTTTACTTGTTAATTGGAAATTATTAGAACTTATACTTATATTTGCAGGCCTATGTCACTCGCCTAACAATCGCAAAAAAATACGTGACGTCAGCTACAACTTGAAGTTGTAATTCAGTAAGGGTTGTCTCTTGTTTGTGACACGGCATTGACCATAGAGTTGATATTGAGGCATTAACGTCATAATTATTGGTCAAATTATGCTGGTAGGTATATATTTTACTTTACTGGACAACCCTAACGTTTGAATGATGTTATCTGTAAACAAAAGAACTTGCTTTAATTAACGTCGGAGTGCAAGTTCTGTATGTAAGTACTATCCCCTATTCCGTGATATTAGGCAGGACTCCAACAACGAACGGCGCTCGTATGTGTGTGTGTGTGTGTGTGTGTGATAGAACGTTATTACAATGTCTTTCTTATCCTATTTTACAATGTCTTTCTTATCTTATTATAAATTATTTTACTTACGAAATATGATGGTATACATAATATTGGTGGTAGAACGAAACTGAGCAATATTGCTAAGGTGCACCTTTTATCTGTGCAGAGTGTCGAACTGTGCGTAGGGTATCTGTGAACAAAATAATTAATATTATTTAACAATATATTCCACGAGTTATAGTCTGTCAAAGCCTTACGACTGTTCAGACCAAAAACCTAATGAAACTTAAACTATCAACTCAGACTTACAACCAGTCTATCTGCACAGGCTTTTATTTCAATAATTGTACTCGTATGTAAAGCTGCGATCAAATATTACAGTTTTCGGAGTCTACAAACCATGGACGTATAATATCTCTATGCTACAAACAAACACGATCGCGGTAAAAAAGATTTTCAATTATGTTTATACGACTCCTAATATTTCACATATTTTTTTATTATTATTTTATTTATTTCAGGCAACAAATAGAAAAGTTACAGGTGGTATAAACTTATTCTACGGCCCATAGATAAATACCTTAAAACTAAGAATACATATAGATATTATAAAGTTGTGTTAGTGATAGAACCTTAAGACTAGTGTTAGTAAACACTTCACTATCGCACTTAGGTCCTTTTGCGTTCCGGTGGTAACGATCCGCGGAAGCGACGGAATACCACACACGCCCTGTGGCCAGAAGTTCTCCTGCATGACGAGGCTCAGGCGACTGTTGGGCACTGACGTTGCGGCTCCAACAGCTGTAGTCTCGGCGCGAAGTTGCCCTTCTTGCGCACGTACTCCACGATGTTCTCCGCCATAGTGGTGTAGTGTAGGCGGGATATAATAATACACTAGTGTACTCGGTACTGCGGCACGCAGCGCTGTGCTGGACTGCGTTGCATGTGTGCCGCAACGGTTCCCTTTGGTTCGCGATCGGCGCTTCCTACTTTGCACCGTCACAAACACATCATTATTATTAACTTTATTAACTTTGTCTGGACGTCCGCCAGGCTCGCCTTTAAGGACACTATATCCTTTAAAAGGCAGGTAACGTCGACCTGATCAAATGTGACAGAAGGAAGCTTCGATAAGTCCTAGGCCACAAACGTAGGCACGTCGTCGGGATCGGTTGCCTTAAGCAGCGTGATGATATCCTGTATGCTCTTCCTTGTCCCGTCACGCCGGCGGGACACCATCTGGTCGCTCTTATTGAGTACGCTGTACAATAGCCGCTTGGAGGCAGCTATATCTTCATGGCTGAAACTTGACGAACAGATCTGGAGCCGACAGCTCGTCCATCACATCCAGCTTCTGTTGCAGGAACGCCAGTAATTCGTTTGCGACAAGTTGCGAACTCATCGCAATACATGCAACGGCTGACGCCGAACTACACTATAATGAGTATAAGTCTGCAAACACGTCCGCATCAAAACGCGGCCTATACAAGACTGACATAGATTTTTATGTTTCAAATATGATTAGAATTTAGGCCGATACCTCACCGAGACGCCATGGCGACGTGGCCAGCGACGTCGCCAACTAGTTCTCATTGAGATATATGACGGCTAACTCACTTGGCGACCGACTGGCAACGTCGCCAGTCGGTCGCCAAGTGTCATATATCTCAATGAGAACTAGTTGGCGACGTCGCTGGCCACGTCGCCATGGCGTCTCGGTGAGGTATCGGCCTAATGCACGGATATCAGCATTTTATACTAAACATTTACATTTTAAACTACCTAAGCTATTAATTTGTGTTAAGTACTTACGTAATTAACATTAATAATTCTTTAAATTCCCACAGCCGCACTACCTATGTTACGACGTCGCTGGCCACGTCGCCATGGCGTCTCGGTGAGGTATCGGCCTTAGGGGACTACTGCTATCAATTGACCTACTGCCTTAGATTCATAAAGGAAAATTATAACTCTAAAATAGTCACATGAGGTAACTCGCCGTGGTCACCTATCGTTTCCTGTTCAACTGTCGTTAGGTCACAGAGGGCCATATTGATGAACCATTCGATAAGAAGAATTAATCAACAAACGATGGTTGAACAAGACCTAGCTAGTCTAGTGCAAATGAAAGAATTTCCGAGAACACAAAAAACATATATTTTACTTACTATAACTTATTCTTTGAAAACAAACTATAGCTTGAATTTAAATCGATCGGCGCCATCTAGCATCCAAATCTAAAAACTACTTTGTGACCTTAACATTCCGCCCACCAAGGACAGAATGATCCTTCACAGTCAAAACCCATCCACCATGCCATTTGGTGAATCCCAATACATCTTAATAACCTACAGCTAACAATATTATGTACAAAACTTAACTGCGAAACCCACAATACAACCAAAGTAAAAAAAAAACACAATACAAGGTGAAAGCAACAATATAGAACAGTTAATTATCATTAACAGGGTCCAATCATCAAAGTAAGTTTAATGACACTCCATTTTTATATTTACAGGATGCGTCAAAAACCACACGATGCGTCAAAAACCACACGGACATTAGTTGTTAACTTGCCTTCTCCTATAACTGCATGATGCGGTAGGTATACTGCTAGTACTTTGCTTTTATCCGGTTGCTTTACTAGCTTCATGTGATCCAGGTGTAAATATTCATTTATTACTTCTGGTATATCTATCCTTTACTATTGTGTCAGTAATAAATGTTCTTTCTAAGTTTTTAAATCTTCTAATTGCTATTTCTCGTGAATCTCCACTTTAACAGGAAGGAATACCTTTACGAAACGGCAACCTGACCACGTATCTCGCATCCGAACTACGACAAGTTGTTGCAGTGAAGAAGTCCTCACACCTTTGTTCTTCTGATGTTAACATTTTTTTATTTATTAAACTTTCTGATTCTAATTCCCAAAAGCGTTTTAAATCAAACTCTTCCATGCAAACATGTAGAACTGATATCCTGTTTTTATTTGTAGCATTATCTACGGACCCGGATATTATCCACCCAAAAGTGGTGCACTGTGCCACTAGAGCTCCCGTAGGCGCTCGCAACAAACCCTTCTTCAATATTTGCACGTAAACGTTTGCTCCTAGCAACATATTTATCCCGTTTGGTACATCAAATTGAGGATCAGCTAACTTAACCTTGGATAACTCATCCCTATCCAGGAACGAGATTTTCGTTCCGGATGTGTAACTTGTAATGTTTTTCAACACAAATGCCTTTACTTCCAATACAATATTAGTATCAATTTTTGACCTTAATGTAATTACAACCATTGACTTAGACAATGACGACTGTTGACCACCCAAACCTGATACGACGGTGGTAACCCTAATTCATTTTAAACCGAGACTCTGACCTGTAATTGTAGCATATTGACCAAGTAATTAGAGCATTATTAGACCCTGGTCTAATAATGCTCTAATTACTTGGTATTGACCTGTTCTCGACTTAGCTTCTACCAACGCTGTTGCCAATAATACCTGGCTGTTCTTACTCTCTGCACAATATGCCATGTGATTAACCATAGACATCGGTAGTGAGTCACCTTGTGAACTAGACACCTTATTTGACTTGGTGACTATAACCAAAGTTTCCCCAACTGCTTGAACTACAAACCCTGAACCAACAGTTGAAGTAGAGACATTGCTTGGATGCAGCAAGGAATGATGTCGTTTTTTACAAATTCGGCAATTGACGGGTGATTGGCAGAATTTTACACCGTGGTTGCTCCCTAAACAGTTAAAACATATTCTACTTTTCATAACAAAATCACGTCTAGTATCACAATCTTCATTAGAAAACTTTTTACAAAAACATAACTTATGTGACTCACTACAAAATTCACAACGTATCTTCTGTACATTAGAAGTATGTAATACCTTCAAAGTTGGTTGCCTATACTTAGTTGCTGGCTCAATCACTTCCAAAGCACGAAATCTATAACTTAGGAAATCGCTTAACTGACTATAAGTAGGCAAGGAATCTGAATCTATAATCTTTGAAACATGAAATTCCCATTCCTTGCGGGTTTCTGGATTAAACTTCAAACACAATAAATGTACAATCGTGGGATCCCAAGTGGACACATCAACATTCAGATTAGAAAGCGCCGTCAAACAGTTGTTGTATCAACGAACTCTTTTAAAATACAAGCTGATGCAGAAGTTGCAAGTTTTTGGTCTAGAAAACGTTTTAAAATATTGTGAACTAGAAACTTTTTGTTGTTGTATCGCTGCTCAATAAGATTCCAACAACTTTCATAATTTGCAGCAGTTACAGGTGTATTTCTTATGAGTTGTTCTGCCTCTACTGTTATAAAACCTTTTAAATACTGTAACCGTTGAACATTATCTAACGCATTGTTTTTATGGATCATTGATGTAAAAAGATCCCTAAACGTAATCCATTCTGTATATTTTCCTGAGAAAGTAGGAATGTGAATTTTAGGCAACTTTACCTGACTTAGTTTTGTATTACTTCGGTTGTTGTCTAAATCTTTTAGTATGTCTGACTCTCTTGGTAAACTAGATAAAGCCTTTTTTAATTCGCCCTTGTAATCTAAAACTGTAACTTCAGTAACATCATACATATCACCTAAAATGTATACTTCAGTTTTTAATTTATCAGGATCATTTTCTTGTAACAATCTCTTATGACCTTGTTTAAATTCAGCCCACATTTCTGTTAAAGCTTCTAATCTATGTGCAATATAATCATGATCTATTCTTTCTTTAGGAGATTTCCTAAAGTTTGTTCTAGCTTTCCCTATTCTTTGAGACAAATCAGTTTGAAAACTTATAAGAGATTGTAGCGTTGTCATGTTGTTGAATTAAGAACTTTGGCTTTTTACTAAGCTAATAATGTTCAAAATTTTACAAGTGTTTTAAAATTCTGGGTGAAATTAGGCGTGGATTCCCCGTACCTCCGTTTTTTCGCTTACAACTCTAAGTCCCAAACTACAGGTTATAATTATTCTAAGTCTATATCTAATGGTAAAATTCTACAAGTCCCTAAATGCCTTGAAAATGTTCTTCGATCTTGATGAATTTTATAAGGCAGAAAGCTTCTTGATATAAAGGTGATATTTCCCTAATTTTAAAATATCGATGTACTCACGATTTGCACTTCACTTACACACAGATTGCACTAAAAACCTTTTTAATCTGTAGTGTAGTTCCGTCTCCGTTCTGCTTCGGTTCTCGTTGTACTCCCTGCGTTGGTCGCTTTGTCTGCACGCCAACAACAGCTTCCCACAGCCTGCTCTCCTTCCACGTACTCAGTTTCTTGCAGCGATCCACTGCGAGTACTGGTTCGATGGCATCTTCTACCACCGTGTATTAAAATAGCCTTAAATCCGGCTCGAAGGACCATGAACAAGACCTAGCTAGTCTAGTGCAAATGAAGGACTGTATTTCCAAGAACGCAAAAAACACATATTTTACTTATTATAACTTATTCTTTGAAAACAAACTATAGCTTGAATTTAAATCGATCGGCGCCATCTAGCATCCAAATCTAAAAACTACTTTTAAACAACGGTGGTCTGATGAAGGTCACTTGTAAGTGATATCATTATTACGAGGACGAAGCAAACTGGACAATCATGTTTCTGTACTTATAATAATTATACTTTACCAAATATTGTAAAACAGAACATTTAAGCAGAACAAGAAAGCAAATATGCCTTATTTTCCCTATATAAAAAAAATAGAGGATAGCGTACAGAATAGACAAGAAAGAAACCTGTGAAAGTAGGTAAGAACGAAAAGATGGACGACATAAGAAATCATTATGAAGAATGATGGTGCGAGCAGCATATAAGAAGCTATTACATGAAAAGTTATTGGGCAAAGGCTCCGAAAGCTTAAATCAGAGGTGCTTACAATAAAAAATAACACTAGTGGTCGCCCTATTGTCGAACAGTAGACCTAGCGAACATTAAAAACATTTTCTGGGATTTGCCCTCTATCCAAAAAATCTCACTTGTGCCAAATTTCGTGAACTGAGACTGTAAGACGGACGGACGAAAGCAAAATTGTCCAATCTTGAAATGTAGACGCTTCGCTCAATTAAGAAATAAGATTACAATGAGAATATCACAACAAATTAGTGTACCTCCTCCTCACAGGTAAGTTACACACACACAGGTGTATTATGAATGTCAAGGCGCGTACGGATAGCGCGTTCCTAAGTTACGCGTAGTTGGGAAACACTGTCCACGCGTACATTGAATACGCGTACAGCTCCTGTACGGACCGCCGCGAACCTGTACGCGAGGTTAATCGATCCAGAGCGCTCAAGTTGAATCAATCGGATTATGTTTTCATTATTGAAACTCGAAGAACACGCGTGTCTATTCATTTTGCCGTCCAAATGTAAATACCCGGTCGTGTGCATTCTCTTTGACGCGCGACCAAAAACCGACTGACGGTGGCTCGCGCCGCGAGCAAGCTCGCGCGGTACGCGTTCCCAAGAGTGTACGCGTAGCTGCACGTATGGACTAGACGTTCCGGACACGCGTAAACTGACTACGCGTACCAGTGTACGCGCTATCCGTACGCACCTTCGGGGATAACAACTTCCTTTTAATGCGAGGCAAAAAGGTAAGCCATTTTTTTCAACTCCATAAGTAGTTACGATTTATGTATCGTAATACCAAGCATGCCAAGGGAAATTAATTTTCCCGTAGCACTGCTAGGCCACAGTAGTGTCATAGGAAATAAAGTTTCCCGTGACCCTTCTAGTAGTGTCCAACAGTTGTGTCAACGGTAATAAACGATTCAAAACATCAAAGTACATTAATATCATATAATATTCACACAAAGAAAATAAGGTAAGTTGAAGACATTGATCAGTTAAATGATAAACCTAACAAACATTTTTCATGTTAAATAAATAATTAAAGTAAATAAAAAGGTCTTTAAGTACATTATAAATCATCATGAACCACTGACCATGATTTAAACGTAGTTTACGTGAGGTCTGTTAAAACGGCTATACGGATATTATTTCCTTTTCTGGGACTTTATGGACTATTTGCACGATTTATATGAAGGCTGTAAGTTCTAAAAATTAGAAGAGACGAAAATAAGGACTAATGGCCGGATTTTATTACAATGATACTGTTTAAACGGGTCATTCGCTAAATAAATAAAGTCCTTGGGTAAAAAGGAAGACAAAACAGTTTTATTTCATTTTTACTGTTATTTTTTTTGTGTTTGAATTGCTTAATTAACGTTTTAATGAAAAGTTATACTGTCCTTGAATACTAAATTCCCCCATCATCAATTAAGGTCGTTTTAATAATGATAATTTTAATTTTTAACCACGGGAATCTTGTAATACACCAAGGTATATATTGTCTCGCATTCGGCAACCTCAACTCTTTAACTGCTAATGAATCATGTGTTTTATAGGAGTTCAACCGGTATCCAATGTTCAGGTCAGCAAAATTTGTTGGTCTCTTCGTAGCAGTCTTTTAAAAAGCTCTTGTTATTAGAGAAAGTATACATATATAGAATCTAGTTTAGCACTTATCAAAAAAATTACTAAAATAAATAGAAATGTATACAGAGACGTTAGTGATTCCCTAAACTAACGTTTTTAGAGAACTTTACTGCCTATCTGTTTTCCATGGGTGCGCATTGTCTTACATAACTTTTACTTTTTTCGGTTAGGTTAGAACTGTGACCACAACAACGCGCGAGCCGAGCGAGCGAAGCAAGCGTGCCGGCGCAGCGGCCGGCGAAGTGCCAGATAAATTGCTACCAGAAACGAGATGCTACCAGACAAGTAGGTTAGGTTAGGTTAGAACTGTGACCACAACAACGCGCGAGCCGAGCGAGCGAAGCGACCGTGCCGCGGCAGCGGCCGGCGAAGCGCCAGATAATTATCTGTTATAAAGTAAGCTATTCTGAACAACGACGACGTTATGAGTTGAAGTATGTTCGTAGTAACAACATTATTAATTAAAGCAATATGATAATAGAATGTTATGAAGAAAAAAAAATTATGGATTTAAACTGCTTCTTGGTAGTAACAGTATTAATAAAAAAAATATAATCACTAACTGTTATGAGTTCCGATGATAGTAATAAAAATGTATGAATAAAAAAGTATGAAAAATAAAATTATGAAGAGTGATGATTATGAACACAAATCGGTAGTACGAAAAAGAATAGGATTAAAAAAAATATGTGAGCCAATATGGACCCGTTTTCCTTACCACGAATTCGAGAAAAATTCTTCAATTCCTATTATTAACATGTATGTATTAGAGCAGTCTACATGTTAGCAATCGTTTATTCTATTTTCTGATAATGAGCTGAGGCCTTGTATAACTAAAATTATGCTGTATTTGTTTTGGTTAACACACATTAACGTAGAATTATTTTTAAACTTAAAGACAAACCGTAATTTTCTTTCATGTTATTGAAAGTGGGATCTTTATATTTTTTGTTGAATAGTGTAATATGTGTATCACTTCGTTTCTTCTATTTTATTAGATACAAGGCTATGCAAACTAATAAAATAGAGTATTTGTAATAAAGGACGTCGAATTTTTTTAAATCTAAATAGTCATTAATAGCCATAGAGTCTACAATAATATTTGGCACAGCTTGAATAAAATTTACTTAACTTATTTACATTATCTTATTCAAAGTAGCCCAGATGCATCTATGGAACTAATATTTCCTGCCATTTTAGTCCCAGAATAGAATCAAATTATCTCACTTAATTCCCATTACATGGTAAACATTTCTACAAATATTATTAAACAAATACTGTGATACCATGCTCTATTATATAAATACAGGTTGTTTTACTTACTTGATAGCGATGTAGCGCCACACAGCGAGTGACAGTGTAAGCAGTATTGAGGCTGTATGAAATATTTGCGTGAAGTGCATATGGAACAGCATGTATACAGCCCAGGAGTACGGCCGCTCTTCTTGTCCAGGGAACAACTGTTATAAACGAATATATCAGTACATAATATAAAACAAAGACAAATTAAATAAATCTAACTACTTTGCAATATTCCGCCACATGCAAATTACCCAACTCTCGCATTTATTCATGCACAAGTCCGCCCTCCAAACCCACTTAGGCCGAAAGAATATGTCGATGTCGATGGCTCGGCGCACGGATGATCGACATCTCCTGATGATGCCCCTGGTTGGGGGCGAAACACGTGTCGAGGTTTTTTATTATTTTTTGCATGATAACTCAACTCTCATATTTATTCTATTTTCAAAATTATTCCTCTATTCTTTCGGCCTAAGTGGGTTTGGAGGGCGGACTTGTGCATGAATAAATGCGAGAGTTGGGTAATTTGCATGTGGCGGAATATTGCAAAGTAGTTAGATTTATTTAATTTAACTATGGACTTCCGAAAAGTAACGCCTGATAGTATTAACTTTATAAAACAAAGACCTCCGCAGCGTCTGTCTGGTCACGAAAAACTCAAAAACTACTGCACCGATTTTCATGCTGCTTTTACTAATGTATAGAGTGGTTCTCGAGGAAGCTTTTAGTACATAATTTGTCACGAGCGAAACCGTTGGCGTCCGCTAGTTAGTACTAATACAGACTTTTATAGGTACCTACTATTTAATTTAATGTAAACAAGCATACGGCTCATCTGATGGCTCTTAACTATATGAAGATATTCTCAATAAACAGTTCATTCACCTTTTGAACAATCAACCACTTTGTTTGAAGATAGCTTAATATTGAATGACTGGTCATCAAGTGCTTGAAATTGAACCCTATCTAATTATTAATTACACGAGGGATGTCGGTTTGGTACCGGTTGGTAATCGGTAGAGTCACACCAACTTTTGACGAATCTAAATAATTTGCTAAAAATTTCAAAGATAATAAACGTTATTTTATTTTTTTATTTTTTATTTTATTTTTTTAAGAAATACGGCGTAGTTATGCGTACATTGGGTACCTCCCCTACACGTAACCACAATACGTTTTTTTTTTTCGTTTACCTCGAAGTGTGGGGTACCTATCATTAGATAGCTATTTAAAAACCTTAAGAGGTTGCTAAGATGATTTTTTGATATAAGTATCCGTTTGCGAGATATTTAACTTTGAAGAACATGTTTTTGCGAAAACAAAATGTGTGTGTGTGTGTGTGTCTAAAATCTAAACGGCTGGCGTGAAGAACCTGAACTTTGAAGGAAAACTATAGCGGATTAGATGGGAACACCCAAATACTCCGAAAAACTTTATTCCGAATTTCGATATTCCGAATTTCAAAAGTCCGAATTTCATAATACCTAAGAATGTAATGTCTATTATTAAAAATCACGAAACTTATTTTACCGAAAGTCATTAATGCGATTTGTTGGTTTTCCGATTTTCATACGTTCGAAGAGTCAAACGCTCGAAGGGTTCTCGGTCCGAAACACGACATTCCGATTTTCAATACTTCGAATAAACTAAAAGTCAACATGTTTGTTCTACATAATTTAGGGACAGAAAGAAATCGCTGCAGAACCAACTTCACGCATTCTGGTCTGGGTATCTGGAATGGGTAGAAGTGGGTGAGGTTAGGTTAGAACTGTGACCACACCGAGTGGTGTGAGTGTGAGCCGAGCGAACGAAGCGAGCGTGCCGCGGCAGCGGCCGGCGAAGCGCCGGAATTGATCTGTATTATAAAAAAAAATGGGAAACATACTTTGGCAGGTGACCAGGGAAAGAAAAAGGACAACGCATCTGTCATTAGTTTTTTAATTCTACCTCCTCATACTAAATATAATTTATGCTTTCGATTGTCGGCACTTGGTGGAACATAAGTAATACATTAATATAAAAAATATGTGATGTGAATAAGTGTGGAGCACCTTTGAAGATGCCATAGAGCGAAACCGGTCAGGTCCTACTAATTATTAAAAAAATGTGGAATATCTGTACAAGTGAGTCATTTCATAATGTATTACTAAATATAATATTATACCTACTTCTCTCTGATGAGCAATTATGTGTTTATGTGTCTTGCTATTTAGGTATTTTAATAATCAGAATTCGTATTGTTTATGTTTCGAAATATCATTAAGTCGGACTTTTTGTTATTCGATTTTCAATAAATCGCTCGGTATTTCACTGCGAGGTTTCCGGCGACGACACCGCACTCCACACGTTGGTGGAGTGCTCAGCGTTGGCGAGTCAGCGCCGGGACCTCGTAGTGGGTCTTGGCGTGGATACCCTCTCGCTGGAGACTATGTTTCAAGCCATAGTCTCCAGCGGGAGTAGGTGGAACGCGGCCGTGTCCTTCTGCGAGCAAGTCATGCTCGCGTAGGAGGCGGCCGAGAGGGAGAGGGAGCGTACCCTCCCCGCGAGGTCCGTAGTCAGCGGCGAGGCCGCCGCAGACCCACTACGCCCAAGACCATCGACCTCCATGATCGGGGCCTGAGGACGGCGGGATCGCCCCCGTCGTCCTTACAGAAGCAGGCTAGAAGGATTGCGTGCTGCGGGGCCTTTGCCCCATAGCACGCAACCAGATTCACTCACTGACGCGGGATAAAACCCAACC
This sequence comes from Nudaria mundana, assembly GCA_963556515.1. Lineage (NCBI taxonomy): Eukaryota > Metazoa > Arthropoda > Insecta > Lepidoptera > Erebidae > Nudaria > Nudaria mundana. The sequence goes on from OY748301.1 coordinate 12,159,039, forward strand.
CCAACGATGCGGGATTCTCATCCCGACCAAACCCCGCAGAGACCATAGAGGTGGTCAAAGTCCGCCGGGCGCCACTGGAAATACGTTCTGCCTGTAACCAGAGACGCCCGGTAACGGACGTTAGAACGGCCGCGGCCCTGGGCCGCGGAAATAAAAAAAAAACAAAAAGCTCGTTATTTTGAGAGTAGTAATTATAAACGTTAGGAATATTGCAATTTAGGAATTATAAAAATAGGAATAATGATCAATCGGAGTTGTTATATTCGGAATTTTGAACCAGTCGGAATTATGAAAATCGGTATTTTGAAATTCGTATTTGTGACTGACGGTATAAAGTTATTCGTATTTATGCAGTGTACCCGGATTAGATAACTCGCCTATGGCTATTTTAGTATCTCATTATTTTCTAATAATCAATGACTCTGGTAGGTACAAGGGTATCCCTTTCATTAACATAATATCGAGGGTTCCCGGGCTAATTGTACTAAGCGACATTTTTTGAATGTTGCAGGAGAGCGATTTAAAGTTTCGTTTTTCGAAAAAAAAATCATAAAAAGGAAACTACTGCGCGGATTTTGATATAATTAATACAGTATTTCCGCAAATACATATTGCTACTTTTTAGATAGTTTTCATGAATATGTGGCTTTTTTTTACTGAAATAAATGTCGTTTGATCCAAAATGCATCGTATGTGTTGTTTGCTAGAGAAAAGCCAAATGGTTCAACTGCCAGTGATTTACATTCAAGTTGAAAGTAAATTAGTCGAAATGTTGATTAGAATATGAACCAAAACGAGGAAAAATGGCACATACTACACGCCTCACAATGCATTTAACATGTCAAATGAGTTGAAATAACATGTAAAGTTGAATCGGACTAAAGTAAATTGATACAAACAACAACAAATGTTCAAACTGGATCAAGTCAAATGAATGTTTACTATCAAAAAATTAAACGTGGGCTCATAAACCACTGTAAAGTTTAGCATTAGTAAGAAAAGATGTAAAGATTAGAGTTTATTTAGAAATAAAACCAATTTGGACAATAGGGAAAATAATTATTTATTATTTGGGATGCTAATATCCGAATCTTTTTAACAGAAAAAAAACTAGCCGACAATTTTAAAACAACATAATTAACATTATAGATGGCAATAACGCTCCTACTGAAACATGCGTTAAATCTGCATTTTTAATTTATAACAAATCAGATTGTTAAGCATATACTGCAGTTGTAGAATTATCATGAATGGTATTGATTCATCTTGAATGATGACAATGGTATTGTCTCTAAAATTGCAATATGCAAAATGTGTCAAATAGAAAATCAAACAGTCTGGCTAAAATATTAAAAATATTAAATATACTCTTAATCTTAGTCAGACTTAATTATGAGTATTTATTACATCAGTCTCAGGGTTCCTTACACCACATATTGTCTCAAACAATAAAGGTGACAAACAAGCATAATAATTATTGTTTGCTACGTATAAAAAAAAACAGCTGCTAAATATTAATTAACAACAAAGCTTAACATTAATCAGTCATGACAGTTTAACATTATCACAATTATTATTTACTAATTTAATCAGACATTGAAGGCGTTATCTCCATCTCATCTTCTATATCTGTTTCAACCAGTACATCCTTTCCGTTTCGGTGTGAAAAGCTTGTGTATTCTGAATGAAATAATCTTGGAATTACTCCAGTATCGCATAATTTTTTCAAATCATTATATTTTGCTGTGGTTATGGACAAAACTGATTTGTATTTTTGGTGAAGCTGCTTTGGTCTTGAAACTACTGTATCGTCTTCAGCATCCTCTGTCATACTGTATTTAACAGTCATAATATTTGGCGATGATTTTTTGAACGTCGCCACCCTTATTTTGCTCATTTTACCGACTAAGTTCCCTTTAAAATATTTATCCGAAAATTCTTCAAAATCTTTGAAGTCATTGTGGTTCAGGGATTCTACATAATATGGACTGGGATCTTTGCGAGCCAGCTGAAAAACTGTTACCCACTGCGAAGGTGCCCATATTATGGTATTTCTTGTTGAGTTTTCAATTGTAGCATGAATGCTATCCACAGTCATTTCTGTGTGACCTGGAAGCAAATAATTAATCTGGATGGTCTCAATATGGGTTGCTTGTAGTAAGGCATTGTGTATAGCGGCTAAGACAATTTTATTTTTATTTTGCCCTGGACATGAATCTGCATATAAAATTAAACTTTTAATGGAACCACGTGAGTCAACATCAGCAATATATTTCTGGAGAATTGTTGCAATCTCATTCCCACCCCATTTTCCTTCAGTTTCTCCCCACATAAAACAAAATCCATTTCTCGTAACACTTTCGTAGAAACAAAGATTGTACACTGTATATTTTCTAGAATAAAACAAAAGCATACTTTGTCCGTATGGCGTGTTGAGGACTTTTTGTAAATCAAAAGAAGTACATAGAATGGATCGATTTTTTTTACAGAGTTCACGGTGAAAAGCTAATCTTCTGTTTGATGCTTCTTTTTCTTTTAAATGATTCAATATCTCAGGGTTCTCATTAGTGTTTTTTCCTTCGAAACGTAAACATTTTACACATTTGTCCTTTTTCGGCACATAAAACCCGATGTTAAAGTCTTTGTTAAAAATATCCCGAAAAATTCTTTCGCCAACAACATCGATACCTTTACTGGTTTGAGCTTCTCTATATATCCTGTAAAGATTTTTAATGTTCCGAAATTCTGTAGGGAGATATAGTCGGGTGCTATCCTTCCGATGAATGTGATGGTAGCGCCGGTAAACTTTTGATGAAATTTATAGCAGAATCTTTTACTTCTTGAGAAGTTTTGTTCTTAGGAACAAGTTTACCTCTTGCTTCTTGTTTTGACGATCCAAAATACGCATTTGCTACTGTATAGCTAACGTATCTTTGACTTACATTTAAAGTATCCATTAAGAATTTTTTGCACACTTTACGTCGACCCTCTCCATCGTTTATAAAATAATGATAGGTGTTGTCTCTATAGCTCGAGTCTTTAGATCTTTTACGTATTACGTCACATCTAGTTGTCATAGCTACTAGCCAATCTTTTTTCCTATGTGGAGATAAGCCCCAAAAGTGGTCAAATATGCTTTTCCTTTTATCATCACTTACCTCTTGGCAATTATTGCCACATGGCTTGCCTAGACATGGATTAGGCCGCAAACATCTGGCGTTCACTATAGATCCATTTTTCCTCGCGTATTCCTGTCCTTTATCTCAAGCCTTTGTAGTTTCTTTTCGTTTGTTAATTTTCTTCTTTCTCATTCCAGTATCACCTACTTTTCCATCTTCTAAGCTATTCTTCTTTTTCCTTTTTTTTGGTACATCAGTTTCACTAGATAAAGATTCATCCCATACAAAGTCTTCCTCGTCAGAAAGGAAATCTATATAGCTTTTCTTTAGTTGGCATCTTTTCGATTTTTTCTTTTTATTCTGAACCTGGTTACTATTTGTGATATTTATATCAATACTTCAAGCTTTATCGATATCATCTTCTTCTAGAGATTTCCTAATTAAATCTAAATTTTTCTCCGCAATTATTTCGGTAAATGTTGAATGAAGTTCACCACTCCCCAATTCTTCCTCTGTATTCTAAAATAAACAAAATAATGTTTATCTATCGTTGGTCTACAAGTTAACGACTAAAATATCTAATGGATTAAAACATCATCTATGTGGTTGAATATCTATATCCTTGGTAATTTTTTCGTTAAAAGGAATAGTCCTCATGAGCAGATCTCTATTATTTTGATTATAATATGATGGACTACCTAAGAGAGTAACAGAGATATCTTGTTCAGTGTACATATTTTGACTATCTTCTGCGTTGGTTTTAAACGTTAAATCTGTTTCTTTATCCTGAATTGCTTCAGTAAAAAATGTAGAACGAATTTCATCGCTGTTAGCTCCCTTTTCAGTATTCTGAAATAAACAGTACAATATAACTAATGTAAAAAAACATCAAACAATGATACAAATTTAAACCATAATCTCATAAAAATCAATTCCGTACTTTATGAGAAAAAAAACAATCTTTATAGTAATAGCGGCCTTGTATACTTATTTCCTTTGCTGTGCGAAAAAACATAGCAGCATGAAGTCTGGAAATGTGCCAATTGTGTAATTTTTTTTATACCACTGAGGTGGGCAGACAAGCACACTGCCCACCTGATGGAAAGTGGTTACCGTGGCCTATCGACGTGTGCAACACCAGGTGAGTCACACTCGTGCTGCCGACCCTGTAAACACAGAGTTTCTGTCCTGTCAGCGTAGATGACAAAGCAGGAATAGCTTTTGGTCTTCCCACTGACAGCACAAAAACTCTCCTGTGAGCTTTGGCTACCCTACTCACCGCCGGGAACACAACACGAGGTTATTATGGCCGCGGTATTCTGTAGGGCGGAGGTACTTCCCCAGTCGGACTGCTCAATTGGACGGAAATACCGTCGTGTCCTACCTTAGCAAGCAATAGGTTAGCCTTCTATCACATGGAACAACGTAGCTTGTTTTATCATAAACTAAATTTTTAATATCAACTATTTACCTGTAGTTCTGTTTCTGCAGCCTTGGTGTCTTCTTTATTGCAAGGCATCGTCATTAATGGAACTCTTTTAGAATATGAACTATCTATCACATTATTATCTTTACTGGCTCCTTCTTCAATGGCATTTTCTTGCTGTGATAAGTTTTTCATAATTTGTTTTTTGAAGTACATTCGCCGTTCTGAATTCATATTGCCTAAAATTATACAAATTTACTTATTAAATCAGTTCTATCGTATATTATATCGTATATACTATGTATATTATGTATACTTATACAAGAAGTAAATAAAATAGGTACATACTAACCAAGAAAGTATCGTCCTTTTTGGGCCAAAAATACTCGGGATTCTACAGCACACTCGAACGCAACTGCTCTTGCTCACGTCTAGCGGCTGACTGATGCGCCCGCGCGGGATATTAATGGCGGTAAAGTACGTCAATTCATATTGTACGACACAATTTACTTTGTTTCAAAAGACTTAAGTGTAATTTTTATTACTATATTTCTTATGTCTTAACTAGTGACATTTTTAAATTTCAATCACACGAAATGGGTTTAACAAGCTAAACAGTAAAAGTTTGAATGTGTCACAAAAGGTTTATGTAACAATTCACACCAATGTTAATTTAAGAGAAATGTTTCAAACCTCATTACGTATAAAAATGGGCCTAGTCGAAATGGTTCAAGCGACTAGGCCTCTTATTTTGATGAAATGCAAAATGTCTCAAGTGACATAGCTTATCTTTAAGCTTCAATGCAAAATGTCTCAAGCGTCAAATCCACGTTATTAAACAAAAGGCCAAATGTCTTAACACGTATTACATATTTAAAATTGTCGTAGGATAAATGATGCAACCAACAGATAACAAAGATTTTAGAAAAGCTCAAATAGTCGAAGTTACCAACTACAAATATTGCTCAAATTTTGTGTCGGTTGGAACAAAGACGTCCAAAATGAGAGCAGAGTTACCGTAGGGTTCAAGCGCCAAAAACTTGCTCATAAAAAGGTGAAACTCAGTTCAAACGACGCAGAAAAATTCGCTGATTCCAAATATGTATATAACTCAATATCGCAAAAAATGTCGCTTAGACCAAATAGCCTTGGAACCCTCGATATATGTAATCCTAAAATGTTTTGGCTCAATGAATTTGGCATACTTTTTTTGGCATAATTATACTTGGTCATAATTGATTTTTAGCAGCTTATGTACCGTGGCATAATTATATTTAGGTCTAATATATTTATGCATAATTTTTTCTTTAAGCAAAATGGGTAGGTTAGGTTAGGTTAAAACTGTGAACAACTATGCACGAGCCGAGCGAGCGAAGCGAGCGGTGCCCCGGCAGCGGCCGGCGAGTGCCAGAAACTACTTGCATTAATAGAAAATAGAGATTGTTTTGTTTGATTTCCCAAACATTGCTAATATAAAGCTATGCTTATAAATTTTATGCTTAAATATGATTATGCTAATTTTATTTATGATTAAGACAAAAATGCCAAATTTGTTTTGGATAAAAAAGTCTAAGTTACCATATACCAAAATATTTTATGGTTATTTTTTTAATGCAAATTGATAGTGAACCAGGTACAAGTTCTTCGCTGAAAATCTAACAGGACGTGGGTAAATATGATAACAAATAAGTTTTTTAAATAAATTTAAGTAGGTAGGTACGTATATGGTATTCACTACAATATTCCTAATGCATACATTAACACTTCCATGACATTAACTGTACTAACTGATTTTGCGAAGTACAATACTATACTAAGTGTGGAACCTCCTTGCTAATTTGAGGGTTACCTTAAAAGTACAAATGAGTTCGATGATGATAATAACAACTTACCAAGTAACTATAGATTGCAAAGGGGACGTATTCTAACATGACGAACACATCAGCTACCGCCAGCCATTTGAGGAGTCGATTGATTGGAGTGACAGCAAGATCTCGACGTGTAAGGACCGCTACGTTCAGTGCGTTTGCTAGACTCCCAAATATACAAACCTGCGATGAAAAATGGTTGATTAAGACCTTAAAGTTTTTTTATTACAGATTTTAAATCGAAATCTAAAACTAAAAACACACAAAAACCGATTTCAAATTACCGGAATGAGACCAAATAAATGTGAAAATAGGACCAAATTGAAAAGGGACCACACAGAAAGCGACTATTAATAATAAAAAAACAAAATCGGTTCACCTAGTCGAAAGATATGAGGTGACATATAAAAAAATATACTTGGTTGATTTGAGAATCTCTTACTTTTTAGAAGTCGGTTAGAAAACGGTCTTTCATAGAATTTAACAATATGAATTTCCAGCGTTTGTTTCCTTTCCAAGAGGAACGTTTATAGCATTATCTTATTTAAAAGAAAATAAGTAACACCTTTAATCGCAAAAACGAGTTACCTAGCATTCCCGTAAACTTCCCCAGATAAGCAAAGACTGCTTAAGTTAGGTGTAGGTTAGTACAAAGGTTGGTACCCATACCCACCTTACCCATCAGGTGTTGGAAGCTTCGTTAACCGTTACTAGGTACAATATTTATTGACGTATATTTTAAGCCACTTGCTAACGCATCCCCAAGGTGACGCAGGCATATCGGTCGCGCTTTCGAGACTGATGCCCAACCTAAAGGGACCCAACGCTTCCTGCAGGAGACTGTACCTGGGGATCGTGCGGAGTATGCCCTATACGGGGCTCCCGTATGGGCGGATAGATTGGCGGTCAAGGTGAACGTGACTCTGTTCAACAGACCACTTCGAACCTTGGCCGTCAAAACCATACGGGGGTACCGCACGATCTCCGGAGAGGCTGCATGTCTCCTAGCCGGGACCCCTCCATGGGACCTGGAAGCGAGAGCCCTTGCGGCATTGTTCCAATGGCATAAGGAGGCGCTGGGGAGGGACCACAGGCCTGCGCAACCCAAGTGGGGTACCACCATCATCGCGGCGGTGAGATCGATCATGGACGACTGGCTGCAGAGGCAGCTTGGTGACCTCACGTATCGTGCGACGATACGTGACGAATTCCGTATGTGAGTCTGCGGCGCCCTCGCGAGAGGGTATCCACGCTCAGACCCACTACGTCCAAGACCATTGACCTCCATGATCGGGGCCTGAGGACGGCGGTATCGCCACCCGCCGTCCTTACAGAAGCAGGCTAGAACGGTTACGAAAAAACGTGCTAACGCAGCTCAAAGAAAGCTATTTATAACTGTCTGGAATAGAAAAACGACCTAGTACCTATTAGAAGTATTATAACTTCAACCTTCCCATTAATAAGGATTCTGTGTAGGAGGAAAGAAAATATATTTCTACATTTAGGCTATAAAGAATTACTTCTTCGAATTCCTTTGCTATTTATATTGTGAACAAAGGAATAGGCAAATAAGTCTATACAAAAAAATTAATCGCCGTTCGTTTGTCTCGCTATAACTCGGAAACAGTTGGACCGATTTGGCTGATTTTGATGTTCTCGTGACAGACAGACACGACTAATAATACTTATTTTCCGAACTTTCGACCAATATAAAATCAACTCCATGAATTCCACTAAATAATAATACAAGATATTTTTACTTACCAATAGACTGACATATCCGTGAATACTGTTATATGCAACTATCAAATCACGAAATTCTCCGATGCAATATTCTGGTCTCTCACATTCTCTGCCGACTGATATATTAAATTTACTTCGCCAGTCAGCCAATACTTTTATCGCATCACCAATACTATGTGAATAGTTATGATCTCTATGCTTAAGTATAGAGATGAACCTCGGATCGTCGAAGAAAAAGTTGTAGGAGCCATTTGACAGTCCGGCAAACTGTGTATCATTGTCTGCTAGCATTGTGGCGGTTCAATACTCATAACTAGAGGTGCCAATTGGATGTGCTTTTGGTTTCCCTTATCGATGTTTTCATTGTTTCTGACAGCAAACTCAACACTCCTCTCATAGCGTTCTATTTTTGATTCTCTGTAAAAAAATATATCATGTTTATACTTTTGTCGATAATTTCATGTTATTTGAAGTCTCTTATTGTTCTCCCACCGAATCCGAAGAAACTAAGTCAACATCACCTTCAAGTTACTGAAAATCTAATATTTATTAAACTATTTTTTTAATAGAAATGAATATAGTACATTCTTTTGATCAATAAGTACTTATTGAAGTTTACTGTTGGGAAAAAATGTATCTTATTTCTATTAATGATAATGAGAAGCCACTACTAGTTTCCGTGCTGGCATTTATTGATAATTTGAATTGCCATCTCTATTCTTCTGAGTGGCTGCCGATAATTGAAAGAAAACAATAAAGTGAAACAATAACAAGAACGTGTCCACAGCAGGGGTTGGGAAAGTGCATTGTCTCGTTGACCATCAGCAATTGTTTTTTCTAGTTTCACATAGGAACTTTTTAGCATTTAGACATATTATTGTTATTAACATTCAACTTGTTTCAAATTTACAAAGAGGTATATTTAAGTTATATTAAAGTTAATAGATCCTTAAAAAAACATTATCACGTGTTTGCTGGTTTATTAACTGCATGTTAAGTTTAAAAAATAGAATTAAATTCTTTACGCTCTAACTCTTTAAACTTTGAACTTGATTCCCACTGTTATTAAAATGCTTATAAAAAAATTAAATTAATAGTTTGAAGTTCCAAAATACTTGACTGTCTATGATTTCAGTCAAACACATACTCATTCATTTAATAGAGAGTATATACCTTTTATAACTATGGGAATGGATCGCTATGGGAATTTACACAAAATTCGTCACTAGTGGGTATCTTGTAACAAAACACGCTATTTACTTATTAAATGACGTAAGTATTTAACTCAACGTTGAACTAATAACATTAATAATAATGAGGCCAGTGGTTTTCATTCAAAAAACTATGAGTACATATCAATAAGTAGACTAAGGTCAAATAATGATGAAGCCATTTTTTATAACTTAAAAAATTTGTAAACCCTGGATAACGAGTGGCTTATTGCGGTGTATTCGAGATTCTATGAGCCGTCGGCTAAAAAAATGACCCTCATAATTTAACCCTTAAACTTACCTACATAAGATAGGTACCGCAATTTCTGTAATAAATTACTTAGAAGACTAAAAAACTCACATGAAAAAATGGAATTATTAAAGGCAAAAAATAACGCAAAAGCTACATGGGCAGCTATAAAAAATATATCGAATTCAGAAACGCGGAAAATTGCCCTAAAGAGTTGCTGAAAATTGGTCCGGACCCAGCCACATCCATTAATGAAATAAATACGTACTTCGCAGGTATTGGTAGTAGCTTGGCACTAAAGTTTGGTTCTACTATTCAAGGACGAAATACCTCACTAAAAGACATCTCTACGTTAAATTGTGTTGCTGGGGACCGATGAGGGGGAGGTTGAGAGCATCATCAACGGACTCCGCAGTGATAATGCTGATGGTTGGGACGAAATTCCAACGCGACTGCTGCAGACATGTGCTAAAGCTCTGGTTCCTGTGATCACACATGTCTGTAACTTATGTATTGTACTGTATTTTTCCCCAATGTTTTAAAAGGGCTATTGTTCATCCTATTCATAAGGGTGGCAGCCGAGACAGTGCCAATAACTACAGACCAATATCGGTCCTTCCTTCTCTATCATAGGTTCTAGAGAAGCTACTAAATACACGACTTACTACCAATCTTAACAGAAATAAGATTCTCGTCGAAAACCAGTTTGGATTCAGAGAAGGCAAATCAACTCAGGATGCTGTAGCCTGTATGGTTGATAAAATCGTAGACAGCCTTGACGCGGGCCAGAAATGCGTGGGTATTTTCCTTGATATCAAAAAAGCTTTTGACACTGAAAAAATGTGGTATTCGTGGTGAGGCCCTCTCTATTTTTGCTGATTACCTTACAGACAGATCGCAGTGTGTTAGGATCGATTCATTGCTGAGTGACAGTGCTACTGTTAGTTTTGGTGTGCCGCAGGGTTCCGTGCTCGGTCCAACGCTTTTCCTATTATATATTAATTCCCTATGTAAGCTTACCTTGCTGGATTGTTCTATAGTGACATATGCGGATGACACCGTTTTGCTCATTCGTTGTAGGGACTGGCGAGTACTGTTCGATCGTGCTGAGAAGTCCCTAAGTCATGTTATGCAATGGTTGCGCTTTAATCGTCTGACACTTAATCTTGACAAGACTACCTATCTAACCTTCTCACACACAAATGTGACTCAGCCATCTAATGCGTTCGCTCTTAAGGCTGCTAAGGCCATGCCGCCTCTAACCCGGCTAACCCGGCTTACAAAGCCGCCGGCTTGCCGCACTAAGAAGCCGCCGGGCTGTGCCGGCTGGTTGCGCGGGGTGCCGGCGTCATTTCATACATACATGCCTGTCACAACCCGAATGATGCTTGGCTGCTATGCGTGGCCTAAGCTTGTATTGCCGGCGGCAGTGCCGCTCGGCATAAACCCGGCGGCACTGCCGCCGGCACTGTGTGTAGAAGCTTTTAGAGCTCATTCATGTTCACTCGTGACTCACTGTGATTGCACCACTCTAGGTCTACGGAAGTGAAGTATTTGGGAATTTACATAGATAATCACCTGAAGTGGCTCATAAGAACTGCAACGTGTACGGCCTACTCCGAGTTCAGTGTAGAAAACAAGTATCAAAATGGTTGATGGGTCAAGGCTATACGGAGACCTTCTCACCATATCAATATTGTAACTGATGTAACTAACTCACGCGCGCGCACACACATACACACACATACACACACATACATACACACACACACACACACACACACACACATACACACACACACACACACACACACACACATACACATACATACACACATATACACACACACAAACTAATTTAAATGTATTATTTATACCATAGTTAATTTGGTTTTAATTGTTATATTTCATGTAATGGACAATGGACTCGTTGAATTATGCTGTACGAGTGATTCTACGTACCTATTAACACTTGGGGCTATATTGTACCTGGTATCCCACAACACAAGTTAACTCTTATATGTGTGTACCTGTGGGTGCCAGGGTTTCTCTTTTGGTGTTGTTTCATTGTCTTTAACTGTAAATTATTTTAAGATCATCTCATGTATTGTTTTTGAAAAAAAAACTACTTACTAAAGTAGTTTTTCAGCCAAAACGTGAATGTCGTCATTTAGATCACCCGATTTAACCTACTAATTTAATAGTACATGTAAAGTCCCCGAATGGATTCCGTTCGTTCGTTCTGCCTATTTTATTATTATTTATTTATCGCTGTTATAACATATTAAAACGCTGTAAAAACACCAAGCTGTATAACTTAAAATAATATGCGCAAAGTAACAGTAACAACAACAGATAAGTAGCAAGTCGGCGTGATTGGTGCGTAACATAATAATTATAACTTAGCAATTCTCACTAGGAGATCCCGTGTCGAGGACTACCAAAGTCGCCCGATTCACTCCCAGCCGCAGTACAGAAAAAATAAAAACTAGGAGAAAAAGAAAAACCAGCATCACCTCTGTTATGTTAATACTATGTCGAAGTAGTAAGGTAGGTCGTTCAAAAATCATCTCATCTCATCATAGGTACTCGTAGTTACCTCTGAGTCCTGACTGTTCCAATTCCTTCTTTAAACTTTCGCGTTTTGTACACCCGACGTCGGGTAATAAAGAGGTATGTATATATCTCAATAATCGCGTAAAAGACCCGTTAGTCTTAAGTTTATAATATTCCAATTCCCACGGAAACACATTGCTGAGACAAAACGCCTGTGTATGCAACCAGGGTGTCAGAAAATTACTGGAGATGGTTTATCGTAGAGGAATGACAACTACCACACACTTCGACTTTATAATATCAATACACTAAACCATACATACCTAAAAGTATAGGTACCTATACCTACTAATACTAGGGTACTAAGGTAGGGTGTTATTTACAATACCCTAGACACAAGTCATCCTTACCTGGACGCGATGCGCCTTCTGACAGATGGACGAGTCTTTACTAATGAACCTAAAGTACCCCGAAACGGTAAAAGTCTTTCATGGGACTAACATGTGTCTAACGAAATATGGGCGTATTAAATGTCTCTGTTTATTCCCTAAACAATTATACTAACCAAAACATTAACTCCAACTTGTATGGCTATCGTTAAACTGGTAATTTGCAATGACAATGACTTGGCTTTCCAAATACCATCCATTACATAAGGTAAAGGCACCTAATTCCGTGGTATTTTCACCAAATCTCGAAAGAACCTCAAAAATTAGGTATTCATTGTGCCTTTGTCTACATAAGGCTGTTTTTATTAGAAGTGTAAGCTATCTTATTTTTAAAAAATACCATCAATTTGACTTTAAAAGTTCATTAAAACTGTTAAATTAATAAAAAAAGTCAGAAGATCCTAATTCCGTGGTATTTGGATTCTAATTCCGTGTGTAAACATTATAAACGAAATGACGTGGAGAGAATAATACATGGTGTTCTAAAAATGAAATGTATTTATTTTAGCTTTGTATTTCAAATCAGTCTCTATCATTTATGTCTAACAAAATAAAATCACAATTGGCAAGCATATTTATTTGTATTTCTTAACAATATATAGAACACTAGTGGTCGCCCGCGACTATGTCAGCGTGGTAATTTGGATTTTTTCCCGTTCCCGTCGCGCCGCGTCATATTTTGAACAATTCACACAATATCTTTATAAATTGTAGCCTATGTGTTATTCTGATGTATAAGCTATATTATTGTAAAGTTTCATTAAATCCATTCAGTAGTTTTTACGTGAAAGAGTAACAAACATCCATCCAACCATACATACATACATACATACATACATACATACATACATACATACATACATACATACATACTCACAAACTTTCGCGTTTATAATATTAGTAGGATAATATTATTTTAAAACAGATATAAAATATAATTAACAAAGTAATAATCGATATTGATATATTTTTTGTATTCTTTGGTTTTATATTATAACAAGGGGACGCCCGCGGCTCCGCCCGCGTGGAATAGTTTTTCATTTCCCAATTCCCGCGGGAACACATTCCCGGGATAGAAAGCAAAATAAAATCACAATTGGCAAGCATATTTATTTGTATTTCTTAACAATATATAGAACACTAGTGGTCGCCCGCGACTATGTCAGCGTGGTAATTTGGATTTTTTCCCGTTCCCGTGGCGCCGCGTCATATTTTGAACAATTCACACAATATCTTTATAAATTGTAGCCTATGTGTTATTCTGATGTATAAGCTATATTATTGTAAAGTTTCATTAAATCCATTCAGTAGTTTTTACGTGAAAGAGTAACAAACATCCATCCAACCATACATACATACATACATACATACATACATGCATACATACATATATACATACATACATACATACATACATACATACATACTCACAAACTTTCGCGTTTATAATATTAGTAGGATAATATTATTTTAAAACAGATATAAAATATAATTAACAAAGTAATAATCGATATTGATATATTTTTTGTATTCTTTGGTTTTATATTATAACAAGGGGACGCCTGCGGCTCCGCCCGCGTGGAATAGTTTTTCATTTCCCAATTCCCGCGGGAATTCATTCCCGGGATAGAAAGTTGCCTATGTATTATTCTGATATGTAAGCTATAGCTACAGAGAGAGAGAGAGAGAACTACTATCAATAGTACGTACTTATATACAAAAAATGACGTGAACAGCCGCCGCACGCACACACACAAATAAAAAAACACATTCATAAAAGACACTAGTTGAAACATATTCCTAGTACATACATATTATTATCTTTTTTTTGGAAAGTGTTGAAAGAACTGGTGGCATTTCTGCGTGGTGTTGGTCGTCAGAGGCGTCTCGTGACTATTATTTTATGGGTGTTCATAAAAAAACCCGAAACGGTAGCTTATCCAAGTCTATACTTAGGTAAGCTACCGTTTTAAATACCCACAAGCCGCCGCTGGTGGTAGTAATATCTTTACAATTTCCTAATAATACTAACACGTCGAGTAAAATAATGAACAGACTGTATATAACAGGTGTCAATACCACGGAATTGGGCCTCATGTAACCTAATGTAAATATATTTATTTCTCTCTTCCACAAAGGTGTTACATATGTATTCCAGTCTAGTCTAAAGTATTAAGCTTTTCATAACAATGCAATACACAGCCCCTTCGTGGAAGACTGGTATCTGCACTAGGGGAACCCTGTGTCGCAGATTACCAGGTCTCCCACCACCACTTGATTCGCTATACAAATGCATTCACCAAGACCTAAATACAGCAACGGGACAGAGAGGAGAAGACAACCTTGGTGGCCCAATCAGTCTGTCCCATCGATCCGACAATGAATGAGAGAGGCATGCCTAAATGTGTGCGCGTACGTGCACGAGTGTGTATGTGTGTGTATGTGTGTGTGTTTGTGTTTGTGTGTGTGTGTGTGTGTGTGTGTGTGTGCGTGAGTGCGTGTGTGTTTATTGTGTGACAGTCAATAAGTCCTCTGTGGACTCATAGTCCAGGGTTAATAGATACTTTACCAGAATGTGCCTCGATTTTCTTTTTGTAAAGTGGTATATATTTAGTATGGTGTTCATTTTATTATATAAGTAATTACTGAGAAAAAAAATAATTATGATGTGAGAGGTTTGTTCTGCAGAGTGTAGTAGGACATACTCTAGTCTGAATACGTTTCTCCACGAGTAGTGATGGACTGTAGGTGAGCTTCTTATGTTTCTCGAGAACAATGTGCAATATAAATAGCTGACGAACTGTGAGTACGTTGCACCTGTCATATAGTGTGTCAGTGGGATAGAAGAATGGCAATGACTTGGAAACTTTGAGTACCGCTCTTTGTGCACGCTCAACCTTCAACATGTTAGTTTTTGCCGCTCCTCCCCATACTGCAATGCAATAACATAGTAAAGATTGGCAGAGAGAATAATAAACAGTTTTCATTATATCATCATCAACTACATCACGTAAATTTTAAAAATAAATATGAGATTCCTAACACGTTTGGACAGTAGATCCATGTGTGGGAAGGTTAGATTTCTGTCAATCATCACTCCTAGGTACTTTATGGAAACGACTTTCTGGAGCTTCGGACAACAACACGATATGGAAGAGCAGTCGTTACATGTATGAGCTATGAGACTTTGAAAGTTATCAAGGGAGTGATGGTTACCCAGCGAAAACTCAATAAATTTGGTCTTCTCGGCGTTGAGAGTTAGGCTGCTATTGGCAAGCCATTTTACAACCTTAGAGAAACCTACTTGTGCAGAGCAATAGACATCCTCCCATGTGCTTCCATAGAACACCAGTGCCGTATCATCCGCAAATGCCACAATCTCACCATTCCCCAAGCTCAACTCACAGAGATCATTAATGAACAGTAAAAACAAAGTTGGACCCAGCACGCTGCCTTGTGGAACTTCAATAGTAACCTCACTGTCTGCGCTCAGCCACTGGCCCACCTTGACACGCTGGTATCGGTCTTTTAGGTAACTTTTGAACAAATCCAGCTGCGTACCTCTAACGACCAATCCCTCCATCTTTTCCAGTAAGAGTGGAGCAGAGACCGTATCAAATGCTTTCGCCAAGTCCAGAAATATCGTAATAACTTTCGCTTTCTCATCTAGTTTCTTCACTATTGTATCAGTCAACTTAAGCACTGCATCGTTAGTGGATCTGCCGACTCGAAATCCAAACTGGTTTTCGGATAATAGTTTTTTTGACTCCAAATACTTTATCAGTTGTTTGTTAATTGCCTTTTCGAAGATTTTTGACAGTGTTCTAATTACCGTTGTAAATACCACGGAATTAGGTTTTATGATACAAAATCAAGTTTTCTAATTCCGAGGTATAAGAAATTAAAGATTTTTTAATATTATACATCTAAGTTAACGTTTAGTTGCGATATCTTCGATATAATATATAAAACATACTCAGGAAAATATCAGAACACATCAAAAATCTCGTTTTACTCGTCGTTACTTTGTTCTTCCGTACAAAAAATTAAGAAAGTACCTAAGTATACAATGTGTGACCGGCTATAATTAGTAAATGCGACTCCAAAGTATGCCACGGAATTAGTTTTTTGTATTTATTGGTTATTTAAGTTATCAGAACTGAAATATGAAGTTTGTAATAAAAAATCTAAAAAATCTAGCACTAAAATTTTCAAAAAAGATAAGCTCTATAAAATTGTAATTCCGTGGTATAACGCGGTAATTAGGAACCCACTAAAATATTTGGCACCTAATGCCACGGTATTTTTAACACTTATTTTCTCCTCAATTTGTTAATAGAATACTCAAATGTGAAGTGTATTCGATACAACGTATTACCCTTTCAATATCTTACCCAAAACCAAATCTCTTGTAGTATAAAAATATCTTTTAAAACACTATTTAGCAAATGGTAGTACTTACGCGCATAAGGTCCGAAATGTATGGAGCGTGCGTTCGACTCAGGTGGCAGTGGCAAACTAACCGATTATTTTAAAATATACACACACCAAGGTACTTTTGTGTTCATATAAAGATGAATAGATAAATTATTATTTGATTAATGGGTCTTGCAGTCAAAAATAACTAGTAATTTGGTTTATAAAGCTGTTTTTCTAAATACCACGGAATTAGGTGCCAATTTCTGAACCCCACGGAATTAGGTGCCTTTACCTTAAGTCCCAACAATATAAACAGGATAAAACTCAATTAATTCGTTTTCTACCCAGTTTATGACGTAGTAATTGTTTACTTAGCCCATTCTTAAATATGTGTGTTTTCCTTAATTTTGTTTGTAAACAGAAATAAACATGAGAACGTTCTCTACTATTTTTGGGTTAATTTCCGTGTATATTTAACCCAAAAAATGAGAGCAAACATAATACAAATAAAGGCAAACGGTAAGTTTAAAACAAAAGGTTAAAAAAATGTAGAGCCAACGTTGCCGAGATATATATATTTTTTCAAATATTCAAAAAAGTTGTGTAGTCTTTCGACAACGAGCTGACTACTTTTCTCTAGTTTGTTTTTAGTGACTTAAGCCATCCTTCCAAAAAACTGGTGCACCTGCCGAATAACGGACGTCGTTCTAACATACATCACATTATCAGTTAGCTCTTAAACTAATAAAGCAATGAATTCGCTTCTACTGTTCTTAAACATTTAGATAGAAGTTTTAAATCACAAAAATAACCAATAAAACGTAATAAAACCAACGCTAACCTTAATCGCGCGATCTAGAAATTATAATTATATGAAGCAAAAATTGGATGATGTCGGTAGTGGTCATCGTAGTTTAGTGGTCAGACCATTCCTCTTGTTAGAGAAAGGCCGATGATTCGAGTCCTGCCGATAACATTTCAGTTTCGGTGATTTATAATTTCTGTCTAAATATTTAAGTAGGTCATTTTTTTTAAGGGACAAACGTTTATTTACAATAAGAATATACTAAAATTATACATAATTATATACCAAAAATATTTACATTACAAAATATCGTTTAAAATATCCTCCCTATCATTGCCGACTGGGAAGGTTCCCAGAATGCTGGCTGTGTTGCCACGTTGGATGGCGATACTTATTCTTTGGGCCAGAAAATAGCCAGCCTTCTGGTACGGAGAAGCATCGATTAAGCGTTTAGCAATGTCATATTTTATATTTA
Source organism: Nudaria mundana (assembly GCA_963556515.1). Classification (NCBI taxonomy): domain Eukaryota; kingdom Metazoa; phylum Arthropoda; class Insecta; order Lepidoptera; family Erebidae; genus Nudaria; species Nudaria mundana. Next base: position 12,177,360 of record OY748301.1, read on the forward strand.
TGTATCGCAGTCCTCAAAAGACTAACACATTCACGCTCCTGAATATATGATTGGTAACATTATTTATTTTTAAATTTTGTGAAGATTCTTGTGTGATTTACTACTTCAAACTACGAACTACCATAATTATTTATACCAGTGTTCGCAGATCTTTAAACATCTGGTACAGTTTATCTTAGAATAGTTAGTTGCTTTTCATTAGATAGTAAACGAGTATCAACGAATGTTCTGTGTCGAAGTACTGAGTATACAATGTATACAATGTACTCACATTAACGACCATTTCTCCGAAGTTGTAGACAGTAGGACTTTATATGAATAACATTCACTAACTAACCTCGACAAAGTTTGAACAGAGCTCGGTTGAAGCTCGACAGGTCTTATTCTGTTAGCAACCCTAGAAGACACTTTTTGCAAATTCGCGTAGTGACTATGGAACAATTTACCTGAAACTGTAATAAGTGCACAAATCGTGAACAGTTTAAAAATAGACTCGATAAACACATAAAAAATACAAGTGCAATGATATGCAAGCATCAGATCAATGATCTGATAGAGCATTATTATAAAATATGTAATGAAGTTAAATAAATAGAATACCTAATATTAATAACCCGGTAAACGTTGTTTTAAATTGAGAAAAAATTGTCCAAAAAAGAAAATCTTGTGGGGTATCACTCTTGACACATAGATAGGCGTATCAAAATAGGGTCACCTGCTTGCAGTTTATTCCAAAAGGGTGTGTGTATTTATATTTCATAGATGATCGTAACCTCATAATACAGAATAAACCAGAAGCCACGCTCAGTAGCAATGAGCTTTTCATTACTGTGTCCAAAACAATAGTCTCACTCTTCCTGCTCATACAATGTTGCTAGCTCCATTACGGTTCCCAATTTTATTCATATCTATATATTTAATACGACAATTTGTCCGTCCGTGGCGTTTTTCAATTTACATAATCTTTTTTAATTTTTTTTATATTTTATATATATATATGTTACGGCTAATACCCGAAGTGCGGCTGCACCTAGTTTTAGCCGGTTAGAACTAGAACCTATACTAACATAACCTAACCTAACCTAACCGGCTAGGGGCCATCGGTCCCGTGCTCCGCCAGTGGGTGGAGCATGCGCAGGGGGCTCCGACCTACTTCCTCACCCAACTTTTCGCGGGTCATGGCTGTTTTGCCAAATTCCTGTGGGAAGTGGTGGGGATCCTGTCGGAGCCCGATTGCCATCATTGAGCAGGCGGCGCCGTAGATACGGCGGAGCATACGCTCGTCGTGTGCGCCGCCTGGGACACGCAGAGGTTGGCCCTCACGGGCGTCATCGGCAGTATAGGTTCGCTGCCGACCGTCATTCTTTCTATGGCCCTGCGTGAGCGGGAGCGTGCAGGCCGTACGCTCCCGCCCCGGCGGGCACCAGTCAGGGGGCGACGGCGCATTGCCTACGCCCAAGCCCCCGACTGATAGGGCCGTGGGCGGTGGGTCGGGGGGCCCACCGTCCACGCGAATGGCCCTGAGGAGTCCGACGCCCCTTATGTGTTTCGGGGGCGTCGCTTCTGTGTCGATCAGGGGGGGTCAGCCCCCCCGAGATGAGCTCGAAAGAGCGCTCCTTTGTCGGGCCGCCGTTGCTTAACAGTTCCTGCCTATCCGGCGGCCCGGTTAATGCGACGGAGAAACACCGTGGATAGGTTTTAGTGGGTAGTCCGGCCCGTTTTCCATCCTATGGCCGGGAGTCCCACATGAAGCCGACTCGCTCCCCCCCGCAAAAAAAAAAAAAAAACCTAACCGGCTAAAACTAGGTGCAGCCGCACTTCGGGTATTTGCCGTAACATATATATGTTCAACGCATATATTAACTGGTATTTTGTAACTGATTCTTTAGTGTCCAATATATCGTTAAGCCAAACACCCGCGTTTCATTCAGTTCGTAAACCCAACCATCATCGACCTTAACCGCCTGAACAATATTTTCTCCTCAATTTGTTAATAGAATACTCAAATGTGAAGTGTATTCGATACAACGTATTACCCTTTCAATATCATTTTCATTTTTCAGTGCTCGCCGCCTTTATAGAGACATTGCTAAACGTCTAATCGATGCTTCTCAGGACCAAAAGGCTGGCTATTTTCTGGCCCAAAGAATAAGTATCGCCATCCAACGTGGCAACACAGCCAGCACTCTTGGAACCTTCCCAGTCGGCAATGACGCGGAGGATTTTTTAAACGATATTTTGTAATGTAAATATTTTTAGTCTATAATTATGTTTATTTTGTATATTGTAATTCTTTTTGTAAATAATTTTTTTAGTGATTATTCCTCGATAGTAAGATAAATTATATACATATATATATATTTTTTTTTATAATTTTTTTTTATATTTGAGGCGATACAAAGTTCGCCGTGATAACTAGTTTTATTTAAAAATGTAATATCTGTCTAATATATTTATTGATAACTAGTGGTCCCGGTCGTAATTAAAAACACTGGAGAATATGCTCATTTATATTTCCCTAACAAGTATAAAACCATATAAATTGTGAACATCCTCTTTTCATGAACTTGTTCAATCGATAGTCAACATTCAGCAATTTGCTAGCCTATTCGTCTACCCACAGAAAACTAATTTAATCTGAATTCCAAGCTTCGATATACTTCACCTATCTACACTTGTTACAAACTCTCGGAGCTAATAAAATAGAAATGAAAAAGAAACGCGGTGGGTGGTGGTGGTGGCGTGTCACTTTGGAGTAATATCACGTACATTTACTGCCTACCCTTTAGAATCAATGTCACATTTGAAATTAGACGTTATAGGAACTAGCTATCTACTTCTTTTCTGAAGTCAGTCAAGAACTTCTTCTCTTCTTGCATTTATTTGATTTCAGCGTGTATTTATTATGTATTTCCAATTGTAAAAGTGTATAAATATAAAAAAGTAATTCCTTACCTAAAGAGTAAAATGAGAACCCTATTACTAAGACTCCGTTGTCCGTCCGTCCGTCTGTCACCAGGCTGTATCTCATAAACCATGATAATTAGAGAGTTGAAATTTTCACAGATTACGTATTCCTGTTGCCGCTATAACAACACATACCTACTAAAAAAACAGAATTATAATAATTTTTTAAAGGGGCGCTCCCATACAACAGACGGGTTTATTTTGCCGTTTTGGTGGAACCCTTTGATTATGATTATGATTCCGTAGTTTAATGCGTGCAGTGCGTTAAGTGCGTACAGTGCGTCTTGTACAGCAGACACCTCTGTTGCGGTGTGAAGAATGGTTTACCTTATTCAGTATTCCTAGTTTCCGCGAAGCTAGCCCAATACACCGCGCTATTAATACACTTTTTATTGTTATTGGTGGGAAGATTGAAATACATGAATATGTGTATTTGTTACGCTGACAAAGTGCTGAAATAAAATTATAATGAAAAAAACAAATTTCGGGGTAGCTTATCTTTTTTCGCGTCTAACTCATAGTGTATTTTTTTATTGTTTTTTTTAATTCCGCGGCTGCGGGCCGCGACCGCTCTAACCTCTGTTGCCGGGCGTCTCCGGTTACAAGCAGGTATTTCCAGTGGCGCCCGGCGGACTTTGACCACCTCTGTGGTCCTCTGTGGTGGTATCTTGGGTGTAATTTGCTTGTCACTCTAATTCGATTCTATTTGTATTTTTGTCATTTTAAAGATTGGTTGGCTATGTTCCTGATAAGTACCTATCTACTTAATTTTAATATGAATACGACAACCTTACTTACCGTACTCGAGGGCACTATTGTTCCAACTTTTGTTGAATGTAGATGTAATCTTTTATAACTCCGATCCATGGTTGCGTGTATTTCTTATAAATTACTGGCTGTCGGCGCCAGATATCGCTATGGGGTAACACTGCAAAACCAGATGTACTGAAATAGGCAATATGCTCGTCTCAGTACAATAGTGTTATCCCATATTGTGCGTCGCAATTTTTACAAGTTGCTGTATGTGGGTACGTGTGAGTGGATTGAATTATAAATAATTTTGTTGTAAAATAAAACGCGGCACGTGTTTGACACGTATTTCCTGCCACACACACGTCACTCATAAGTGTCAAACCAAACCACACTGTCAGTTATTGTGACACGACCGTGTCACTTATGTCAATTTTACATCTGTGGTCGTTGTGACCATAGATAAGTTATATTATTCTTTGTGTAACGTTGAGTGTAAAGTTGTGATGCAACAATAAAAAATATTTTCTTTCTTCTTCTTCTTTCTCTGTGGTCTCTGCGGTGGTTTGGTCGCGATGAGGATCCCGCGTCGTTGGGGATGGGTTTTATCCCGCGTCAGTGAGTGAATCTGGTTGCGTGCTATGATGCAAAGGCCCGCACGCAACCCTTCTAGCCTGCTTCTGTAAGGACGGCGGGTGGCGATTCCGCCGTCCTCAGGCCCCAATCATGGAGGTCGATGCTCTTGGGCGTAGATTAGTCTGCGGCGCCCTCGCCGCTGACTACGGAACTCGGCGGGGAGGGTACGCTTCCTCTCCCTCTCGGCCGCCTCCTTCGCGAGCATGACTTGCTCGCAGAAGGACACGGCCGCGTTCCACCTACTCGCGCTGGAGACCATGGCTTGGAGCATGGCTTCCAGCGAGAGGATATCCACGCCACTACGAGGTCCCGGCGCTGACTCGCCCACGCTGAGCAATCCACCAACGTGTGGAGTGCGGTGTCGTCGTCGAAAACCTCGCAGTGTTGACACCGGGGTGTGACCTGACGATGAATGCGAAACAGATAGCTTCCGAAGCTTCCATGCCCGGTAACGATCTGCGTCGCACGATACGTGAGGTCACCATGCTGCCTCTGCAGCCAATCGTCCATGATCGGTCTCACCGCCGCGATGATGGTGGTACCCCACCTGGGTTGCTCAAGTCGCACCCTCCATGACTCCATGAGATCCTGGTGGAGTTGGGACCGCTGGTCCTCGATTTCTCGAGACGTAGGCCTGTGGTCCCGCTCCAGCGCCTCCTTGCGCCATTGGAACAATGACGCAAGGGCTCTCGCTTCCAGGCCCCATGGAGGGGTCCCGGCTAGGAGACATGAAGCCTCTCCGGAGATCGTGCGGTACCCTCTTATTGTTTTGACGGCCAAGGTCCTCAACGGTCTATTAAGGAGCGTTGAGTTGTTGGCCGTCAACCACGCCACCCATACGGGAGCCCCGTATAGGGCCATACTCCGCATGATCCCCAGGTACAGTCTCCTGCAGGAGGCGTTGGGTCCCTTTAGGTTGGGCATGAGTCGCGAAGGCGCGACTGATGCCCCCGTCACTTTAGGGACCAAACTTCGGAAATGTGGTCCGAAGTTCCATCGGCTATCAAGTACGATCCCTAGGTACTTCATCGAGGGCTTGATGCCGATGCTGCCGCCTCCCATATTTATGCTGGAACCGAGGTTCCGAGGTCTGTGAAAGCACAGAACCTCGGACTTGTGCAAGGCCACCTCCAGTCCCATCCGCCGTATCCGACCCACGACTTGAGCAACACCCGTCGTGACCTTGAGTGCTGCCTCCTGGTACGTTGCACCCCGCGCCGTGACGAGGGTATCGTCGGCGTAGCACGTTACGCCGACGCCCTCAGGCAACGCACCCTAACTCATAGTGTGGAATATCATTGGATAGGTCTTTTAAAAACATTGAGAGGTTTCAAAAATTTTTTTATTTATTTAATAATCCTTCTGCGAGATTTTCAACTTCAAAGCCCTTTTTTTTGTTAAAACAGAGTGTGTGTGTGTCCTCTGAAAGCTAAACGGCTACCTCGAAAAATCTGAAAAAATTGTAATGATTGTCCATGTAATGGATCAGAACCATGACTATGTTAGTTCAGGAGTTACAGACGCTATTATGGGTTGATGGGTTGATGATTTCGATTGTCGGCACTTGGTGAAACTTATAGTCTTAATTAAATAAAAGTGAAACGGTGTACAAGTGTTTTTTGTTAGCATGTGCTATTATGGGTGACTACAGAACCCTATTCAACCCTATTCAATACGTGGACCGACACGCACTTAGACGGCTTTAATATCCGAGTTAATTATCAGATTTTCTCAGCTTAGGAAAACATTGGCTTTGTTTTATAAAAATAGCATGACCGAAAAGCTTATTTCACTTTATTAGGTAAAGATTAGCATTAAAAAGCATGAAATGTTATAAATTTTAATATACTTCATATTGTTATAATAGCCCTGTCTATTATAACAATATGAAGTATATTAAAAATTTTTTTCACTTTTTTCACAATCTGTTGAAACTTAATTTGACATAAGTAAAGCTTTAAAACTTCAATCATGCGGAACTTCCCCGTAGGCATTGGCAGTAATTATAACAAAATTGTTTCTAACCTTAAAGAGAACTTTGTGAATAGATAAGTGAATGAAACATTTGAGCTATTTACTGTTAAAATAAATAGCATCATAGCATTTATTTTTTGATTATATTCTTCTCTCACATGCTCTTACCTGTGGCTTTGCGAATCGGGTAATAAAGAGGTATGTATTTATCTCAATAATCGCATCAAATACCCGTTTGTCTTAAGTTTATAATGTATTGATAGAATACATGATGAACAAACACACTTGTACACTATTCCACAACATAATTTGATTTATTTTCACCGACCGGTTTCGCTTTTCAGTATTATCAAAGGTGTTTTACTTCACTGTCTAACACATCTTCAAGCCATTTTCAAGCTATTGGTATAATCATTCATAATGACATTCAGACATTAGTGAGCTTAATGAATAAAGAATTTGAATTAAATACTTACTTATAAATTCAGACCATTTCCTCACTAAGTGATTAACGGACATGGCATAATTTGGCATAAGAATTCTAGCTCACAGCATAAGCTTGGCCCCCTTATAGGGTGCCTTTCGCCCAGAGATGAATACGAGTAGATACAGAGTAGGTATAAATTAAACCTTAATACGGTTTTATGTTGTTGAGCCACCATTTTGCATCATATCTCCATCACATTTTATATTCATTAAAAATTCCGTCATTTTGTCGTATCTGTTTACCTTAAAGCTAAAGCTCTCATGATATTAATGACTGTTTGGTTTAGCAAATGACCCAGCTTTTATATCAGAGGGTTCATGATATTAAATCTCATATATGTTTTTTTAATTAATTCTTCACTGACGGCTCCGATACTAATATAAATAAATTGGAGTCGTTCTAATCTATTATAAGTTAAGTTTTCTGTTTTTTCAATTTTCTTTCTTATCTATCTATCTTATTTCTACTGTTGCTAACTTTGTTTCATTACATCTTTTTATCTTACACTTTGTTATTACGTTCTAAATTCATAGCATTTTCTAATTTCCTATATCCTATATATTTTACAAATCAACTTGGTTACATTCTGTTCTCAGTTTATAGTGTTACGTTCGTTATGTACATTTTGTTTTATATTTACTTACGAGTACTTAAGTTCTATTACACTTTGTGTTTTCTTAGTGTATTGCCATATACTCTATTTTGTTTTATTATATATGTGACAACGTTATACCTATAATACATTCATGGAACAGACGAATATCTCGAAGTCGGCTAAACCCAATTATCTTTTTAGTTATATAACTAGATTACTCCCTATACGATGTTCACCGTTGACTTTCATCAACTGACCCCACTCGTGTCCAGATAGTGACTAACCCAAATAAACTACAAACATTTTTCATCTCTCTCCCTCCGCTTTAATAACGATATGTACATAGGCAGGTTTGTTTACGTAATAGGGTATAATTATTCGACATTCTTACAAAAAAAAACTTACGTTCCTTTTTGTTGGATCCCAATGTTCTCGATGGACTACCAGTAGCAGCACTTATTTACAAAAACAATGCAAAAACATGTAGTATAAATAACTTTAACACATGTAAAGAAATAGAATTACGACAAGTCGTGATTCACGTACCAACAGCCACCTCATCGTGACGAGAACTGTCAACTATTCCTCGCATCAATCTTAATAAAGGATGACTATACACCGTTTGGAGGTCTGAATAATTCATTAGATGCAACTGTTATCAGTGTGATAGCCCTCGACTGATCAATAATGAGCTTTTTGTTCTCTTATCGCCTGTAATTAGAACATAAATATGGCACGGAATTGCGTTACAAATGTTTGGACAGGTCTTTGAAATAAATTATTTATTTTATTTACAATAAGAATTACAATTTACATAATTATGTACAAAATATATTTACACTACAAAATGTCGTTTAAAAAATCCTCCGCGTCATTGCTGACTGGGAAGGTTGCCACGTTGGATGGCGATACTTATTCTTTGGGCCAGAAAATAGCCAGCCTTCTGGTCCTGAGAAGCATTGATTAAGCGTTTAGCAATGTCTCCCTTTATTTAGTTTTGGCAATAATTTGTTAGCATCTACACTATGTTGACTATATGAGATATATCTAGTATAATACGTTAAAAATAATTATCTAGGCAAATACAGTAGATGCAAACTAAAATTAGATACTCGTACCTAACTTCAATTCAAATATACACGTTTAGAAATGGTAACTTCGTAATTTAGTATTATATTGTTTAGTAATTTGTTCTATAATTACCTTTAATTTATTGCAGTTATTTTTTACTTTCCACTACATTATTGGAGAAGTAGGAAGAGATCTTGACGTTTTTTTCAAAAACCAAGACATTTATGTTATTTATTTGGTTGACATTAAATTGTCGTTCGACGTTCGACCGACCCTTACCAGCTTGTCCATTCACACACGCTTCATTTATCTGTGTTGTTAATCTCAATCAATGCTTTCTACGAGTCTGAACCTTCCTTTTGACACACAGCAATATTCTTGTATCGTACTATTTTTCATTTTATTTATCAGAACCACCTTAATGCGTAACAGTATAAACTTAGTATTTGGGATAAGTTCATTGTTTGTTACGATTAACAGTTTTATGCTATTTCAAAATATATAATACTAGCTGATCGCCGTAGCTCCGCCCGCGTGATTTAGTTTACTCGTTCCCGGTTCCCGTGGGAACACATTACCGGAATAAAAAGTAGCCTATGTTACTCAGGGTGAATGTAGCTTTCCAATGGTGAAAGAATTTTTGAAATCGGCATAGTAGTTTTTGAGCTTATTCATTACAAACATACAAATCTTTCCTCTTTATAATAGTGGTATAGATGCTTACATGTAAAACTCTGGCCTTTTCTTCTATGAAGAATAGAATAGAAGATGGATAGCTAGACCCTGCGTCGGGATTCTAATAAAGAAGTCCGTTGTACCAAGGATATTCAACAACAAGTTGCCTTTATATAACCCACATTCTTGAACAGAAAATCGCCTCAGCAAAATATGCAATGTACCTATCTACTGTTCAAGATGCCGTTCAGTTTAACAATATTGTTACACAAAAGGACCAATTCCCTAGCAACGACTCAAGGGAGATCATTGTATACTGTACTATCGCGGTTACAAGTGTTTACAAACAGGCCAACCATTTATATTTCCCGTAAACGCTGTCGCTGTATCGTCAATTTAAGAGATTAAAAGGATTTTAAGATAGGTGAAAATGTTTGTTCGGAATAATGTTTATATTACGATTTTCTAAGGATTCGAACTGTATCTGCTTTAATGTAGGGACTATTTTAATAATTATGGTAGAAATAGAACTACAGATAAATACTTCCAGAAAAGTAGACTAAAATGTTTGGTGTTTGATACGAGTATTAAAGGCTAAGCAACAAAAGGATGATGATTAGGAAGATCCCTCCGTAGCACGTTAAACCATCGGTCCCGGTTGTCATACGAACTTCTATTGCAGACGTAAAATCCGTCTGGTCTAACTACAGATCTTCGATATCGCCTATGGGTTGTGGAGGTCAGATGGCAGTCGGATTCACGGAAAAGAAAGCCAGCAACTGAGTTGGGCAAAGGCACGGTGGATGATGACTGAGACTTTGAAGGTTGGACGTTTGTGTCTCCATTAAACTGTAATAGATGTTTATTTTCAAATACAGTTCTGTGTCTCTACGGTCTACTGTGATTGTGGATCCCACGTGCATGATCGATCTTTATGTTTTTTTTTGGTAGGTATGAGGTTAAGTATAATAAAAAAGTATACATATAATTAGAGATATTATTATATTAACAGTAATTACAATATTACCTTCAATAAACTCGAGACTAAGTTATTTTTAGGTTCACCTAACTTCACGTCTTTACGTCCATCCGTCGAGTGTAACCAGAGACGAGACATTTGAGCTTATTCAGAATTGACTTCCATTTATTTAAGAAGAAAAATATCAACTAACATTGGCTAAAAATAAATAGTTTCATTCAAATGTACCGTTAATTCTTTCATTAAGGAAATCCGATGTCAGAGTGTTTAAATTGCATGTGAATTGACCACATACTTTTATTTTAATTACCTACTTTGAAATCCAAAGTGCGTTACTTGAATCGTCGTGGTTTCATGATTGATGTGAATTCTCTACATATAGCCATAGCTGGGCACCGTTAATCAAATAGTTAACTTCGTTAATCGCTAATCCGTTACTCAAAAAGTTAACTTCGTTAAACGTTAATGCGTTACTTATTAGAAACGCAAGTTAACGTTAATCGTTAATCCGTTAACACGTAATGTGGATGGATGTTAAAAGGTTAGAAACAACAAAACCGTACCAAAAATAGGCAAAAACCACGTTTATTCTATGAGAGTCCCCTGAAATATTGATTTTATTCTGTTTTAGGGTTCCGTAGCTCCATTCCGGAATCCTTACAATTTCGTCATGTCCGTCCGTCTATCTGTCTGTCCGTCTGTCGTCGCCATTCATCCCAAACGGTAAACATGAAACTTTGCATGGTTATGTGTATGTGAGCGACCAAGGTGGGGAACCCCCACCATTGCGGCGGTGAGGCCGATCATGGACGAGTGGCTGCAGAGGCAGTACGGTGATCTCATGTATCGTGTGACGCAGATCATTACCGGGCATGGACGCTTCGGTAAGTATCTGTTTCGCATCCATCGTGAGGTCACACCCCACTGTCAACACAGCGAGGCCTCTGACGAAGACACTGTACTCCACACGTTGGTAGAGTGCTCAGCGTGGGCGGTTCAGCGTCGGGTCCTCATAGTGGGTCTAGGCGTCAATATATGCAGGAATACATGCTTCAAGCCATGGTCTCCAGCGCGAGTAAGTGGAACGCGGCAGTGTCCTTCTGCGAGCAAGTCGTGCTCGAGAAGGAGGCGGCCGAGAGGGTGAGGGAGAGTACCCTCCTCGCTGAGGTCCGAAGTGTGCAGCGAGGGTGCCACAGACTTATCTACGACGAAGGCCATCGACCTCCATAATCGGGACCTCACCCGCCGTCCTTACAGAAGCAAGCTAGAAGGTTTGCGTGCTGAATTGCCGAGGCCCCGCAGCACGCAATCAGTTTGGCTCACTGGAAATTGTCTGTGTGTTAACCAAAGGCACTCGGCTACGGACGTTGCAGCGGCCGCGGTCTCGAGAATTAAAAAAAATGGTTAAGTATGTGTATTTACTACGCCGACAAAGTGCTACAATAAAATTATTAAAAATTTGTTTTTTTTTGTTGTAGTATAGGTAATTTAAGTATCTGTTTTCGAGATATTCAACTTAACAGCTCAGTTTTATTTTGGATTATTTTGTTTTGGACGAAACACTAATTAGTGGAACTTATTGTTTTTAGGCTTTGGCGGTTTGTACTCCTAGTTACGTAGTCTTCTAGACACGCGAATATTGCAACGTATGGTCTCTGTGTGACTTGACATAACGCGATCACGGGAGTTGGATTAACGATTAACGGAATTGGAGAAATGTAACGGAAGTTAACGAGTCCGTTAACATATTATTAAGTTAACTTAAAAGTTAAACCGTTACTCTAAATGTTAACTTCGTTAATTAACGATTAACGGATTAACGAGTAAATGCCCAGCTTTGCATATAGCTGTGTCATTCAATGATCGATCAGAGTGTGTGAACCTTCATCAGGTTTCGTTTAATCAATTGAATAACGGGTGTTAATCGTGACAGTAATTTTGAAAACTACTATAATCTAAGTTTACCAACGTGTCGGTCAACCTACGACTACGGTTAGCGCAATCCAACCGAAATAGGGATAAGTATCGTAGTTTTGATATCATAAATCTTATCCATACATCAGCTAATAGACTCCCCTATGATTACGTGAGTTCAAAGAGAATAACTGGTGAAGTAAAGATATACACTATAGCTACCTAATTTTTTTCCGAAGGTGCTAGCCCGCTTGGCATACGACCTCATTTAGTATGTGGTAAAATTTAAATATTATAGAACTACGTAATAAAAATAAACTACTCCCTCCGTGTTATCGGCTTAGCAAGGTTAGTCATTCTTTCAAGGGGGAAGGTATACGCTTTTATAATAAATTGCCTGAATCGGTCCTTTGTATACCCGACAATAAATTTAAAACCTTTATAAAGACCACTTTATGTCAAAAAGCATAATATTATAAGACAGTTGATTACCTTAATGATAAAAGTGTCTGGCTTGAGCATGGTGCAGGCGCCTCCTAAAATGCCGTAATTGTAGCATATTTTGTACTTAGGCGACTATAATTTGTTTTTTGTTGTATTATACACTCTTTTTGATTTTGACATGAGACCAATGTACATTCGTCCACATTTAGTCTTAATAAAATGTGTAAATGAGTCAATTATTTGAAAAGAGTCACATATACAGTGAGAAGACTTAAATGGAAATGGGCAGGCCATATGATAAGAGACAGGCGAAATAAATGGTCGAAACTTGTCACTATGTGGTACCCTCGTGATGGGAAGAGAAAACCTGGAAGACAAAAAATGAGATGGGAAGATGAAATTAAAACAAATACTGGGATAACATGGCGCAGAAAAGCCAGAAACCGAAAAGAATGGCGAACTCTAGGGGAGGCCTATGCCAAGGGCAAGCTGATACCGATGTCTTGAAAAGGAAATATAATAATAATATAGTAATGTAATATTATAATATCTTTAATTAATAATTATTTAGTAATTTCGAAGTTAAAATCATACACAATTAAAATTAATGCTAAACTCAAATGTTATGTATGAATATTTAGTTGATAAGAAATTTGTTAATGAATGTTAAACAGTTACAAAAATTAATAGGATATAATATAATAATAATAATAAGATATAGATAACGCTCAGAATGGATGTAGGGCTGGGTCTCGTGGTACTAAGGAGCTACTCCTCATTGATATGGCCATTAGCCAACAAGTCAAGCGGAGTAGGGGCGCCCTCTCTACTGCCTGGATTGACTACAAGAAGGCCTATGATTCGGTGCCTCATTCATGGCTGAGGAGGATTTTAGAGTTGTATAAAATTAATCCGACTCTTAAATCCTTCTTAGTCTCGTGTATGGGACAGTGGACCACAGTCCTTCGTCAACCAGGTAGTGGTGGGCACGCCTCTGACCCGCAAGGCTTGATAAGGATCGAGCGTGGTATATTCCAGGGCGACAGTTTGAGTCCATTGTGGTTTTGTTTAGCACTGAATCCACTTAGCACATTGCTGAAGGATTCAGGGCTAGGCTATCGGTTTCGTAGAGGGGGTGAGGTTCTATCTCACCTGATGTACATGGATGACCTCAAACTGTTCACACTGAAGCACCAAGATTTAGTGACATTATTAAAAACTACGGAAGTTTTTAGTAATGCCATTAAGATGGAGTTCGGTGTTGATATGTGTGCGGTTATGCATGTACAACGGGGGAAGGTTGTAAATTCACCGAATTTACAACTTTCTGAGATAATAACTCTCAGATCTCTCTCCGAGACCGAAACATACAAATACCCTAGGTATGTCAGAGTCATTGGGTGTAGCGGTAGATGATATCAAGAAATCGGTGAAAGAACGTTTTTTTGGCCGCCTGACAAAAGTTCTTAACAGTTCTTTGTCCGGTGGTAACAAAATGCGGGCTTTCAATGGTTGGGGTTCAACCTTTATTGTTATACTCCTTTGGCATACTTAGGTGAAACGGAACTAGACGCCCTAGATAGGCGAGTCCGTCAACAACTCACATTGCATCGAATGTTACACCCACGATCATCTGTCATGAAACTGTACATTCCACGGAAGTGGGGGGGTCGGGGATTTTTGAATGCCAAGAACCTTCACAACCGTGAAGTGTGCAGTCTGAGAGATTACTTTCTACAGAACGGGTGTGACATTCATTGCGATGTCGTGATGGTTGACAAGGGCCTGACACCTCTTTCCTTGGCTAACGAGAACTGGCGTAAACCAAAGGTACTAGGTACTGAAGACCGTAGGGACGTATGGAAGAGTAAGGAGCTACACGGGCGGTTCTACCGGGTCTTAACAGGACCCGACGTAGACCTGCTCGCATCGGTGAACTGGCTGCGTTTTGGGGACCTCTTTGGGGAAACTGAAGGTTTTGCCTGTGCAATTGCAGATGAGGTTATCAAGACGAACAACTATCGGAAATACATCATGAAGGACGGTACGGTCGACATTTGTCGAGCATGCCACCGTCCTGGTGAATCACTTCGCCATATTATTTCCGGTTGTTCGTATCTTGCTAACACCGAGTACTTGCATAGGCACAATCAAGTAGCCAAGATCATCCACCAGCAACTTGCTCTTCAATATGGCCTTATTGAGTTTGAAGTACCGTACTATAAGTACACACCAGTGCCAGTTCTTGAGAATGGTCGTGCATTGCTCTACTGGGACCGATCAATCATCACGGACAGGACTATTGTTGCCAATAGGCCCGATATCGTGTTGGTTGATCGGACCCAGCGTCGGGCAGTGCTCGTCGATATCGTCGTCCCGCATGACGAGAATCTCGTGAAGGCAGAGAAGGACAAACTTAGTAAGTACCTCGATCTGTCCTTCGAGATAACCGCCATGTGGGACGTAGACTCGACGATCATTGTCCCGGTGGTCGTTTCGGCAAACGGATTAATAGCGAAGAGTCTCGATCAACATCTCAAGAGACTCTCGTTAGATTGTTGGATCAAGAGTCAGATTCAGAAGGCTGTTATCCTCGACACCTGCCGTATTGTTAGGAGGTTTCTTAGTCTGTAGCCTCCACCGCCGGTAGTTTGGGTCCTACTCCGCTACTGGTGGGTCACTATTTTTTATATTTTTAAATGTATTTGTTTCTTTTTTTTATAAATGTATTTAAAAATGTATAAAATAAGAATGTAAAGGAATAAACGAAATAATATAGATATATATATATAATGTTTGTTATGATAATATTTTATTTCAGTAATAAAGGCTATATGAATTTGAATTTGAATTTGAAAAGAGTGAGTTTTATTGCCAGGTTCTTTCTCTCGGTTCTACTTATTGCTTTGCCAATCTGGCAGTACATGTAAATATAGAAGCAATGACATTTTTTATTTTAAGTACTTACTGACGGTTGTAAGAGCCATTTAGTGACCTATACAAATAAATAAATCATTTCATTTCATTTCATTTCAGAAGAAAAACTAAAATAAAACAAATGAGGAGGATAAATCAATCCCCGAGAGCGGGCGGACAGCGAAGGCTGTTGTGTTTGCTGATGTTTTTACATAATTCTTTATTATGTAAAAACATTAGTTTTATTCTGAAATACAAAGAGATATCGGGGAAACCGAACGCTTTTAATTCCAGTAGATACGATCCCTAGTACTTATACGCAACGTTACTCAACGTTACTGTACCTACATATAGCAACTACCACAGGTACCCTTTGAACGGGGCAGTTGATGCTTTGAGGGTAATTACACCTTTGAAGCAATAACACAGGTGTTCTAACACCGTCAAATCATACTTTACATTTCAATTTCGAAATGTCTCTTAAATGGTAATGCAAATGACATTCCTAGTTTAATGATTATTACCCTGTAAAACTGAAGCAAAGTGAATGCAAATGACATAATTTTAAGCATAAAGAGATTACTGTTGTTCCTGAATCTGACAATATTCAAAGCAGTTAGCATTATGAATAAACGACACTGAAATTCATTTACGTTAAAACACTTGCCGATTTAAGAGTCGTAGGCGCTACAAAATAGTAGATATTTCGTAAATAGAAGTTAACATTGAAACCAAATCGTGGCTACATAATAAATCTGTTGTACCCAATATCTATAGTTCTTATGAGGATAAGGTTTAATGACACAGCCTACAGCGAACTACAAGCTGGACTCCGAGGTCGAGGGCAGGACAATTTAATCTAGGACTACACTCAGTGACTATGCTGGTATTATTTTATTTGTGGTATTACCAAGAATTACTGACCATGGAAAGATGGTATATAATATAGAACTGGCCTATTATATTAACGTTGCGTAGCCACGCGATGTGTTTAGAATACTTTATGGAAATTCGTGTCCCACGAATGCCGCACACTGCCGCGCTGTATTTGATCAAATTAACTATGCACATTAGTCAGGCGTATATTCCACGATTATGCTGAAAACCTATAACTAATCAGTTAATGACCTAAGTTTCTTGAAGTTCTGTATTTAACTTACTAAGAATAGGTGGGACTTGCATTGCAATGAGGCAATTAAAGTTTCATAGCTTGACCAAGCACGGCATTTATAGTGGTTCGCCTGCACTTTAAGCGGAGAGTAATTTGACGAGTTTCTACATACCTCCTGAAACATTATTTGCAAGATCAAATCGCAAAAATTAGAACGCTAAGCTTGACGAGTATTAGGTACCTATTACACAGTTTCGTACATATACATATTTATTATATGTATGTGGGTATTCTTATAGTTATGTGTATCTATTTCATATTATTATTAATGTTATGTGTAGTTTATTTGGGTATATATTTTTGTAAGTAAGTCTTTTAGATTCTATAGTCAAGTGTACCTTATATGCACCTACTCAGTCGATTCTCTGCATCACCCTAAGGTTGGCTGGTAGAGAATGCCTTTGGCATTAAGTCCGCCTTTGTACATATTCTTGTGCATAAAGATTAAATAAATAAATAAATATTTCGTAGACTTATATTTTGAGTGTTAGCAGTTCAGATAATTTAGACAATATGTCAGTAAATTAGTCTACTACGTTGTAAACCACTGGAAATCCTGGTGCGTGCCAGAGACGCCCGCCAATGGACGTAATAGGAGTGACCGCGGACGAAGGCCACAAATTAAAAAAGAACCATGTTGTAAAAGCAAAGTCAAGATTCTAAAAGTAAATAGAATTAGGTATTTATTCTATTAGAAAGTGGGTACTCGTTTGCTAGAGACAAGAACAGAAAAACAAATTAAAATGAAAACAAATTTAGCAGAGTAGGCTCTAATGGTAAATAATTACTATCTATTCCATGTAACTGAAAATAAACCCTGGGAATTACAGGCATTAAAAACATTTTAGATTGAGAGGAGAAGGTGAATTTATAGATTATGGATCAGAATTTTAATCTATATAATCAGTATCTACACGCGGTGTAGGTACCAACATTTACTTTATTATGATTATCAAAAAACTTAGCTTAAGTAAAAATATAAATAAAACACAACAAGATGTGTTTTTAGGGTTCCGTACCCAAAGAGCAAAACTCCGACAATTTTCACTGATGATGTATTTCTCTTGCCGCTTTAATAACAAATACTGAATATAATAAATGAGGGGCTCGTGGTCTAGTGGTAACCGACAATGTTAACACATCGCAAAGGTTAAGCAACATCGACTCAGGCCGGTCTTAGGATGGGTGACCATTTCTTAAGACATAGAGACCCCACCGTGACTCGGAGAGCACGTTAAGCCGTTGGCTTCGGTTGTAATACTAACATCTATGGCAGTCGTTAGGGGTAGTTGGAGCTCTAAATCAAAAATCCGACCGGTCTAACTACAGAACTTCGATATCGCCCATGAAAATGTCGAAGTTCAGCCGAATCGCATCCATACAACAAACGTGATTTTTTTGACGTTTTGGTACGGAACCCTTGTCCGCAAGTCCGACTCGCACTTGACCGGTTTTTTACTTTGTTTTCGTCTGTCTATCTGTGTGTTTTTCTATTAAGGAATAGTCCAACTTAAATAATATGTTAGGAATGTCTAGTCATGAGTATAATTGAAAAAAAGGCTATTTTACTTTCATTCATTCTGAAGGAGGTTTCATAACAAAGCATCGCATACCTGTCACGTTTACAATAATATTAAACTTTTCTTTTCTCATAGTGACAGTTTGTTTTAATTCATTCTTCAAACATGGATCGAATTCAATGTTCAATATACGGACAAGATCTTTATATACTTATAAGACATTGTTTTACGAGTATATCGATACTCGTAATTCGATGTTGAACTATCGTCACTACAGTACAACATTAGCATCTTTATGCAGCTATTGGAATGGATTGCTCGGACTGCAGAGATTCTATTTAATGTATTATATGTAACATTATGTCCTGGCTGTTGTAATTTTAATTTGAATAACAGAATAGTTATTAAATGGATTTTTATAGTGCCTAGTAACGGCACAGAATAGGGAATAGTACTTACATAACGAACGTTAGGGTTGTCAGGAAAGTGCCAGCATAATTTGACCAATAATTATGACGTTAATGCCTCAATATCAACTCTATGGTCAATGCCGTGTCACAAACAAGAGACAACCCTTACTGACTTACAACTTCAAGTTGTCGCTGACGTCACGTATTTTTTGCGATTGTTAGGCGAGTGACATAGGCCTGGTAACGGCAATAGGCTTCCCCCTTATGACGTGGGATCAGAAAAATTACTGGCAAAGTATCGGCATCGAACCTTTGCCTACCCTTTCGCGGATATAAACGTGATGTGTGTATGTTTACGCGATCAAGGTTTATATAGAAGGTGAAGTGTCCAAACTTAAGGTTATATTAGAAGTGTACAGGTCGCGAGGCGTAAGCGGAGCTTTGCATTTGTGTGAGTGACCACGAAAAGTAGAGTAAAAACCCTTTTTGTAGCTGTGTGTACAACACATGTGTGTGTAAAAGAGGTCATACGTTCACGGACACTGCACTCACACAAATGTAAAGTTCCGCTTACGTCCGCGACCTGTAACTGCCTTTCACTTGACTGCTAGGTACTATAATTTTCTTCTGCTCTATCTGTCAGCAAAGCTGTCAAAATTTGCACACATGCAAGCAGTTTGCATCATTTCTGCTTGGTATTTCATACCCACTTTCAGGCTTTCTACCTACTAAAATCCGGAGTTCTATAAGCGAAGCGTCAAAAACATAATACAAAAGCATGTTTGGCGAAATTTAAAAATATTTATTAGGTTAAAAGTTGGAAACAATCCCTGAAACTGTTCATCTAAGCTTTCGCAAAAATTATACCTACTTGGTTAAGTGTTGCCTGATCTCACATGAGTTTTATTATAACCTACCTGTTATCTTTGTTCTAATTAGTCCGACCAGCACAATTCTGCGATAAGAGCAGACTTAGAACTCATGAAATAAGTGTGTACTTAATGGCTTACCTTAGTAGTAGAGTGTACTGTAGTAGCAAATACAGTTAGCAAAAGAATTAAGTATGCAGGACACACTTTCAAAGACGCTCACACATACGTTCGTAAAGCCCGTGTTAAAGCCTATGAATGTTATAGAAAACTACATTAGCAAGCATTTAAGTTAGTTGGGGTGTTTCTTCAGTTATACTACATTATGTATTAGTCGTAGTAGTCAATACATAACTAAATCAGTGTCCGTTATGCTAGCGTACACAAGAGCTATATCGAGTTGGTTACTATGCCATTAAACTCTGCGTAAATACTGCCTAATTAGGGTAAAACCTACTAACAAGTAACGAAAATCGTGTCACGTTTTTGGTGCGCACCTCTAGTGCGCAACTTTCTAATTTGTTATGGTTAGATACTCGTACTTAAGGAGTAAACTCCAGTCGTGCGTCGGAGCTGACACACACACTTTTTTTATTATTATTAATTATTGTCATTAATAATGAAGGCAATTTTGATCTAATTAATATTTTAAAAAAATGATAATTGTTAGAATAGTAATTACCTAATTTATACAAATTTCTAATGAAATATTTGTGCACATCTAAAATTGACTATTGTGAAAAGTTTAATGTAAAATATTTCGCCGATTAATTATAATTAATGTATATAAAATGAATAAATGTATATTTATATATGAATATTATTTTTTCATTAATTTGTGAATTTACCCTTTCATATGATATTAATCTTTTTTCAGTTGAATAAACTCTTTTTGCGTATGGTTAGATACTCGTACTTAATGAGTAAACTCCAGTCGTGCGTCGGAGCTGACACACACACTTTTTTTTTTTTTTTACACTAATTAGGCAGTATTTACGCAGAGTTTAATGGCATAATAACCAACTCGATATAGCTCTTGTGTACGCTAGCATAACGGACACCTAAATCATCATGTTTGAGTGTTGGAGTGCCTTTATTGTTTGCTGCTTCAGTTTTCACTCTACTTATACAATTACCTATCGCACAACTGAACAATTTTAAACAAGATGTAAAAGTTCAAGACCGATATTCTCCAAAAGCACTGTTGGGTAGATAGGTAGGTAGGTACTATCCCTATGAGATTAAATAAACTAAGCAGAGCTTGTGATATGAGTACTAGATAAACTGATATAAATACTTATATACATTTTTTTTGTAAATACAAACATATTATACATAGAAAACACCCAGACTTCGGCACGAATGTATGTGTCATCACACAAAGTTTGTCCCGACCGGGAATCGCACCCGAGACTCCAGAGTCGATAGCGGATGCACTACCGACCACGACACCGAAGCAGTCAAAATCAAAAAGATTATCCTATTAATATGGTATTAATGTATGTATATGCTAAACTTAAACGGAACACACGCAAGCGTCCTCTCTTGCGATAACATGCAGAGATCAAAGTGTGATGTGATTATTGACATGATAATTCCATGTTTGAATAACGGATAATTATACTCGTACCACAGTGGCATCATTACTGACAAGTTAATTAACTCGTGCTAACCCTATAATACGCCAATTAGTAAGTTATGTTGTAAGTTCATGAACATCTACGTAATACAAAATTTAAACAAACGAGGGAGGATTAGGAATTCTACTTAGAAAGGCCTAAGTCTAAGCCAACTTTACCTGTAAGTGGTGTATCTACCGAGTTAGGAGGACATACGACAAACCCTATGGCAAACATAAAAGTGCCCAGTAATCGGCAATAATTCTTAGGTATACACTTTTATAATATAACTAGGGGACGCCTACGGCTTCGCCCACTTGACAAATTATAGGTATGTATACTAAAACCTTCTTCGAGAACCACGCGGCGCGGTGGAGGACTTCGTTTTATAATATGTACTCGTATGTATTGATGCTTTATTTACTGGCAAAGTGTGGTTGTGTAATGCACCTAGGCCTACCTTTTCGGGGATACCTATAGGTGATGTAAGCGGTTTTTTAGGTATCTATCTAAATGAGACAAGTATCTGATGATAAGTATTTTATTGACCAAGATTGAAAATATAATGTTTAGTATCTAACTAAACTAAAGCTTTGGTTACGTAGAGACGGGTGGCAGGTACAAGCAGTTTGTCGAAACAGATACCTACCTCTACATAAGTCCTGTGTATAACTTTTTATTGAGCTATATATTTATTAAATCCTTTCTCGTGGTTATGCTGAAGCTTAGCAATTTCAAAATTACACCACTATTTGATATCAATACTAACTTTGTAAAGTACATAAACATTTTAACATAACATTTTGTTTCACGGACGAATTCAACAAGCTGCCAACTGATTTGAATCAGGTATACAATCTGTTTTTGTATTAACATAGTATTGTATGTTAATATCGGTACTACTAAACAGTATCAGAATAGAAATTATTTGCAACTTAAGCACCTCTACAATGCATATTGTATACCAGTATAAAATAACAGAATGCGTTAACTAACATTTTGAACAAAACCCACTTGTAGGTACACTATTTTTCAAATATATTTGTGGAATAATGTACTAGTGGTTTTTTTTTCAAAATGTATTAATTACACATTTCCACCAAGTGCCGACATTCGAAAGCATAAATTATATAAACATTAATATTCTATCCTCCTAACTCTTCAATTCGGAACTCAAATTTCTGGTAGATAATGCAATTATTAACTACCTACTTACATCAATTATGCTTATTTCCAATGGGATAAGCATAGACATATTAGGTCATATTATTACCCACATTCCGTCAATAATATTATTGGACCCACGAGTGAGTGGGGTAAGCTTATTGCCACTTAACGGAGAGAAATCAATTGTCTAAGAAAAATCTACCACGACCTGACGACCTCATTTTTATGTAAGTAATAGTAATAATAAACCTACACTCGTATTATGCACAAGTAATTACTTTTAGATTACGACTCCTAACAATAAATACAATATCACAAACACCATAATACCTCATAATACTATAACAAACTTCCAACTTTAAAAAGATAATTTTCCTTTTATGCAAATTAATGTTTACTAAACAAATAAGTCTGGTGATAAATTTGGTACTTACCACAATCCTAATGTAAATAAAATCGAGTACAGTAAATATTTGACGAAGATTTCAATGAACTAAGACTGAAGAAAGCGAATTTTCATCGTAAAACACACGCGAATACTACAGCTCGCGGTCGTTCCGAACAACGTATCACTGAGTACTGAGTTACCTACTGAAGTACTGTGAGTGCGACTGACTAACTCGCCAGCGAACTCATGAAACTTGAGACTGCTATTATCACTATACATCATCGATAGATTACATATGTACAGCTTTTAATATATTGCAATGAAAGAAAATCGAACTGACAAAGATATGAGGCGAATATATTGTATTTTTCAAGTAGGCACTTAGTTTTAATTAACTACTCTGAGAAACTGCAAATATGAAATTATGAAAAACATCTGTTTTTGAGGCACCTTCTCTATTTTACTTTAACACGGGAATTAACACGAAATACGACACTAATACCGTCTTCTGTAAAGTCGGGATGATATTTTTTCCTTTCGTCATTAGTTTTTCAAAGAAATATTTCTTTGAAAAACCGTGAGAGGTTGCTAATACAATATTTGATTTAAGTATCCATTAGCGAAATATTAAGCTTTAGAGCGTATTTTTAGTTAAAACAGGGCCCAATCTAAGAGCTAAGTAAATGACTTAAAACATCTAATGAAAATCATGATGGTAGTCCATGTTATGAACTTTAAAGGACAACAATAACGTGTCAAGTAACTCTGTTAGTTGAGGAGTCACAGGAATTTTATGGATTCGGAACCCTATTTTATGCATATCCCCGACACAACTTAGCCGTATGAGGGGAACGGTAGATTTATAATACACGTCAGAAATTAACTACAAACTACCGAAATGGGACCTAATAATTATCGGGACGTGATCAAATTGAAATGGGACCAGTTGGGAAGTAGTAGCTTTCAATTTAAAAAAAATGTTTTTAAATCGGTTCTCCCAGTCGAAAGATATGAGGTAACAAACATAAATAAAAACATACAGTCGAATTGAGACCCCGTTTGACGAATATCAGATTTGATCAATGTCGTTCAACCCAGTTTTAGCCATGGTATTCAACACACACAGATGATTATCACATTACACGAACAGATGTAATGGAGAAACAATGAAATATGAGAAAATGATATGTAATGGCAAAAATATTCTGATAAGGTGGCGCCAACGAATTATGTATTTACCTACAGTTTATTTTATACGTAGTCGATGTTTGTGTGCAAAAATTTCGTAATTATTTGAATATCACGGCTATATCCCCGAAGGGGTAGGCAGAGGTGCATTACGCACCCACAATTTGCCAGTATATTTAGTCCTACGTAATAGGGGGCAAGCCTATTGCCGTCACCGGGCACATCCTCATAAATATACCCTATCAAAAAGTCGTGACGCAGAGCATGGCAACAATCATTCGAATCTCAATGCCAATGCCACCAGTCGACGAAGTACTATTGGAATCCAATAGTACTTTTTACTAATCGACACCGAGACCCAATACACTGTATATGCAAGTCGTTATTCTATTTTCAATGCGTAATTCTACAGAATAAAGAAGCACAAATTTATAGAGGACTATATTCTTCCCCCAATACCGCTCTAAATTGAGCGGTATTGGGGGAGGTTATATAGTTCTCTATAAATCTGTGCTTCTTTAGTCTGTGGATGACCTAGCGTTTGCTTCGACAGCAAAGCGGTTATTCCGGCTATTTTCTCGTGGAGCCTCTATTTTGTCCCACTATTTGAGACGTATTTATCGTAGACCGACTGGTGGTACCACGAATGAGACTTTTTCCTTTGATTATCTGGTATGAACAATACCTCTTGCGCTAAAAAAGAAATGGACTGAAGCAACTAAGTAATTGCCTTTATTTATAAACACACATCCGGCTATACAAGAAAAGAAAATGATAAGGGTGGAGTGGTAGAGTAGTAACGATACAGAGAAATGGCAATGAGTTGCTTGCTCATCACTCGAGCTACACAGGGGCTACTTCTGTTTGAAATGTTGTTTTATTGCTGAAACTCACTTATTATTGTTAAATTATTATTATTATGATATTGTTAGGTATGGGTACTTTGAGATTATGTGGCACCTTTAACTAGTATTTTGAGTTTTTTGTGAATAACAGAGATCCATAATTTTTTAAATTCACTTGGTCCACACATGTTTTATTGTTGTAACAGAATCATTGTATCGTTGTATTTACTGGAGAATAAAAAGCGCAGCCGTGAGTTGTTCTTGCAAGGTTCTTTCCTCACAGGCTCTACCTATTGCCTTGCGAATCTGGCGGTAAATGTAAATGTAGAAGCATTTTCTTTTTCTGACGTTCATAAGTGTTACTTTGTGACCTACATGAATAAAGATATTTTGATATTTTATTTTTTTTTATTTTTAGTAAATTTGTACAAGGGCTACTTATTTCAATGAAAATCTCTTCCAGTAGGATTGGAAATTCTCGGAAGAATAAGTCGTATATTTGTATAGGAAGATACCGACGTAAACTGTAAATACACATTGTATACACAATGTATAATTGTATACTTACATATCAATGTTACTAGAAGACAATCATACTGTCAAGAAAGTCATTCTGCCCAGAAGCCGCTCAGTAAATACTCGTACGTAACAATTTCAATTTACAAAAGGGCATCAAAAGGACCAATTCCGCTGTGACAAATCAAGAGGAAGCATTGTACAATAATCGTGTACTGTCGCGGTCACAAGTGTTTATCATATTACAATCGGTCGGTGACAAGTGGAAAAATATACAGCGCTCAGGTAGGTATAATGCAGCTACATAATACATGGGGCACACTAAAAGTTTTGCACTTCTAGCTAATCGGAACTATTGGAATTTTGAATTTTATATTTTTTTAAACGTTGCAACCTTCTTAGTAATAAAAAAAAACAATTGGCGGGAAATCATTTGTCAATTGTTTTTTATCACACATCAAAGTTCTACGTATGCAACGAAAATGGAATTAAGCCGAAAAGATTTTAGGGCGATGATTTTTTATGATTTTAAAAGTTCTCTCTCTCCGCAAGACTGTAGCGCTCGTCTTAAAAATGCTTTTGGGAGAGAAGCACCTTGTTTGAGCACCGTGAGGCGTTGGTTTGCTGAATTTGAGAGAGGTCGAGTTTCTTTACATGACGAATTTAGTGAAGGGCGGCCTTCAACTGCCGTCAACGAAAATAATGTGGCTACTGTTAAGAGGTTAATTGAAAAAAACCCGCGGATTACCTATGAGACCATTCGAGGACTATTGGGGATTGGTATGAGTCAAATCCAGAAAATTTTCCACGAAGAATTGAAAGTTCGGAAACTTTGTTGTCGTGACCACGGACATTCTAATGATGTTTATGACATTGTCACAGGAGACGAACCGTGGATTTATTGTTTTGAACCCGAAAAAAAACAGCAATCTTGTGAATGGGTGTTTGAAAATGAGAACAAGCCAACAAAAGTGAGGCAGGCGAGAAACGTTGGTAAAAAAATTATCGCGTTTTTTTTTCTCAGCTACGGGTCCCATCTGTACAATTCCACTTGAAGATCAAAAGAGTGTTAATGCCGAGTGGTATTCAACCATTTGTTTACCCAGGGTGTTAGAAAAAGTTCGCAAAGACG
The DNA here is from genome assembly GCA_963556515.1 of Nudaria mundana. Classification (NCBI taxonomy): domain Eukaryota; kingdom Metazoa; phylum Arthropoda; class Insecta; order Lepidoptera; family Erebidae; genus Nudaria; species Nudaria mundana. Next base: position 12,203,593 of record OY748301.1, read on the forward strand.
ACCCAAAAGCCGCGTTCTCCTACATCATGACAACGCTTCTTCACACACGACCAATAACACAAAGTCATTTTTAGCTTCCGAAAAAGTACAACTCGTCACCCATCCTGCGCATAGCCCCGACCTAGCACCCTGTGATTTCTTTATTTTCCCCAAAATCAAAGATTTGATGAGAGGTTTCACTTTTACCAACTCCGAAGAGGCAGTGATAGCGTTCAATCAGCACGTAGAAAACATACCTTCAGATCTGTGGTCCTCCTGTTTTAAAAAATGGTTCGATCGCATGAAAAAGTGTTTAAAATGTAAAGGAGAGTATTTTGAAAAGCAATAAACATAATATTTTGGTTTTAACATGTTGTTTTATTAAGTTACGCAAAACTTATAGTGTGACCTACGTATATTATATTTAATTGAAATAATTAAGTTTGAGTGTCAGTAGTCTTAAAGATTACCTACACTCTGCAGACATGCAATTTTTACATTTATATAGTATTAATATTGTTAAATAATAATACTTAACAGACACTAAATAACTTTTGGCTTCGATGGTACATTCACATAATTCAAGAAATGTTTATTTTTAGACACACATAACTCCACGTCGTAGCTCACAATATAACAGGAAGCACAATAATAATGTAGAAATGTGTTTCTTTTAATGTTCTTCTATCCCCACCCGCGATCCCATCCGCGTGGATTAGTTTCTACTTGACTGAGGGAGCGAAGCGACCGAAGTCTCCGTTTCAACTTGCAGACTGGGGAGAATTTCTTTCGTCTGTACCTCTACATCTACGGGTTCTGTCAGATCATGTTTGAGGCCGTATTTATTAACCAATTTACATGAAACTTTACACACACACTACTTGCTTACAATGAATAACATTTGAATGATATTTTCTGGATTGGATGACAAATGAAAGAGTAATAAAGAAAATTGAAGAAAAAATTTTCTAAACAAAGCCGCTCCCGAAGTCTACGGTTCACAGAACCACTAGTCTAATTCTAATGATTGAAGTCTATAAGCTAGCTTAATAAATGCCTTGGGTCCTAGTAAGTACTATGTAAAGAAAGATAGTAAGAATATTTATTCATGCATCAAATTCAGTAGGTAGATAATATACAGCCAATAATGTAAATGTTATGAAGATCAGATGTTTATGTGATGCCTGCCATTACACAGCATCTATCACGTGTAAAATAAAAGTTACAATAAATGGTTACCTACGACAATTTAAAATCTAAAAATTAAACATATTACACATATACACATACTTTTCCACTGTTATAATTTTATTTTCACTGACCTCACGGCATCATCAGAGATTTATACAAAATATAGTTTTAATTCACATAAAAATATCGTACTACATATTCATACGGACATCAAAACACTAGTAATAATAATAATAATAGTAATAATAATACTGGCAACTCTAGACATCTGTACATACGTCATTTTCATCTATAAAATATTTTAATATTTTTATCTAAAATAATCTTGCCTCAATTTATAAAATTCATACAGATTTCAAAATATTATTACCAAAAAGTTCATTATATATTATATTTCAAAATTTATTACAAGAATCACAACAACAACAAAATCTACAAATATGAAACGAAGCTTTGACAAACGTCAACCATCAAAATATCAAAAATTGTTTCGAAAAAATTAACAGGATGAATTATGAATAATGTATAAAGATGATAACAAGAGCCAGGAGTAAGAATGCACACCCAACACCCCCGGACTCATCACTTAGCTCCGCCTCGCAAGCGCCGGACCGCACACCTGCGACACAAGTGCTTGCTGAGGCGTCGAGCTCATCGTCAAGTGACGAGTATTTTTCCCCGCCGACGTCGCCAACACCTGTACGCCGGCGAGGGAGAGGCCGGCCGCCGAGCAGTTTGGGACCCCGAAGCCTACCAGCTTCGAGTAGGGTCCCCACTACCGGTGGTATTGTGCACCGCATGCGATGGACTTCATCCATCAATGAAAATGTCATGCGGGCATATTATGAGGCTACAGATGGGGAAACCAACCTGACTGCATACCGTTCAAGGATGCTCCCTTTGTTTCAGGCTCTTGAACCAACAATAACCGTTGCCGTACAACGACTATCGGATCAAGTGCGGGCTATCCAACGATGCAAGTTGCTGGATCAACCTGTGCTTGATCGACTTCGCCTGGAAGTGTTATCTACTCGACCAGCTCCAGCGTTAACGAGTGCACCATCATCTGCTACACACACGGTTGCCACTAGTGCCACTTTAGTTGAGACCGTGCTCGACGCGGGAGATGATACGAGTAATATATCTATCCAGGTAAGCGAGCAATTAAGGAGTACTTTGGAGGATGTGATCTCTCAGTATAGGTTTGCACCTAATTCTAGGCCACGGCTACCACGCTTGCCCATGCATAGACGAAATCTGGCGTTGATGGGAGCCCTGAATGCGTTGCTAGATCCGTACTTACGGACTAGCAATGATTTGCTAGATACCCACTCGATTCTTTACTGTGGAGCTATTACCGCTTGTCGTGTTGCACGCGTTAAATTCCCTGAATTTAACCGTACACCACGATCGGGTGGTGGGCCCGTATGGCAGGCAAGAATCGAGCGACGTATCGGCACATTTAGGACTCTCATTGCGAAGCTTATCTGTTTTAGCCGGGGAAATAATCGTCCACGGGTCATGCGTTTCGTGACTCAGGCATTCGCTGGGACCGGTATTAGCTCCCAGCAATACTTAGCTAATGTCACGGAACGTATTGACTTTCTAAAGCAGAAAGTATATGCATGGGCGAGTCGTATTCGTCGCTATAGAGAGCGTGTAGACAGATACTGGCAGAATCGTATCTTCCAAAGTGACCAAAGGAAGGTGTACCGAGAGTGGGAGGGAACTGGACAACGTTTGAGCGACGGACAACTGCCCGATGCTCGCGCCATGAATCAATTTTGGCGTGACATATGGTCGATGCCCGTCGAACATTCGGAGGGTGATTGGATCCGTGTTGTCGAGCGTGAATGCGATAACATCGAGCCCATGGAGTCTATTACAATAAACTCCGAAGACGTTAGTTGCGCAATACGTACGGCACAGAACTGGAAAAGTCCTGGGCCGGACGGATTGCACAACTTTTGGATCAAGTGGGTTCGAAGCTCGCATGAACGCTTGGCAACACAGTATCAAGAAGCCCTCGAGTCTGGTTCCTTACCCGCTTTTATGACCACTGGCATCACCTTCCTGCTCCATAAATCAGGTAGTACCACGGAACCTAAAAACTATAGACCTATCACTTGCTTACCTACTATCTACAAGCTCCTTACATCTATTCTGAGAACTAAAATAAATTCACATATAATGTCAAATAACATCTTAGATAGTGCTCAGAATGGATGTAGGGCTGGGTCACGTGGTACTAAGGAGCTACTCCTTTTTGACATGACCATTAGCCAACAAGTTAGGCGGAGTAGGGGCGCCCTCTCTACTGCCTGGATTGACTACAAGAAGGCTTATGATTCGGTGCCTCATTCATGGCTGGGGAGGATTTTAGAGTTGTATAAAATTAATCCGACTCTTAAATCCTTCTTAGTCTCATGTATGGGGCAGTGGACCACAGTACTTCGTCAACCAGGTAGTGGTGAGTGCGCTTCTGGTCCGCATGACTTGATAAGGATTGAGCGTGGTATATTCCAGGGCGACAGTTTGAGTCCATTGTGGTTCTGTTTAGCACTGAATCCACTTAGCACATTGCTGAAGGATTCAGGGCTAGGCTATCGGTTTCGTAGAGGGGGTGAGGTTATTTCTCACCTGATGTATATGGATGACCTCAAACTGTTCACACTGAAGCACCAAGATTTAGTGACATTACTAAAAACTACGGAAGTTTTTAGTAATGCCATTAAGATGGAGTTCGGTGTTGATAAGTGTGCGATTATGCATGTACAGCGGGGGAAGGTTGTAAATTCACCGAATTTACAACTTTCTGAGATAATAACTCTCAGATCTCTCTCCGAGACCGAAACATACAGATACCTAGGTATGTCAGAGTCATTGGGTATAGCGGTAGAGGACATTAAGAAATCGGTGAAAGAACGTTTTTTTGGCCGCCTGACAAAAGTTCTTAACAGTTTTTTGTCCGGCGGTAACAAAATACGGGCTTTCAACGGTTGGGTGATACCTTTATTGTTATACTCCTTTGGCATACATAGGTGGACTCAAACGGAACTAGACGCCCTGGATAGGCGAGTCCGTCAACAACTGACATTGCATCGAATGTTACACCCACGATCTTCTGTCATGAGACTGTACATTCCGCGGAAGTGGGGGGGTCGAGGCTTTTTGAATGCCAAGAACCTCCACAACCGTGAAGTGTGCAGTCTGAGAGATTACTTTCTACAGAACGGGTCTGATATTCATTGCGATGTCGTGATGGTTGACAAGGGCCTGACACCTCTTTCCTTGGCTAACGAGAACTGGCGTAAACCAAAGGTGCTAGGTACTGAAGACCGTAGGGACGTATGGAAGAGTAAGGAGCTACACGGGCGGTTCTACCGGGTCTTAACAGGACCCGACGTAGACCTGCTCGCTTCGGTGAACTGGCTGCGTTTTGGGGACCTCTTTGGGGAAACTGAAGGTTTTGCCTGTGCAATTGCAGATGAGGTTATCAAGACGAACAACTATCGGAAATACATCATGAAGGACGGTACGGTCGACATTTGTCGAGCATGCCACCGTCCTGGTGAATCACTTCGCCATATTATTTCCGGTTGTTCGTATCTTGCTAACACCGAGTACTTGCATAGGCACAATCAAGTAGCCAGGATCATCCACCAGCAACTTGCTCTTCAATATGGCCTTATTGAGTTTGAAGTACCGTACTATAAGTATACACCAGTGCCAGTTCTTGAGAATGGTCGTGCATTGCTCTACTGGGACCGATCAATCATCACGGACAGGACTATTGTTGCAAATAGGCCCGATATCGTGTTGGTTGATCGGACCCAGCGTCGGGCAGTGCTCGTCGATATCGCCGTCCCGCATGACGAAAATCTCGTGAAGGCAGAGAAGGATAAACTTAGTAAATACCTTGATCTGTCCTTCGAGATAACCGCCATGTGGGACGTAGACTCAACGATCATTGTCCCGGTGGTTGTTTCGGCAAACGGATTAATAGCGAAGAGTCTCGATCAACATCTCAAGAGACTCTCGTTAGATTGTTGGATCAAGAGTCAGATTCAGAAGGTTGTTATCCTCGACACGTGCCGTATTGTTAGGAGGTTTCTTAGTCTGTAGCCTCCACCGCCGGTAGTTTGGGTCCTACTCCGCTACTGGTGGGTCACTATTTTTTATATTTTTAAATGTATTTGTTTTTTTTTTATAAATGTATTTAAAAATGTATAAAATAAGAATGTAAAGGAATAAACGAAATAATAATAGTAATTAAATATGGGGGTATATGAAAATAAATTTAAATAATAACACCACCACTTTTAAATTTACCCCGAAAAGTGGGAGAATAAGTCCTAAGAAAATGTCTACTTAGGTGTTTTAAAAAATATTTGTTAAAAGTCAAAAATTACAATAAATGAAAATAAAATTATAACAGTGGAAAAGTATATATGTTTTTGTGCAATATGTCTAGCAGATTCCACCAAGTGCCGTCAATCGACAGTATAAATAGTTTAAAATTAAAAATTAACTATTATCTATAGTAAAGTGTACCTATTACGAGTATAACATAAATAAAGCCTCCAGAAGTATTTCGAATACCTACGTCTGATTGATCCGTATGAGGACCAAAAACCTGGTTATTTCCTGAGTCTAAGAAAGTATCACCATTCAACGTGGGCAACACAGCCAGCATTATACTAATATTGTAGTAGGTACCTAATTTTAGTTTTGAGAACACATTCTATAAAATTAAGTTAAACATCACATAATTCTATCTGGCATTTTAAACAGTATTTGCATAAAAATCTCCGAGTATTATATCCTTCAAATTACGCCGCAATGGGCCATCATGAGATTATTCATTTACATCAACAGCACTTACCCTAAATGAGACATATTTGCGTGTGCTTATATCATTAGCGATGACATGCGTTTTATTTAATAGAAGTATATTACTACTATTTACTACTCGAAATTAGTAACACCGTATATTAAAGGAATTTTAATATGACTTTTATTTACAATAAGAATTACAATATACAAAATATACATAATTATAGACTAAAAATATTTACATTACAAAATATCGTTTAAAAAATCCTCCGCGTCATTGCCGACTGGGAAGGTTCCCAGAATGCTGGCTGTTGCCACGTTGGATGGCGATACTTATTCTTTGGGCCAGAAAATAGCCAGCCTTCTGGTCCTGAGAAGCATCGCTTAGGCGTTTAGCAATGTCTCTATAAAGGCGGCGAGCACTCGGACACCATGACCCCAGTGTCTCAACCGCAAACGGCTCAAATATGTAATCACCTGCTAGGTTAGCATATTTACGCCGTTTAAGGCCTTCAGCCGATGCAGCAGCAGCGCCGGCACATCCGGATGTGCTTGGAAGGTGTGAAGGTGCTAAGGTGTCAACGCATGTAGCGTCCCACACCAAAGGCCATCCTGTCTTCCACGGTAGCAACGACATGCCGTCCGGTCTCTTTCCATCGCTTCGTGCTAAACCATTTGGTTCACGTACGGCCGGAAGACCTGCGGTGGAAAGAGCCCTACGAATTATGTCGTTTAGAATAGCGTGCCGAGGTATACAACCTGCGCTTCTGCTACAAGAAAGGCCATGGTGTCCCAGATTATCGACGGCTACTCCACAGGTGCAATGATGCGGAGATACACAAGGTGTACCCAGTCGAAGGCAAGTGGCAATGCGGATGGTTGTGTCGTCCAACATTGTACCGATGTTGGGCGATGGGAGCGCCTGGATCCATAACCCTGACTCCCATTTTCCAACAGCTAGGAGGCGTGCACGCTCTGAAATATTGACAAAGTGTCAATTAGTGTATTAATTCTCAATTTACAGAGCGGTGAATCCCACAGTCGCTGTGAGTCTAGGCGTGAGGGCAGATCAGTGTCGGGGCAAGACATCCTCCAAGCATTTATGGCATCGTTCTTGCATCGCACCTCGGAATTAATTAGTGTATTTGACAAAATTTTCCTGACTAATTCTTCGGTACTATGGACCGACGACAGAAATGCTGGCAGACTGACATCTGTGACTCTACGAATACCTAGCCCGCCCAAGCGAACTGGAAGAGACGCTTGGACCCAGGCCCGGTCATTAATATTTACATTTAAAATTTTACACAAAGAATTTTCTCTGTCTGCCCAAAATTTCTACATTTTTCCAAAATTGTCCTGAACGGAGGGCATGTGTAAATTTGGGTACGAAAAGACAAAAAGGAAGAAGAGTGAAAGCTGAGTGAATACTGATATTACATAGACTATCAATAACCTGATCAAAATTTTGAATTTTTTCCTGGATAAAAGTGGAAAAGCCATCTTCTAAAATCGGGGACCCTAGGAGGCGTAAAGAAGTTTTGTCCAAAACTTTTATGTTGGGGTCCAAACAGTTGAATTTGGAGATTGTTGTTAATTTATCTGTGTTTTCAGATATAAAAATCTCATATTTATTCGGGTTCAGTTCTAAGCCAATTGACTAAAACTCGTTCTTTATTAGGGCTAAATCTTGTAAAATTAATATAAAATATTAATATTAATAAATTTTAATATATTCTAATGTAGGTAGGTACCTACTAAAAATCGTAAGGGCAACCAGACTGACGGCCAACAACACTGCTGTTGAGGACCTAGGCCGTCAGGACAATGAGAGGGTACCGCACGATCTCCCTAGAGGTTGCATGTCTCTTACCCGCGACCTCTACATGGGACCTGGAAGCGAGAGCCCTTGCGTCATTGTTTTAATGGCGCCGGAGCGGGACCACAGGCCTGCGTCTCGAGAAATCGGGGTTCAGCGCGCCGAACTCCGCCAGGATCTCATGGAGACATGGAGACTTCAGCAACCACAGTGGGAAACCACCACCATCGCGGCGGTGATTCCGATCATGGAGGAGTTGCTGCAGAGGCAGCACGGTGACCTCAGGTATCGTGCGACATAGCTGCTCGGTAATGGACGCAGGAGGGGCCGCAGCCTTGGGCCGCGGATTTTAAAAAGAAAAAAAGAAAGGTACTATAAATAGGTAAAATTTGTTTGTCAGTACGTATATCATTTGTGCGGAGGTTGTAGAAAGAGGAGAAAGAAAGAAATTTTACGATCGACTGTCATGAGATTACGGTTGACTTGCACTTTTCAACCGACTTTCAAAAAAGGAGGAGGTATGAAGAGCAAAAATTTAATGTGGGTACAATGAAGGGTGGTGAATGGCAGATCAATATAGAAATTGGTTAAAAATCACACAGGGTTTATTACCGAAATGCTCATAAAAATCTTGACATTTAGTAGAGGTGTTATACCTGCAAATATGTTTTTAATGATACCTATGGTACATTTACTAGAGTGTATAGCTTACTATTATTTAGTATATATATATATGTATATATATATATATATATAGCTTACTATTACTTATTATTAGGCTATGAGAAACATTATAATGTATAGGCAATTGAATAGATACCTATTGTAATCTATTCCGACGCCTGTCAATACTGAAAGCACTTACCGGTAATTGAATAAGCCACATTGAAATTGCAATTCAAGCCGTTACCGGTTTCGCAACCATAGCGACATAACAATGATTGCTAAACAATATCATGTGAGGTAATATTTTATTGACCGAGCGAGCAAAGCGTCTGCATTTCGAGATTGGACGATTTTGCTTTCGTCCGTCTGTCTATCTGTCTGTATGTGTGTTCCGGCCTAGCAGCCACAGTTTTTATCTGTTCTTCACGAAACTTGGCACAAGTGTTCCCTGATTTAATAAAATTTTTTCGTCGTGAGCTTTTTTGGATTGGGGGGAAAATTGGGTAATTTTTATTTTTTTTCCGGGCTAGCGGCCTCATTTAATATCTAATCTCTACGAAATTTGGCATAAGTATTTCTTGTCAATTGTCAAAATAGCAAATTTATCTGTCAATAAATTTAAAAAACTAATAAAAAGTTAATTGTGCCATAAAGCTTATTATAGTGTTAATGATTTCTTAGATGACAAGGCGGCCTGGTTGTAACAACGTAACGAATTGCTCCTTTCTAAATAACTCTGTATTAGATTTAAGATGAAATATTTTGAAAAAAGCCGAGCTGAGTTTCTTGAGGGCTCTTCTCAGTCTCGTTGCATTTTGGAACCCTCGGTAGAGTCACACCAACTTCTGACGAATCTAAATAATTTTCTGAAAATTTCAAAGATAATAAACGTTATTTTATTTTATTTTATTTTTATTGTCTAGAAAAAATATTATAAGTGTGAGTCTTTTTTATTACAAGAAGCCAATTTTTGAAATTTTCCGCTAATCAGGGGGAATTAGAGGAAAATTTAAAAAAATGGCCTCTGGAGATATCCTATAGGGCTCTTTAGCACCCAATATACACACATATATATGCACCCAGATGGCGATATTTAAGCGATAGTTAGCTAACCAAAAATACCTACTTATTAAAAAGTACCTATAAAAAATTAATAGATTTTCGACTAAAGTGATTCCTGAAACACGACACAAAAGATTGAGTTCAGAGGCTGAGCGCGAAAATGCAGTACCTACTTAACTAGAATTTAAATTTAAATTTTAACAAAAGACTTAAAATCTTTTGTCACAAAATCTGCAGTCATTATGCAAACTCACACTGCTCGCATCCTTTGAGATGCAACGCAGGTGTCTATTATTACTCAATGTAGCCTAGGAATGAAGCGTGCATTCTTATGTATCACGTGGGCTTGGTTTTGTTATTCATACACCCTCCACGAAATCTCAGTATTCAGGTTACTAGAATATCTGATGAAGCTACCTTACTACAAAAACTAACGTAAAATTTATACTTATAAGAGATATTGCTAAACGCCTAATCGATGCTTCTCAGGACCAGAAGGCTGGCTATTTTCTGGCCCAAAGAATAAGTATCGCCATCCAACGTGGCAACACAGCCAGCATTCTGTGAACCTTCCCAGTCGGCAATGACGCGGAGGATTTTTTAAACGATATTTTGTAATGAAAATATTTTTAGTATATAATTATGTATATTTTGTACATTTTAATTCTTATTGTAAATAAATCCTACCATAACTAAAATTGTAAATAATCTATCTTTGAATTAAAAATAAAGTAGCTATCTATACCACAGAATAGGGAATAGTACTTACATACAGAACTTGCACTCCGACGTTAATTAAAGCACATTCTTTAGTTTACAGAGAACATAATTCGAACGTTAGGTTTGTCAGGAAAGTACCAGCATAATTTGACCAATAATTATGACGTTAATGCCTCAATATCAACTCTATGGTCAATGTCGTGTCACAAACAAGAGACAACCCTTACTGACTTACAACTTCAAGTTGTCGCTGACGTCACGTATTTTTTGCGATTGTTAGGCGAGTGACATAGGCCTGTCTATACGTTAGATACGAGTAGCTACGTATTATATTAGGTAGGTAATCACTTACTGACGAGGCAACCGCTGCTTCTCCTGAGTTAGTTAAAATGGCAACACCGTATTTTCGTCTACTTATAACTTATGAACGGGTCCAGCCAGAGTTTCAGCGAAATAAACGCACAGCAATTATAAGGTAGGTAACTAACATAACACTAATGGAATTACTTAAGTAGGTACATAACAGTATACTGGTTGATATCTTATAAAATACTAATTACTACACTACATAAACTGACCTTTAAAAACTTTCATGCAAAACACAAAGAGGAAGTTAATCTCCACAGCGAACTCAAAAGGAGCTTCAATGAATGAAACTAACACTTATGTAAATTAATTCCTTTCGCTAGTAAACATTGTTTAGGCATAAGTAGGTACTTAAATTTTTTTTTATTTAAAATAACTTGGTTTTAGTACTTAGTTGAGTCCGAGACGCCCAGGATTTTAATTGGCTGTGCCATAGCGGCTGGCACGTAAGATTTTGTTGTCTTTCATCAACATTTCATCGCAAAACAACGGGTTAAAATTTCAAAATTATAATATAGCTGTTTTTTTATTAAATTAATTCGGCCATTTTGGCCATAACCCACTTCTAGAGTGCCCGGTGGGGGCGGAGCCCCAAGAGGTGGGGCGGGGCCCCAAGAGATTAGACTACGTCCTCGCCGTCCCCCTGGACCCCAACTTGACCACGGTAACGCAGTGGCAAGTTGGGTGACCGAACGTCGACATCGAGAACTTGAGTGGCCAACACAGAGAGAAATTGCTTATTATGAATAAGCCTGAAGAGACCCCCGGTCCTGACACTGCCCTTCCCCGGGCAGTCTCAGCCGACGACTTACTGCATTATTCCCGGAACCTGATTATGCCTATCGATTTGGGGGCTCGCGTCGCGCCGCCTAGTTGCAGCGCGACGTCGACGCCCCAAGGAAATGTTGCTGCTGGGACTGACGATGGGTCAGCTCCCAGTAGTGTGAAGAGTAAGGGCCGTTCTTCTTCGCAGAAGAGGACCCTCGAGAAGGAGGGACCGCCGCGCGACCGGAGCACTAGTTGCTCTGGGTGAGGGTCCCTCCTCTCCAGCGATTCGGAGGAGGAGGTGCCGGTGAAGACGGTGCGCACGCGTCTCGGCGCCTACAGAATGCGCCCGCCAACTCCACCGCCGTCCTCTGTACCGTCCCTGCGTAGTGGCAGGGATATTGGTGTGCCGCCCGCGCGGGAGATCATGAGCATTCTCTCCCGCATGAACACGGCCATGCGGGGTAGTAAGAATATGTCGGGGAGGAAGAAGATTGTGGCTTCACTGGTGGATGAAGCCCAATCCTCCCTTGACAAGCTCCTCGCGCGGAGCGTAACTAAGGCGGAGGCGAAGCTCCACATGCAGGTTGCGAGCCTGGAGGTGGAGCTCACTGCCTCCCGAAATCGGCGGCGGGCGGCTGCCCCCGTGACCAGGTGAAGGCTGGAGATATCTCCTTCGGCTCCACTGGTCACGGGATGACAGTCGTCCAGTGCCCCGTCGCGGCGGCACTGAAAGTGGCGGACGGACGAAGCCTCCTCGTAGGGGGCTTCCTAAAGGCGCAGGTGCACCTCCTTCGTGCCCGGGAAACCAGATGTTTCCGGTGCATGGTGGTGGGGCACGTTGGAGTGTAGTGTACAGCGGAAGTTACCGTGGGCGATCGGTGCTTCCGCTGCAGCCGGCCCGGTCACAAAGCAAGTGCCTGTGACTCCCCGCCTCGCTGCTTTAGATGCGAGGCGGAGGGCAAGACCGTGGATCACCGGGTCGGCAGCACAACCTGCGCTGCCTCGAGGCCAAAACCTCGTCCGTCCGCTGAGAGCGGTGGGGGTGCCGCCCTTGCGCGGCCAGTTGTTTCGCGGCGGGATGCGGTTATGGAAGTCAATTAATGTCTGACGCCCGTATCCGTACCCTGCAAGTGAATTTGAACCACTGCCGTGCTGCTCAGGATCTTCTGTACCAGAGCATCCGGCAGTGGTCCATAAACTTGGCCGTGGTCGCCAAACCGTACTACGTCCACCCGGGAAGCCCGGTGGACGAGGACGGCTCAGCCTGTTGTATCTTTGGGGGGTCCGCCGCAGACAACTCGCGCCTTGCGATCATTGCAAGGGGCCGCGGGTGTGTTACGGCGGACTATGATGGGTTGGCAGTCGTGGCCACCTACATCTCGCCGAACATTGACGAGTCTCAGTTTGAGATATGGCTCACTGAGCTCGACGTCGTCTTCGCTGCGTGCCGTCCTCGCCCTGTCCTGCTCCTGGGAGACTTCAACGCCTGGAGTGAGGCGTGGGGCTCCCGGGAAACCAGGGACAAGGGGAGGCTTCTTGAGGACTGGACCAGAACACGTGGTCTGGAGGTCCTCAACCGGGGGAATGTCGCCACCTTTTGGCGGCGGGGAGGGGAATCGTTCGTGGACGTAACGTTCGCCTCCCCTGACCTCGCCCGCCGTATTACAGGCTGGCGCGTGGAGGAGGGTGAGGAGACGCACTCGGATCATCGGTACATCCGGTTCGATATCGTCCCCCCACCTGACCTCCCACAGCCGGTGGCAAATCCCCCGGATCCGCGTTGGGCACTTCACCATCTGGATTGGGAGGCTCTCCTGGAGGCATCCATCGTGCAGGCCTGGATTCCGGCTCCGGACCGGCCTGCCGATGTGGATGCCGAGGCGGAGTGGTTCAGGAGAGCCATGTCGCAAATCTGTGATGCGGCGATGCCTAGGGTTACACCCAGACCGGCCAGGAAGCAGGTGTACTGGTGGTCGCCGGAGATTGCAGAGCTGCGTGCAGCATGCATCTCCGTCCGCCGCCGGTACACCAGGTTTCGCCGGAGGCGTCGCCGCCCAGACGACGCGGCAGCCCGAGAGGCGGAGCTTTTTCAGGCATACAGGGAGGCTAAAGGTGATCTCCGGGAGACGATAAAGCGGGCCAAGACGGCGGCCTGCGAGGAGCTCCTGGAGACCCTGCAGCAGAACCCATGGGGGCGCCCGTACCTACAGATCAGGGAGAAACTCCGACCTAGGGCGCCCCCACTGACCCAGAGTCTCCAGCCGCAGCAGCTGGAGCGGGTCATGGGCTCCCTGTTTCCGACGAGCGCGGAGGAGCACGTCCCTCCGCGCATGGCTCCGTCTCTGCCCGACGCGGATAGCACCAGCGAGGACGACGTACCCGAAGTCAGGGTGGGGGAGCTAGGTGCGGCAGTACTCCGGCTTAAACGCCGGAAAATCACTGCCCCCGGATCCGACGGCATTCCTGGCCGTGCATGGGTCCTGGCCCTCGAAGAACTCGGGCCTCGACTGATGGGGCTCTTTAGCGCATGCCTCGAAAGGGGCCAGTTTCCCAAGGTGTGGAGGACGGGGAAACTGGTCCTGATCCGTAAGGCGGGGCGGCCGGTGCACTCACCGTCCGGATACCGGCCGATCGTGTTGCTCGACGAGGTGTGTAAGCTCTTTGAGCGAATTATCGCGGAACGCCTCGTCGAGCATCTCACGAGAGTGGGGCCAGACCTGGCGGATAACCAGTTCGGTTTCCGTCGGGGACGCTCCACCGTGAGCGCGATCATGCGCGTGAAGAGCCTGACGGAGGAAGCAGTCTCACAGGGCAAGGTGGTGGTGGCGGTGTCTCTTGACATCGCCAACGCGTTCAACACCTTGCCATGGAGCTGCGTTAGGGAGGCACTCGTGTATCACGAAACGCCTCTCTACCTCCGTCGTATTGTCGGGGCCTATCTCTCGGAGAGGGCCATAGCTTTCCCCAGCTGGCTCGGGCCAGCTCGGCGAGATGTGTCGTGCGGTGTTCCGCAGGGGTCGGTCCTGGGGCCACTTCTGTGGAACATCGGCTACGACTGGGTGCTGCGGGGTGCGTTGCCTAGGGGCGTCGGCGTAACGTGCTACGCCGACGATACCCTCGTCACGGCGCGGGGTGCAATGTACCAGGAGGCAGCACTCAAGGTCACGACGGGTGTTGCTCGAGTCGTGGGTCGGATACGGCAGCTAGGACTGGAGGTGGCCTTGCACAAGTTCGAGGTTCTGTGTTTTCACAGACCTCGGAACGGTCCACCCGAAGGTTCCAGCATAAATGTGGGAGACGTTAGCATCGGCATCAAGCCCTCGATGAAGTACCTAGGGATCGTACTTGATAGCCGATGGAACTTCAGACCACCTTTCCGAAGTTTGGTCCCCAAGGTGAAGCAGGCATCGGTCGCGCTTTCGCGACTGATGCCCAACCTAAAGGGACCCAACGCCTCCTGCAGGAGACTGTACCTGGGGATCGTGCGGAGTATGGCCCTATACAGGGCTCCCGTATGGGCGGATAGGTTGGCGGTCAAGGGGAACGTGACTCTGTTAAACAGACCACTTCGAACCTTGGCCAACAGAACCATACGGGGGTACCGCACGATCTCCGGAGAGGCTGCATGTCTCCTAGCCGGGACCCCTCCATGGGACCTGGAAGCGAGAGCCCTTGCGTCATTGTTCCAATGGCGCAAGGAGGCGCTGGAGCGGGACCACAGGCCTGCGTCTCGAGAAATCGAAGACCAGCGGTCCCAACTCAGCCAGGATCTCATGGAGTCATGGAGGGTGCGATTTGAGCAACCCAAGGGGGATGCCACCATCATCGCGGCGGTGAGACCGATCATGGACGATTGGCTGAAGAGGCAGCATGGTGACCTCACGTACCGTGCGACGCAGATCGTTGCCGGGCATGGATGCTTCGGTAGCTATCTGTTTCGCATGCATCGTGAGGTCACACCCCGGTGTCTACACTGCGAGGTTTCCGACGACGACACCGCACTCCACACGTTGGTGGAGTGCTCAGCGTGGGCGAGTCAGCGCCGGGACCTCGTAGTGGGTCTGGGCGTGGATACCCTCTCGCTGGCGAACATGCTTCAAGCCATGGTATCCAGCGGGAGTAGGTGGAATGCGGCCGTGTCCTTCTGCGATCAAGTCATGCTCGCGAAGGAGACGGCCGGAAGGGAGAGGGAGCGTACCCTCCCCGCCGAGTTCCGTAGTCGGCGGCCACGCCGCCCCAGACTACGCGACTACGCCCAAGACTATCGACCTCCATGATCGGGGCCTGAGGACGGCGGGATCGCCACCCGCCGTCCTTACAGAAGCAGGCTAGAAGGGTTGCGTGCTGCGGGGCCTTTGCCCCATAGCACGCAACCAGATTCACTCACTGACGCGGGATAAAACCCGACCCCAACGACGCGGGATTCTCGTCCCGACCAAACACCCGCAGAGACCACAGAGGTGGTCAAAGTCCGCCGGGCGCCACTGGACATACCCTCTGCTAGTAACCAGAGACGCCCGGCAACGCACGTTAGAGCGGCCGCGGCCTTGGGCCGCGGAATAAAAAAAAAAAAAAAATTAAAAAAAAAAGAGTGCCCGGTGACGATAATAAGCTTGCCCCCTATTACAAGGGACTAAAAAAACTGTAAAATTGTGGGTGCGATATGTGTATGTGTGTGTGTTTTTAGAACCAAGATCAACAAATTTTGATTTAAGTAAACCAATTTTTTTACGAAACAAAACTGTAAAGAAAAAGGTGATGATAAGTTTCATAAGTAAATTATGTTCTCACGGAAAAACAGCTACATTATTTTATAACATCAGAATCTGTTCATAACCTAGTTATAATAAAATTACCTACAAAGAAAGTTTGTGGGTATATATAGGATTACTTAAAAAGTTAATTCATAGACCAAAAGATGGACGGTGACAAGATTTTCACTCATCATTCTAAAATAACCTTGTCTCTCTCTATGTTTTTTTGTATTGTACTAGCCATTCTGTAAGTTTAGTACTGACTTATACATTTCCTAGACAAACTAAGCATTACATAAAAACGTTTCTCTCTTACTTCTAACATTCGTCTATTATCTGTATTTCCTTACGTAGATATTTATTTTAATTAGGTACTTTTAACTCAAACTCAAATATATGTATGGACCTTCACCTAAAATCGCAACAATATTCTGTTCTGTGCTGGCGGCCAGTTACTTCACCTTTACGATGGGTTCATTTTATGGCAGGCCTAGAAAAGTTCTGGGCGCCCCACTGAGACATCTTCCGAATGCGCGCACCTGAGGTGCGGCAATCGGCGTCTGGCCGACTTAAAAAGGCTAAAATAGTTAAGAATCCCCTGCAGAAGAGTGATTGATTAGGTTTTTAATAAAAATATTAGTTTATATTATAATCAAATCTCCATAATAAATTAAATACCTTCTTTCCTCGATTGAAACCTATCTGCGGTTTCAATCTATATTACTTCCCAATTTTATCACGTTTGGCGCATCCGTCTGGCGTGATTTTGGAACAAACTAACTTTAGTGAGAATGGTATCCTAAAAGTTCCCAAAAGCAATTTGTAAGATAGGTGTCAAGCCATCTGTGGCCGTGTTGAAAGCCTACACGAAATAGTTAATTGCATAAGTTAGTTAAAGTTGTGTTTAATTAACTTAACGACAAGGTAGATACAGCGATGACTTGCATTGCATCTTAATTATGTTATACTAGTCCATTGAAATGGGGCCTGAGGACGGCGGGATCGCCACCCGTCGTGCTTACAGAAGCAGGCTAGAAGGTTTGCGTGCTGCGGGGCCTTTGCTGAGACCACATAGGTGGTCAAAGACCGCCGGGCGCCACTGGAAATACGTTCTGCTTGTAACCAGAGACGCCCGGCAACGAACTATAGAGCGGCCGCGGAACTAAAAAAAAAAAATCCATTTAAATGTTACATTTTTTGGGGCTAAGTGTGCAAAAGTCAGAGGACGCTATTTTATTTTTTAGATATCATGGAGGGGGTAGTGTAAAGCTAAATCCAAGTTTGTGTCCCAACCCTTATGGGTTTTCCGCCATCTTGAAAAAGGGTTGCAAATCGTTATCCGGCTCGAATTTTTTTTGTGCGATGAAAACTATTCTATTGTCTAGAGAGAATCTAATTTGCGACAAAAATGTTATTTGTCGCAAATTAGATTCTCTACAACTATGTGCTATAACTTTTTGTCGTAGAATTAAACATAACAAAGTTATTAACAAAAGTAGATGAAAATTTTCTTTAAAGGGTTATAATTTTTTTTCTGATCATTTACAGTAAAATTCATCTGGGCATTTTTGTAGAGGAGTTTTCGACGAATAATTTCCAATATTAACATTTCAATATTTATTTATTTATAAGGGTTTTACACTGCTCCGAAATTAACTTGAGAGAAAGTAACAACAACAACGACAAAAAGTTGTAGGACAAAGTTGTAGAGAATTTAATTTGCGACAAAAATGTGGTCGCAATTTTTTTGTGCGATGAATAGTTTGCCCGATGGAGCGGGATAACGATTTGCAACCCTTTTTCAAGACGGCGGAAAATCCATAAGGGACCCCATAAACTTGGATTTAGCTTTGCACTACCCCCTCCTTGATATCTAAAAAATATAATAGCGTCCTCTGACTTTTGCACACCCAAATGTAACATTTCAATGGACTATACCTCGAACAAACATAGCTGCATAACAAGTGAAATAGTCACTAAACCATCTGTCATAGAAACCATAAATTAAATAGTCGTATTACAATCTTTTCTGCAATCATTTCTGCTACATTATTATCTTTGCTGTGCTGTTACATTGCCTTTAGTGCTGGTATAGTCACAGAATAGGGAATAGTACTACGTAGTATAGTATTGTAGTCTACAGTTACCAGAGACACTAATGATTTAATCTTTAATAGCAATGGAAAATTGTGTCACATTCCTGGAAACTCTTAGTTGTGGTTACAGTAAACTGGTATCGCCACGTATTTTCTCTTTATTTCAAACATATAAATGTTTGGTAAAGGAATGTAAAAATAGTAAACACATTTATTTCTAAAGAAGTAGCGTGGGTCACCGGCACACCCATGCTGTACCTGATTTAATTCCATTAAGAAGCACTTACCTATAATACTTTGACTATAGAATCATGTTATCCTTGTTTTACAGTATAAATAGTAGAGTACTACGGTTAAATAAATAAATGATATTGATTTTTATTGAAGTGTACCTAATTCTGAAAAAAAAATTAAAATAAATATTGACATTGATAGTATAACATCTGACTGTGTTAGAGAATTCCAATAGAATACCGTTTTTCATTGCTTTTTTTTACTGTAATTCAGCATAAACATCAATTCCTTACTGTACTTGTATCTTTAGTTTAGTAAATAGTGGAAACGTAGTTGATTTTACTTTTACCTACTCTAAGTTTAGTATTACTGTACTTGTAATATATATTGTACAAGTGTTTGTTTCGTGAATTAAAAAGAAACTGTATGCGTCTAGTCAAGTTATGTCTCAAAGTGCCTATTCAGGCATGATATATAGTCTACCCATAATTCTCCAGTTCAACTAGATGGGTATCTTAGTAGACATTGAGTTTAATTTACGTTTAAGTTGAGTTAATAAGGTTTTAAACATTTAGTTAGATAAGGCCATAAGAAGAAACAGGTAGGTAATCTTGTGTTAAAATTTTTAAAAGCCAATACAGTAGTGGAATTATTGAGAAGGTTTGACTGCTTCGGTGGCGTGGTCGGTAGTGCATCGGCTTTCGACTCTGGAGTCTCGGGTTTGATTCCCGGGTCGAATAAAATATTTTTGTGTCCCACAAATGTTTGTTTCGGAGTTTGGGTGTTTTCTATGTATATTATGTAGTTATATATTTAGAAATATATAAGTATGTTTATTAGTTGTCTAGATCCCATTGCACAAGCTTATAGCTTAGTTTGGGCTAGATGACTTTGCGTGAGAATGTCCAAAATATATATTTATTTATGTATGTAGTTGACTTTTGGTTGTTTATCTTGTGTCTGATAGAACAAAAACGTTTTGTACTATGATGTCGATGTGTTACATGTTTAAGTATCTATTATGTTCATATATTCGCTTACTTGTACCTACTTCAAGTTAATAACAAGTTACTGAACAGTAAAATTAAATGTAAGTAGGTAAAGATCAAAATTTGTACATCTCACTTAATTTTATAATTTTTTAGAAAGCAACGTAAAGATGTTAGAACATTTGTTAATATAAGTATAATATATCTTTATAAGGATCTAGCGGATGCCCGCGGCTTCGCCCGCTTGACAAATAAAACAAAAACCTTCCTCGTGAACCACTCTATCTATTGGTTAATAACGCATCAAAATCCGTTGCGTAGTTTTAAAGATCTAAGCATAAATACGGACGGTAGCAACTTTGGTTGCGAATTAAACGTATTTTCTTCCTTTAATAATATGTAGCGATGAAGTATGCCTACTGTTTCTGCACGGTGTCTTGTTCAGTGGGTAGAACGTTCCAACTGGAAAGGGAACAGTCACTGGCTCAAGCCCAGCCCAAAGCAATATCATTATATCAAAAGAGTCGCCGTGAGTTTTATTGCCAGGTTCTTTCTCTCGGTTCTACCTATTGCTTTGCAAATCTGGCAGTACATGTTAATGTAAACTTACTGACGTTTGTAAGAGCCATTTAATGACCTTTACAAATAAACTAGGTATGCAATGCATGCTACTAATTGCAAATGTTGAGCGGAGCAAATTTTCTTAATTTATTTTTTATTCTCTATTTTCATGATTTCAGAGATATGCACTCCCGGGTATAATGTCGACCAGCATGCCAAATTTGGTCAAAATCGGTCCAGCCGTTTCGGAGGAGTTGGCACACAAACGATTTGCACTTGTCGTCTAAGATAGAGCTTCGCTTCGCTCCGCTTAATAAATAATTTCATTTCATTTAGTTATTGCGATTCATTTTGTAAAACTACTTGAATGGTTTTTTCCCAATCATTTCACGTGATAATTGAACAGATTTTGATTGAAAATGGGCTCTTAGGTAACCATTTTATCTTAGTAATGTTCACTGTAGAACTATTCCACGAGAGATAGTTTAGTAAAATCAGTAAACAGTATCAAGCACCGATTTATTCCAGTTCAAAAATCAGAGTGTCAACATGAAAGTTTGTAATATAAAGTTTGTATGAGTACGACTGTATTACTCGTACGTCAATTGCTTATTGAAATACTTAAGTAAGAAACTCGTTCTGTCTGTATTCTGTAGTAAATTCTCGAGTTTCTCAAAGGTGTTTATTGAAAACACCTTTTAGAAGCTCGAGAATTTTCAACACATGAATACGAACTTTTCGAAGTCACTTTATTAAAAGTTATAGATAGTTTTATTCCTCTGATACTAGAAGTAAAAACTTTAAATAGGCACTCAGATGTTAAACTATTACACTACTACTATAACTATTACTATAACTATTACTATAACTATTTCTACTAATGTTAATATTTTCCATTTCATTTCTAGTTTTCCATTCATTACATAACTGTACTGAACTGATTCTGGAGTTACTATTAGTTTTTTCCGGATAATGTAATATGTACGTACCGATGTTGGGAATTGCGGGCGCCAATTAATAAAGAAACTTGTACATATTTATTTATGTATCCAATATTTGTACGATCAACAAATATTTGTTTCGGGGGTTGTATATTTTTCTATGTAAGTATTAAGTACATAAATATTTGTCCTAATATAGGGGAGACCGGGGCTGGTTCTAACAAATTACTTGATATTCGGCAATGTAATTGGCAATTTATGTCAAGTTAAAGTCAAAGTCAAAATATTTTATCATGACATGATATACACATACTGGATTCTGAATTAAAAAGTATTCGATGGCGTTTCATTTCGTTGTTTACTTCTGTATATTATAACTATTTTCCTTTAATACTATACCTACTAACCCGCTGTAGCTAATAACTAATAGGCTTGCCCCCTATTACGTGGGACTAAAAATACTGGCAAATTGTGGGTGTGTAACGTGTGCGTAGACAGAGGACCTACCCCTTCGGGGATATAGGCGTGATATGTGTGTGTGTTAAAAAATATACAAAAATTACGTTATCTATTCCAAAGGGGTAGATAGAGGACTGTATTAGCCCCACATAACAGGGGCCGAGCCTATTACCGTCTTAGGGCATTACTTATGGGCATTTATTTGCCAGGGTGTCATCCGTGTGTCAACAGGTGCAACGCGTGTAGTTTTACTTGGACCCTGATTATGTTGGTGAGGCGCCTAAGCACTCAAAAATCAATATAAAATACGTACCTACTAACTAGCTGTAGCGAATGAATAGCTAACAATCTGCCGATTGATGTTTTGTAATGTAAATAATTTTAGTACATAATTATGTATATTATTGTAAATAACTATTTACTTAATAAGAATATAAAATAGGTGTGATTATGTTGTTAAAATTGCTATGTTGGCAATATTTCCTTTTTTCACATCAAAACAAAGTTAGAGAGATTTGCAGTGATTCTTATATTCGTCCATTCATTATTAATTATTAAAACATCTTTGTGGAATTCTAATTTTATCCAAACAAAATAATATAAATTTATTCTAAAGTGAGTTAGGATATCTACTATTTGGAGAACACCAACAATCAAAAATATACCTATGCTGATTAAGAAGTTATTGCAATAGAATAATTTGCCACTTCGGAACATAAACGAATCAAATCAGGAAAACGTTTATATAAAAAAAATAACTCACACGATAGTAACATGGGTACTTACCAAAAACGTCATACAAAGAATGACTAACAAATAAAGGTCCGAGATTATTTCCAATACATTGAGTACGAATAAAACGATTTTTCATTGTGCACACGTGTGCCGCGGTCGTTCCGAATAACGTTTCAGTGAGTACTGAGTTAGCTACCGGCCTAACTCGCTCCGCCAACTCTTGAAACTGCTATTATCACAACTGGCATCAATAGATTAGCAATCGCTTTATAACTGCAATGAAAACCTATGAATAAAGTCCCGCTGTCAAGATAATGCACATCAATTAGGACCTATCTGTATATTTATTATAATTTAAGTGCAGTTTTGTTTGCTTAACTGTTAGAGTGCATTTTATATTGCATTTCCCGGTATAGTTTCAACAACTTCATAGCTAATTAGAAATTGATAGAAAATCCGTTTCGTCTCTAAACCTGCACACTTCTCCATTTGTGTCCATTATAAGCATAGCCTGTAATAAGTTCATGATTATATGGAATTATTAAGAACTAGCTGATCACCACAGCTCCGTCGCATGATTTAGTTTACTCGTTCCCGGTTCCCGTGGAAACACATTACCAGGATAAAAAGTAGCTTATATTACTCAGGAATGTAGCTTTCCAATGGTGAAAAAATTTTTGAAATTGGCACAGTAGTTTTTACAAAAATACAAATCTTTCCTCTTTATAATAGTACTCGTAGTATATACTTCTTTAAACTTTCGCGTTTTGTACACATTATAAACTTAAGACTAACGGGTCTTTTACGCGATTATTGAGATATATACATACCTCTTTATTACCCGACGTTTCGGCCCTGTTACAAGAGCCGTGGTCACGGGTGGACTGGCTTCAGCTCATCGTCGTCTTCCTGAAGTGTGGGTTTGTTCAACTACCCTCACTTCGTCGTCACTAACTATTGTGTTCGGAGAGCCACTACGGCATACCACACTGATAGTATCAGCAAGCGGGCGTTCGGTGAGGCGGCGAGTACAGTTGCTGATCACCGGATTCCACGACGTCGATAGTCGATATCCATCTTCCCGGGTAAAGTTGGGATACTTTTTTATTTCGACGGCTTCCCGCACTATCCTGGAGTAATAGTGTCCGTCAGTGGATAGGACTTGTGGCTTGTGGAGTTCAATCCAGTGGTTGGGACCCGATTCCAACAAATGCTCGGCAATCGCAGACTTGTTTATTTGGCGGTTTTTTACAGCTGTGATGTGTTCTTTGACCCTCTATCCCCTCTATCAGCGATAGTACGTTTGGCAATGTTCTAAAAATGTGTTAAAAACTTTTACGTTTTTCATGCGATCGAACCATTTTTTAAAACAGAAGGACCACAGATCTGAAGGCATGTTTTCTACGTACTGATTGAACGCTATCACTGCCTCTTCGGAGTTGGTAAAAGTGAAACCTCTCATCAAATCTTTGATTTTGGGGAAAATACAGAAATCACAGGGTGCTAGGTCGGGGCTATGCGCAGGATGGGTGACGAGTTGTACTTTTTCGGAAGCTATAAATGACTTTGTTTTGTTAGCCGTGTGTGAAGAAGCGTTGTCATGATGTAGGTGAACGCGACTTTTGGGTCGTCTTTGGCGAACTTTTTTTAACACCTTGGGTAAACAAATGGTAGAATACCACTCAGCATTAACACTCTTTTGATCTTCAAGTGGAATTGTACAGATGGGACCCGTAGCTGAGAAAAAAAAACGCGATCACTTTTTACCAACGTTTCTCGCCTGCCTCATTTTTATTGGCTTATTCTCATTTTCAAACACCCATTCACAAGATTGCTGTTTTTTTTCGGGTTCAAAACTATAAATCCACGTTTCGTCTCCTGTGACAATGTCATAAACAGCATTAGAATGTCCGTGGTCGTACTTCAGTAGCATCTGTGAGCACCATTCCACGCGAGCCCGCTTCTGCTCCGCTGTCAGTTCATGAGGGATCCAACGACAACAAAGTTTCAGAACATTCAATTCTTCGTGTAAAATTTTCTGGATTTGACTCATACTGTTATGTGCATAATTACTTACTATTTTTTTTTTTAATTCCGCGGCCCAAGGCTGCGGCCGCTCTAACGTCCGTTGCCGGGCGTCTCTGGTTACTAGCAGAGGGTATGTCCAGTGGCGCCCGGCGGACTTTGACCACCTCTGTGGTCTCTGCGGGTGTTTGGTCGGGACGAGAATCCCGCGTCATTGGGGTCGGGTTTTATCCCGCGTCAGTGAGTGAATCTGGTTGCGTGCTATGGGGCAAAGGCCCCGCAGCACGCAACCCTTCTAGCCTGCTTCTGTAAGGACGGTGGGTGGCGATCCCGCCGTCATGGAGGACGATAGTCTTGGGCGTAGTCGCGTAGTCTGGGGCGGCCTGGCCGCCGACTACGAAACTCGGCGGGGAGGGTACGCTCCCTCTCCCTCCCGGCCGCCTACTTCGCGAGCATGACTTGCTCGCAGAAGGACACGGCCGCGTTCCACCTACTCCCGCTGGATACCATGGCTTGAAGCATGGTCCCCAGCGAGAGGGTATCCACGCCCAGACCCACTACGAGGTCCCGGCGCTGACTCGCCCACGCTGAGCACTCCACCAACGTGTGGAGTGCGGTGTCGTCGTCGGAAACCTCGCAGTGTTGACACCGGGGTGTGACCTCACGATGCATGCGAAACAGATAGCTACCGAAGCATCCATGCCCGGCAACGATCTGCGTCGCACGGTACGTGAGGTCACCATGCTGCCTCTGCAGCCAATCGTCCATGATCGGTCTCACCGCTGCGATGAAGATGGCACCCCCCTTAGGTTGCTCAAGTCGCACCCTCCATGACTCCATGAGATCCTGGCGGAGTTGGGACCGCTGGTCCTCGATTTCTCGAGACGCAGGCCTGTGGTCCCGCTCCAGCGCCTCCTTGCGCCATTGGAACAATGACGCAAGGGCTCTCGCTTCCAGGTCCCATGGAGGGGTCCCGGCCAGGAGACATGCAGCCTCTCCGGAGATCGTGCGGTACCCCCGTACGGTTCTGACGGCCAAGGTTCGAAGTGGTCTGTTTAACAGAGTCACGTTCCCCTTGACCGCCAACCTATCCGCCCATACGGGAGCCCTGTATAGGGCCATACTCCGCACGATCCCCAGGTACAGTCTCCTGCAGGAGGCGTTTTTTTTTTTTTTTTTTTTTTTTTTTTTTTTTTTTTTTTTTTTTCCTTGCCCTCTGCGACATAGTGCAGAGCTCATTTTTTATCCTAGAATCAAGTTATCAACTTAGGTTTATAAATAATCATTACCCCTGATAGGGTTTCGGGTTGTTTATTCTTATCTTCTCTTTCTCTCAACTGTATGCCATTCCTGTATTTTACCTATCACAACTAATTATTTATTGCGCTTTCACCTATGACCCACTCTACAGTATTTTTACTTTCCTAGTACCTTATTTATTTATATTTAAATCTATTTATCAATTTCTCTTATCTAGCCATCATAAAGTAGGGGACAATATTCTTATAATATCGATCTACATTATGTACATATCTATTTATTTCTTACGTTCACTGTTCTTACTATTTTCGAAGCGTATTCTAGGAATTCTTTGCTCTTTTCTTTTACTAATATTTGTATACCTATTCTATTAACTTGTACACCTGTTATTATTTCTAAATCTGTTCTATCTTGTAGGTAGATTGGGCAGTGTATGACAAGGTGTTCGATAGTTTCAGCCTCGTTTGGATCACAGGCGCATGATGGGTCATCCCTACACTTGAATCGGGTCAAGTAATGGGCAAACCCACCATGCCCCGTGAACAGCTGTGTGGTTGCACCCGTGGTCTCTATTTTCCGGACGGTTCGGTACGCCGCCACCGCGCAGGGGAAAAACAGTTTGGTGACGGAGGCTGTAGTGCCCTCTTGGTAGCGTCTGTTCCATTTGTCAAGTGTGCCCTGACGAATGACACCCTTGACAAATGAAACAGGGCAGAGATCGTATTCCGGAGCCTTCCGTGACCGCAAAGCGGCCTCCCTCGCAAGCGCATCTGCCCTCTCATTTCCCACTAGGCCCGCATGTGCCTTCACCCAGTAAAGGGCTATGCTCTTTCCCTGGGCGACGGCACAGGCGAGTCCTTGCCTGGCCTCTACCGCCAGGGGATGGGGTGAGTTTAAGCTGGTGATTGTTTGGAGGGCCGCCCTGCTGTCACTGAATATACCAAATGTGGTGGCACCGTGCCTTAACGCCTCACTCACCGCTCTGCAAATGGCCAGAAGCTCGGCCTGGTAGACGGTACAGTAACGTGAGAGAGCAAACTTGCGGGCCCTTGTCTCGCTGCCGCTATGCCATAAGGATAGCGCAGCACCTACCCGGCCCTCAATTTTGCTCCCATCCGTGAAGATATTTACGTCGTGATGACTGTTGTCTTGTAATTGTCCCTCGTCTAAGTCCTATTAACATCGCTGGGACCCGAGGCTGGCAAATACAATAAATAATAATAATAAATAAATATGTTAGGACAATTCACACGACGCCATCTAGTCTCAAACTAAGCAGAGCTTGTGATATGAGTACTAGATAAACTGATATATTATACTCATATACATTTTTTTTTGTAAATCATACATATTTTAAATAGGAAACATCCAGACTTCGGTACAAACGTAAAGCTGGTGAACTCCAGGCACAGTTGCTTCGCGGGATGAGGTGCTTCAGAAGCTCGTGCCATTCGCTCGATCTCGATGCCGTCTAGTTCTGGCAGGGAAATACCCCTCTTGGCTTCGTATAACGAAGCCACCTCGCGAACTCTGAGGTCCAGAGGAAGTATCCCCGCCAGAACCAGTGCCGAGTGCAGCGAGACCGTGCGATAGGCCTTGCAGAGCTTCTGGGCGAAGACACGCTGCACCACACCCAGCTGTTTCCGGACTCCGAGTTTGTTCACAGATGGTGCCCAGGCGCTGGCAGCGTACAGAATCGTGGGCTCCACTGCAGCTGTGTAAATAAGGCGTATGACTTCCGGGTGCAACCCCCAACCGATTCTGGCCGTCCTAGCTAGTCTTTTGTAGATTGCAATTGCTCTTGCGCAGACATTTGTGATATGCTCATTAAATGTGAGGTGACTATCTATAGTGAGGCCCAGGATTTTTATGTAAGTCGACAGCCCAATGTCCACCGCGCCCATGCTGAGGCGTGGTGTGTCGTATTTTAGTTTGCGGGTGACCACCATAGCGGTGGTCTTGTGTGGCGCAAATTTTAATTTGTTTTGGACTCCCCACGCCCGCACATGTTCGAGGGAGGCATTGGCCTGTCGCTCTATTTCCTGGGCGGTATCTCCGTCGAATACGAGGACCACATCATCGGCGAACGCTTGGACGAAGTCACCTCTCCTGCTCAGCTGGTGAAGGAGCGGGTCCAGTAGCACGTTCCACAGCAGTGGACCGCTGATTGACCCCTGGACGCATCCCTTTTGTGTCTCCCTTCTAAACTCTTCGCCCGCGTATCTAACCCGAACAACTCTATCCCGTAAGTAGCTGCTAAGGACTTGCCTCAGATTTTGCGGACATTCTTCTTCAGCCAGTCTGACCTCTATGGCCGGCCACCAAGCGCTGTCGAAGGCTCCCTCTATATCCAACGAAACCAATACGACAATCTTATGTTCACTAAGTTTGCTGCGTATATGTTGCAACAGGGTATAGAGGGAGTCTTCGGTGCTCCTTTGGGGCATGAAGCCGTACTGGCGAGTACTCATCCTGGGAATCAGGTAGAATTTTAGGCGAGTGGCAATCATTTTCTCATACAGCTTCCCGAGTACAGGCAATAGTCCAATCGGCCTGTAAGATTTGGGTACACTGTACGAGTCCTTGCCGGGTTTTCGTAGCACTATAACTACGGCTTCTTTCCAGGGCTTTGGGAAGTGCTGTTGTTCGAGGCACTTGTTCAAAATTCCCAAGAGTAGTGCTGGATCACAGTTTGCGACAATGGAACAGATATCGGCCGTGAATCCATCCGCTCCGGGGGCCTTTTTGGGATTGAACAACTTTAGTGCGCTAAAGAGTTCAGCATACGTAAATGGTGGGTCATTTTCACCATGGCTCATCTCATTTATTTTACTTGCTCTCGCGCGCACTTCAGCGTGTCCCGCATTGTCCTCTTCTACCCGGTCTTCCGGGTAGAAGGTTTCGGCCAGTAACTTGGCAGATCCCCCTGTGTCCAGGCTCTTTCCATTATTAACCAGCGGTAGATCCTCTTCTCTTGTCGTGGATCTCCCTATGACCCGATAAATCCCCTCCCATAGTCCCTCTCGATCTTGTTTCCCACAGAAGCTCTTCCAACTCTCCGTTTGGGATTTTTTTACCTCTGACTCGTACAGGTGTTTTTGTTGCAGGTACTGTGAGACCACCCACTCTCTACGAACCGGCGCTGCCCATCGGATTCTCCGTCTCCTTCTGGCGACTTCCTTCTTCATCTCGGCGAGTGTATCGGACCACCACGGCATGGTAAGTATTTCTTTATTTTTCTTTTTAGGTATTGTACTTTCGCATGTGTCTGTTATTATTTTATTGTATGTGTTTATTGTGTTTTCCAAATCTTCTATATTTTCTATTTCCTCTATGCTTTCTCTTTTTAGGTTATTTTCGGAAAACAAAATGGTCAGCTCTTGCTTAAACTGATTCCAGTTTGCTTTCCGGGTATTGTAAATCCGTGTTGTTCTTTTAATTTGTGTACCTTTACTTTTTTCCAGGTTAAGTTTAAATGTTATGCCGTTGTGATCCGACTCCACCAGACCCTCGACGACTGTCCAGCTGTCTGCGATCGCCAAGACATCAGCTGTGCAGGCCGTGACATCCACATGGCTCCAGTACCTTACACCACCCCTCACAGTGTCAAAGGTGGGCGTCTCCCCTATGTTGAGCAGGTGAAGGTCCCTTTCGACGAGGTTCCCCATAAAGAGCTCGCCTCGCTCATCCTCGAAAGGACTGCCCCACCAAGTGCTCTTAGAGTTCGCGTCACCTCCAAACAGAAGCCACCTATTCAAAAATTTGTCAGATACCTTATTTAACTGTCTGAGGTAAGGTTCCAGTGGGTGGGTTGGTTCGAAGTAAAATGAGACAACCCTAATCTCCCAGACACGCGTCCGGACCCCCAGAACGATGACATTGTTCGTAGTGAGGTCCGGGTACTGCACGATGTCCAGGTCATCGTCAAAGATGACGATTGCAGCTTTTATTGTGCCCGGTCCTGTGCCCTGGTAGACTCGTACACCTTTGTATGCCCTCATTCTCCCCAACCCACCCACATAGGGTTCCTGTATGAGAGCAAGGTGGAATCCGCGACTCTTGCCTTCAAGCAGCATCTCTTCGGTGGCCAGCTTTTTCTTTTGGAGGTTGACTTGCATTACTTTATAGCCGTTCACAGGGACGCCGTTAGCACTGGTACTGAGTCGTAGTTCTAGCTATCGTATCCCACTTTGATCGTACGGGGCACTTTGGGCTGTAGACACTGTGTCCCATGGCGTCCATTTGTGCAGCCAGACAATTTGGACACGTGGGCTCCGACCCAGCCTTCCAGCTAGGACACTCTGCCCTCAAGTGTAGTCCACCACAGTGGGTACACCTGGGCTCCGTGTCTTTACAAAATCTTCTGGTGTGCCCGTAGCCGAGGCAGAGAGAGCATTGCACGAGTGGCGATTGATCTGCCACTCTGACGGGTTGAATATCGATGTGCAGCTTTCCCTGAACCAGTGCTCTGCTCCAGATCTGCGGTGAAACTTGCAGGACGACGTGGTGCGTAAGCGGGTTTCTGGCGGTTTTCTTATATTTGATCGACAGTCTGTCCTCTTCATCTTTGAGATTTTGGAACAGACTGCGATTTTTATTTCGTATCAGTTTCAGTAACTCTACCTCGCTATACGCCTTTAGGACTCCATACAATGTGAGTAGCGGGTCTTTGTTCTTCACCTCTTCCACTTGTAGTTCCTTGACTTTCTCTTTGATTTTACCCTTTACCAATTCCCTATCTTCCTTTGTTTTAAAACCCACTATAACTTTTCGATCCTTTGCCTTTCGGACCCTCTCAACTCTCACCCAGTCATCATCTTCCGCTGCCACCTTACGAAGAGTGCTGAGGATATCCTCTCCCGTATGCCTATCCTCACTTGAGGTAATCACAATCGAGTGTAGAGCGGCATTCCCCGGGGCTTTGTGCCCCGAAGCCACCGCTGCTACATCCGCGTATGACATGGGTTCCTCAGCCACTCTATCTTCCATTCTCTTTATGCTTTCTTTCACCTCTGTCATTACCTTGCCGTTTTCCTTCAACATATTCTCTTTAATTTCCTTCATCATTTTACTATTTTCCATAAGCTGCCTCTGGTTTTCTTCAATCTTCCTAATTATTATTAAATTATCTGCGGCTGTAGGTTGCGCTACTTTCGCCCCTGGTGACTTAGTCGATCCTACCCCCTTCGTTCCCATCATATCATTTTCAATTACACTCATAATTTTACGCATAAGGTTTACCTGATTCAAAACTTCAGTTTTAATTTCTCTTTTCCTGCAGGAGGCGTTGGGTCCCCTTAGGTTGGGCATCAGTCGCGAAAGCGCGACCGATGCCTGCGTCACCTTGGGGACCAAACTTCGGAAATGTGGTCCGAAGTTCCATCGGCTATCAAGTACGATCCCTAGGTACTTCATCGAGGGCTTATGGGGTGGGGCTATGACTATGGATCTTGCGCTTGAATATTTATATTACGATTAGACGACTAATTTATGGCTTAATCGCTGCAGAGAACTTCGTTCGTTTTTTGGTCAGGATAGCTTCGTCAAACACATTTTGATTTGTTTCGCAATGTGTGACATCACCCAAGGCGCCATGACAGATTGGAGCGTTTTCTTTACCATTTTAAATACATTCTTTAGATCGCAAAATAAACTATGTAAATGATTGTTTTAAATCAAAATAATACATTTTTGTGACTATATAGATTCAAAACTACAGATTTAATAATTTTTTGAAATTTGGGACACAAGCCTATTCTTTATCCAAAACCATAGACCAGCTTCGTGTTAGCAGGTTGGCCTAAGAAGGCTGCAACAATATAGCAAGTCCTCCATAATGTAAACAAATTTAATTGAGGATTTGCTGCTGTAGGGAGTGAAAGCTCTCAAGACCTGATAAATGAATATTAACTGCTTCGGAGGCGTGGTCGGTAGTGCATCGGCTTTCGACCAGAGTCTCGTGTTCGATTCCCGGGTCGAATCAAATATTATAGATGAATAGTAGAATGTTATTGTGTATAAAAGTTAAACAAAAAAAAACCGCTTGTTTTCCTGTGTACCCTTGGTTGTTCCCTTGATGGTACAGTAGAAAATAAATTTTAACCGCTGTACCCTTGGCCGTAAAACCCAACCAACTTAAACACGTCACGTCAAGTAGTTATATGTTGTTATGTATTCCTGGTACATTTGAGGTTTGTGTCTTTTATAATGGACATTCATTTTAATCTGTACTCGGTGCACCTGTTGACACATTTAAATAAACTAAACGGATCGGGATTTGAATGAGATTTCGAGAGTGCTTATGTAGTTCTGTAGTCCTAGTATTTTATTCAAGGTTCGTGTCATTTATAATAAACGATGGTCTCACCATGAATGTGAAATATGGGTACTATAAACAGCTCTGTCTACCTCATTGAAGCATAAAACTACTTGACGTGACGTGTTTAATTTAAGTTGGTTGGGTTTTACGGCCAAGGATACAGCGGTTAAAATTTATTTTCCACTGTACCATTAAGGGAACAGCCAATGGTACACAGGAAAACAAGCGAAAAAAACCTAGAAAGAAATAATGGTTAATCACTCGCAAAACTAAATCTGGCATTTTGCGTTTCTGTCATTATACGCCTAAACCATCCCAATATTCATCATAATATTGTCACATATTACTATTTACGTCATTCCTCTTGTGAGCTATTCATATTATTATTTTTTTCGCTATATTTCATGAATTCCTCTCTATAATGTGTAAAAAACTGCGGTAGCGATAGCGGTAGCGGTAGCGATAGCGGTAGCGATAGCGGTAGCGGTAGCGATAGCGGTAGCGATAGCGGTAGCGATAGCGGTAGCGATAGCGGTAGCGATAGCGGTAGCGATAGCGGTAGCGATAGCGGTAGCGATAGCGATAGCGGTAGCGATAGCGGTAGCGATAGCGGTAGCGATAGCGGTAGCGATAGCGGTAGCGATAGCGGTAGCGATAGCGGTAGCGATAGCGGTAGCGATAGCGGTAGCAGTAGCGATAGCTGTAGCGATAGCGGTAGCGGTAGCGTAAGCGGTAGCGATAGCGGTAGCGATAGCGGTAGCGGTAGCGGTAGCGGTAGCGATAGCGGTAGCGATAGCGGTAGCGATAGCGGTAGCGATAGCGGTAGCGATAGCGGTAGCGATAGCGGTAGGGATAGCGGTAGCGATAGCGGTAGCGATAGCGGTAGCGATAGCGGTAGCGATAGCGGTAGCGATAGCGGTAGCGATAGCGGTAGCGATAGCGGTAGCGAAAGCGGTAGCTATAGCGGTAGCGATAGCGGTAGCGGTAGCGGTAGCGGTAGCGGTAGCGATAGCGGTAGTGGTAGCGGTAGCGGTAGCGATAGCGGTAGCAATAGCGGTAGCGATAGCGATAGCTATAGCGGTAGCGATAGCTGTAGCGGTATCGGTAGCGGTAGCGGTAGCGGTAGCGATAGCGGTAGCGGCAGCGGCAGCGGTAGCGGGAGCGGTAGCGGTAGCGGTAGTGGTAGCGGTAGCGACAGAGGTAGCGACAGCGGTAGCGACAGCGGTAGCGATAGCGGTAGCGATAGCGGTAGCGATAGCGATAGCGGTAGCGGTAGCGGTAGCGGTAGCGGTAGCGGTAGCGGTAGCGGTAGCGGTAGCGGTAGCGGCTTGCTATTTCAGTTGTCAATGTATTTTACATTCGAATAAAGTTCCCCGCTAAAGAATTACTCACTTTATGAAGCCTAAATTTAGGAACAGCCAGTTTATCCTTATTTCTTAAGTTTAGATTATGATTATCACTATTTTTCACAAATTTACTTTTGTTCTTATGGGTATACAATAAAATTTCCTAAATATACTGTGAATAGATGTAAGGATGTTAATATGCTTAAACTTATCTCTTAATGACTCCCGAGACCCCATTCCATAGATAGTCCGAACAGCCCTCTTCTGCAACACAAAGATGCATTCAATATCGGCAACGTTACCCCACAGTAGTATGCCATATGTCATGATACTGTGGAAGTAGCTGAAGTAGACAAGACGCGCCGATTTAATGTCTGTAAGTTGTCGGATCTTTTTGACAGCATAGGCTGCTGAACTAAGCCTGGCCGAAATTTTCCCGATATGAGGCCCCCATTGCAATTTGGAGTCTAACGTTATGCCCAGAAAGACAGTGTCATCGACCAATTTTATTATATCATCCCTAACCTTAACACTGGTTTTAACAAGTCTTACATTAGGTAAGGTGAATCTTACACATTTAGTTTTATTTTCATTTAATAATAAATTATTAGCACAAAACCAGTGGACTATCTTAGAGAGGGCAATGTTTACATCGTCAAGTTCGCGCTGTCCACGTTTAACTTTAAATATTAAAGAAGTGTCATCAGCAAACAAAACTACCTCGTGGTCGTATCTTATGAGGTGAGGGAGATCATTAATATATACTAGAAAAAGAAAAGGTCCCAAAATTGAACCCTGCGGTACCCCCATTGCTACAGGAGGATAGGGTAGGATAGCGGCAGCGGTAGCGGGAGTAGTAGCGGCAGCGGCAGCAATAACACCAAAACCAATGCCAACACCAACATCAACAAACGCCAACGCCAACGCCTATCGCCAACGCCAACGCCAACGCCAACGCCTAACGCCAACGCCAACGCCAACGCCAACGCCAATGCCAACGCCTACGCCAACGCCATCATCAAACCAACACCAACACCAACACAATTTTATAACGTCACTGTTAGTGATAGCCTTAGCGGCAGCGGTAACGGTAGCGGTAGCGATAGCGTTAGCGATAGCGTTAGCGATAGCGTTAGCGATAGCGGTAGCGACAGCGTTAGCGATAGCGGTAGCGACAGCGTTAGCGATAGCGGTAGCGATAGCGGTAACACCAACACCAACGCCAGTTCAGTTTATTATCTAATGTCAAACCAAGGAAACGGTTGGTCGCTATTTCATCAATTTGCAAAATCGATTTTGTTGTCTTTGACCAAAATGCATTACACTAGTTTTTTTAAAGTTAATGCTTAGATTATTATTGTCTAACCAGGAAATAGTTGGTCAGAGTTTTATTGATGTCATAATTATGTATAAGTTTAGGTTATATGTGTATTATAAGATGTCTTTACATAGTATTCTTATAGTTCCTATAGTTCTTTGGTTTTAAGATATTGATGAAAATATTATTATTATGTAACATCAGTGTAGTTAACACCAACATCAACACCAACACCAACATCAACTTCCAAGTTTCACTGTTAGTATTAGCGTTAGTGGCAGCGGTAGCGATAGCGGTAGCGATAGCGATTGCGATAGCGGTAGCGGTAGCGGTAGCGATAGCGGTAGCGATAGCTGTAGCGATAGCTGTAGCGATAGTGGTAGCGATAGCGGTAGCGATAGCGGTAGCGATAGCGGTAGCGATAGCGGTAGCGATAGCGGTAGCGATAGCGGTAGCGATAGCGGTAGCGATAGCGGTAGCGATAGCGGTAGCGATAGCGGTAGCGATAGCGGTAGCGATAGCGGTAGCGATAGCCGTAGCGATAGCGGTAGCGATAGCGGTAGCGATAGCGGTAGCGATAGCGGTAGCGATAGCGGTAGCGATAGCGGTAGCGATAGCGGTAGCGATAGCGGTAGCGATAGCGGTAGCGATAGCGGTAGCGATAGCGGTAGCGATAGCGGTAGCGATAGCGGTAGCGATAGCGGTAGCGATAGCGGTAGCGATATTGATAGCGGTAGGATAGCGCGGTAACAGTAGCGAGAGCAGTAACGGCAGCGGCAGCGGTAACACCAACACCAACGCCAACACCAACAAACGCCAACGCCAACGCCATCATCAAACCAACACCAACACCAACATCAATCCAACATCAACACCAACACAATTTTATAACGTCACTCAAATCAAATCAAAATATCTTTATTCACGTAGGTCACAAAGTAACACTTATGAACGTCAAAAAAAGAAAATGCTTCTAAATTTACATTTACCGCCAGATTCGCAAGGCAATAGGTAGAGCCTGTGAGGAAAGAACCTGGCAAGAAAAACTCACGGCCACTCTTTTTATTCGCCGGTAAATACAATGATTCTGTTACAACAATAAAAAGAGGGCAAGGGCAGTACGTGACCATGTTTTTTTTTTTTTTATATTTGGTTCGCCAAATTGACGCCGCCCGCCTGGTGGTAAGTCGTGACGACGTCTAGCGATTGTGGGCCACTCTCACAGCACACATTACTATTGAGAGTGGCCCTCAACTTGACGACCTACTGATGTGCCTCTTCACGCTCCGCTTAAAGAACCCAGGATTATATGTGGGAGGAAACACGTGCACAGGCAGGGTGTTCCAGGCCACTATCGTTCGGCAGAGAAACGAACGTTTAAAACGTTCGGTTCTCGCGAACATGCTATCCACTGTGTGGGGGTGGCATCTCTGCCCGGCACGAGTCGTTCGGGATCGGAAGGAAGAGGGTGGGATCAGATTGAAGAGCTCTTCAGAACACTCGCCGTGGTAAATACGGTAGAATGCGGCCAAGGAAGCTATTGTTCGGCACTGAACTAGCGGCTCAAGGCTTCCCGTTACCTCCGGACAATCTATAATACGGATAGCCCGTCGCTGCATAGCGTCGAGAGCGTCCAGCAGATACTTCGCGGAGCCGTCCCAAAGGTGAGAGCAGTATTCGACGCACGGTCTAACCTGCGTCTTGTACAGCAGACACCTCTGGTCCGGTGTAAAGAATCTCTTTACCTTATTCAGTATTCCTAGTTTCCGTGAAGCTAGCCCTATACATCTTTCGATGTAGTTTTTATTATTGAGCTCTCGACGAACGTCTATGCCAAGGATATCAAGGTTGTCCTTCATTGGTAATAATGCATTCTGAAGAGAGGGTAGGGGAAGGAAAGGGGATTTCTTCGCTGTAAATGCACACGCCTGTGTTTTTCGGGCATTGAACTCGACCAGGTT
Source organism: Nudaria mundana (assembly GCA_963556515.1). NCBI lineage: Eukaryota > Metazoa > Arthropoda > Insecta > Lepidoptera > Erebidae > Nudaria > Nudaria mundana. The sequence continues at coordinate 12,239,998 of OY748301.1, forward strand.
CTCGGTACCCCATTGAGAGATATAGTCGAGGTTCCTGTCGAGATCAGCCACGAGTTGTTGTTTATCCTCCTCAATCTCTGACCGCCCCGCCACCGGACGAGCTCAGTAGCTCCCGTGCAATGTGCTGTCATCTGCATAACAATGAATGTTCCCGAGGGATAGCATATCATTGATATGCAGAAGGAAGAGTGTTGGTGACAGCACGGACCCCTGCGGTACCCCGGCATTCACTTGCAAGAAGCGAGAAGCCTGGCCATCGCAGAGAACCCGCACTCGGCGCTCGTTTAAAAAGCTGGCAATCCAGCTGCACAGTTGAGGAGGTAGACCATATGCCGGAAGCTTGGAAAGGAGCGAAGCATGCCAGACCCTATCGAAGGCTTTGGCGATGTCCAGGCTAATAGCCAAGGACTCGCCGTGCCTTTCCATAGCCCCACCCCAGACATGCGTTACGAATGCCAGAAGATCACCCGTTGATCGCTTTGGCCTGAAACCGTATTGTCGATCATTGATTAGCGAGTGATCCTCTAGGAATTGCATGAGCTGCTTATTTATAAGGAGCTCAAGCACCTTGCAAATGACTGAGGTGACAGCTATGGGTCGATAGTTGCCTGGACCGGACCGATCCCCTTTCTTGGGGATCGGTTGTACGTTCGCCTCCTTCCAGACCTCCGGCACGAGCCCTGAAGAGTATGACAGGCGGTACAGACGCGTTAATACTGGAGACCCACACTAGACTCCGTTTCGCCCTCACTGGTCCCATGCCTGCTGCACCATACATCGCCCCGGGCCGGGCGGTGCAGCTGCTGAACCCCTAACGCAACCCAGCCTGGGCTGGGTTACTTGGGGGGCTTTAGCACAGCTGCACGGTGGTACCCCCCTGGACCAACACTGTTGTACCACCTGGTACCCACGTAGGGACCGAAGCCACTCCATAGGTACCGTAAATTAATGAGCCTCGTCCGTTTATCAGCAGGTGCGCCACTAGCAGGTGAGGTCGCTGGGGCCCTATAGATGTTGGTAGAGCCCCTTTGCACCCAAAAAATGTGTGGACCAAGTTCAACTTCCAAGTTTCACTGTGTTAGTGTTAGCGTTAGTGGCAGCGGTAGCGATAGCGGTAGCGATAGCGGTAGCGATAGCGGTAGCGATAGCGGTAGCGATAGCGGTAGCGATAGCGGTAGCGATAGCGGTAGCGATAGCGGTAGCGACAGCGGTAGCGATAGCGGTAGCGATAGCGGTAGCGATAGCGGTAGCGATAGCGGTAGCGACAGCGGTAGCGACAGCGGTAGCGATAGCGGTAGCGATAGCGGTAGCCGAAGGGCGATGTATGCTCTTTGGGTATAATTAACCCATAGGCTGCACGTGTAAAACGATGAACAGTACGCCCTAAATAAAGTTATTTTGACTTGGCTAGAACAACGTGTAAACCTACGAGCAATCATGTTCGCCCTAACCGAACAGCGCCCTTCGCTCCCTATCAATATCCTCATTGTCTTTGAGGTCAGAAGTCAGTATGTGGCCTAGGTATTTAAACTTATAAACTCTTTTCAAAGGAAGTCCATTCAATAATACTGGAGGCATAGTTTTAGGATACTTACCTCTGCCCTCAAAGACCAATAGGTATAGGTACTGAATGAGTAATTGGAGAGTAATGACAAAAGTAACGAAAAACAGTAACAGATTGCAATTCGTAAATGAAAAGAAAGTAATTGATTGATTAGATTTTAGTTCAGTTGCCAAAAGTCATACGAAATAAGTTTGTGGGTATAGATATGAAGATAATATACGTTCACCGTCGTAAGCTAAATATGCAAAAGACCAACACACTACCATCACTTTTGGGCTTTTATCGCAGCCGGCTGGTTCAGATGCAGATGTAGTAGGTATTGCTGTCGATGTAGCAGTAGGCTCAGACACAGGAGGCTGAGTCACAGGAGGCTTAATACTTAGTAAATGTTGGAGTTCGACCGCTGTTTCAATTTTATGCCGAGAGTTGTCAGGCGCATGGATAATTATTTTACCATCTTGCGACCAGCATCGCCTGACACTGTAGTGCTTTCTGGCGTTGACGAAAACCTCATGCCTGGATTTAGTGAGGAATTCAAACCACATTAATCCATTACCTTTTAGCTGTGACTTGCTACGCTAAACTTCACCACGACTCTCAAATCGCACCAACAGGGGCCGAGGTATCTCAGAATTAATCCCCAAACGATGGCAGTGCACTATATCCTTTGGAGACAGATTAGAAAGTTTCATTTTTGTGGATAATAGATGAATGATCTTACTGTTGTTGTCCGCTGTGTCGTCTTCAACAAGCCCATGTAGTAGAAGAACCTTTGCCCGGGATGCTATCTCGTGCCGGTCCAATCCTAAAGCCAACAGCTCCATCTGAGATCTCAATCTCTGAACCCAAAGTTTTCCACATGAGGCCCTTAAACTCAATGAAGTCACGGGAAACAGCTGCAATAGATTTGTGGGCCACAGACTCACCACTGGCATTTTTTAAGTCCTCTTCATACTGAGCCATCTTAGTGGAGAAAGTGTTAGATAACTCTTCCATACAGTTGTGCAGCTTCGTGTAAAGATCCATTTTAGTAGATGTGCAGTAGTAGAGTGAATATTGTGACAATTTATAAAGTGAGATTGTGCGGTAGGGGATAAAGCTTGATCTTAGCCTTTATGTAGCATTTAAATGTAAGTAATTTATTTTAAATTAAAAAAAATATCAAAGAGCATTTATTATTTGTGTTTACACCTCAACTACCCTCTTTTTTGTGTATGTGTCAATAGTGGAGTGTTTCCCGATCTCATGAAATACAGTAAAGCGATACCTTTATTTAAAACCGGATCAAAAAGCGACCCTGGTAATTTTAGACCAATTTCAATACTACCTGCCATTAGTAAAATTTTTGAAAAAATTATATTGCAGCAATTACAATCACATTTTAATACAAATATGCTACTACATAATGAACCGTATGGATTCACAAGAGGTCGTTCTACCATTCACGCAGGGCTAAAAAAAACGCTTCTGAAGCATATTTTCAATGCCTGGGAGAATAAGCAAGATGCCATTGGTATATTTTGCGATCTCTCCTAAGCTTTTGATTGCGTTGAACATAATACCCTATTACGGAAACTCAATTATTATGGTATCAAAGATTCGGCACTGGACATAGTTGCCTCTTACCTCATTGATAGAATACAACATGTTGATATCAATGGTAGTCGGTCTTTAGAGGCTTCTGTAGCTATGGGCGTGCCATAAGGATCAATTCTAGGTCCGTTTCTATTTTTAGTTTACATTAATGATCTACCGTTCTATGTACAGAACTTGTGCGACATTGTTCTATTCGCCGATGATACATCACTTATTTTTAAAGTTGATCGCAAACTGAGAAATTTTGACGAAGTAAATAGTTCACTTGCACTAGTTCTGGATTGGTTTACAACCAACAATTTACTTCTGAACGCAAAAAAAGATGAAGTGTGTTAGATTTAGTATGCCTAATGTTCAGAACTACGGTACTAATATTATTTTGAACGGTGATCCCTTAATCTTGTAGAATCAACCGTATTTTTGGGTATTACTCTAGACTGTAAATTACAGTGGAACGCCCAAATATCGGGTCTTGCAGGAAACTTAGCTCTGCGGCTTTTGCTATTAGTAAAGTCAGACAGCTCACGGATGTAGAAACTGCCAGGCTGGTTTATTTTAGCTATTTTCACAGTGTCATGTCATATGGAATTTTACTGTGGGGCAAAAAAGACGAAGTGTGTTAGATTTAGTATGCCTAATGTTCAGAACTACGGTACTAATATTATTTGGAACGGTGATACCATTTTTACACATTCACAACCATTTCATAGTGTCATGTCGTATGGAATTTTACTGTGGGGCAGTAAAATTTAAATTTATATAGAGGCAGCTGATATAGAGATAATTTTTATACTCCAAAAGCGAGCTATACGTGCGATTTATAAACTGAATGCACGAGTTTCTCTTAGAGAAAAATTTAATGAAATAGGCATTTTAACAGTTGCATCACAAAATATATAGGTATGCGAATATTATGTTCGTTAAACAGAATATACATTTATACAGTAAGAAACAGTGACATACATGCAATAAATAATAGAAATAAACCTAAATTGGTTGGTACGTATTATTGTTGACAGAAGGTTCATGACTCCTTTGCAGGATTTGGTGTGCGTTTTTATAACAAAATTCCTCTAAACATTATGAACCTTCCTTTGAATAAATTCAAAGTGGCTGTTAAGACACACCTCCTAAAAAATGCATATTATACTATTAAGGATTATCTAAACGATACAGAGAACTGGCAATGAGTTGCTTGCTCATCACTCGAGCTACATAGGGGCTACTTCTGTTTGAAATGTTGTTTTATTGCTGAAAATCACTTATTATTGTTAAATTATTATTATTATGATATTGTTAGGTATAGGTACTTTGAGATTATGTGACACCTTTAACTAGTAAGTATTTTGAGTTTTTTGTGAATAACAGAGATCCATATTTTTTTTAAATTCACTTGGTCCACACATATTTTATTGTTGTAACAAAATCATTGTATCATTGTATTTACTGGCGAATAAAAAGAGCAACCGTGATTTTTTCTTACCAGGTTCTTTCCTCACAGGCTCTACCTATTGCCTTGCTAATCTGGCGGTAAATGTAAATGTAGAAGCATTTTCTTTTTTTTGACGTTAAGTGTTACTTTGTGACCTACATGAATAAAGATATTTTGATTTTCTTTTTTGATAATAGAGGCCATTTCTTGGATTAATACGGGCACATTTCCTAGTAATCTGTAAACTACTTATATCACGCAGGATGTCACGAGCAAGTGCCAGTATGTATGTACCTAATTATTTGACGTTCAAATGCAACTTCTACTAGGACTAAACCGCTTTCTTAAGAAACCAAAGATTAAGTTTGGATTTTGAGGTAGGCACTTAAATAATTGTACAAATATATATTTTATTTATCCAAACAACACTACAACAAAGGAGATGTCTTAATACGTCACAGTCTCTTGAGTCCTCTACATCAAAGTCTCAAAAAGATGGGGCTTTACTCGTATTAATGTTTTTTGATGTGATAATTTGCCCTTATTGGTGTTACAGTGAAGTATAGAATTTTCTGTGTTTTATCTCAAAAGAAAAGCTTGATTTGAATTTTTTATGTAGCGAAATAGCCAATATTTTCTCAAATATTGCAAAAACGTTAGTTCGACCCAAGAATTCATTTTTGCCATTCATATTGTAAAGTTATAAACTCCTTTTGATAGATATTTTTATTAATATGGGTCTAAATAAATATCTAGCAATAATTATTCATATCTATCAAAACTAGCTTAAAACGCGCTACACAGAGCCATGGTAAATTATGGTTATCAATACCGAAGAACTTTAAACTTCATTTTGAGACCAACATTTAGGAATTGCCGAGAAGTCAAATGGAATGGAAACGGAAAGTCATGATAAAATTTAATTATAAACCCTAATTTTTTGTACATTTAAATGTCACAGTAGCACTTTTTTTGTAGGACTTCCTTCCCCGTCGACTGTAGTCGACGCTGTCATGCTGTTGCTGTCATGAGACATCATTATTTAGTATGCACATGATGTTTGACAAATAACTTCATACGCCTTCATACTACAAATTCTCAATATATTATAGGTACCTACCACAGAAGATTGTAAACGAATGTGATTAACTGATTATACTCGTACTAAGCTACCTATTTATGCTCGCTGTGTGTATGATATCCAAACCATAGTGGAACTACTGAATAATTTTTGAGTCTTGGGCAAATAAATCAAATTTTCATATACATAAACGAGTCAGTCCATCAGAGAGAACAATATTGAAGTTCGGCCCTTTATAGAGTATCTAATAGCCCATGACGTCCAGACCAGACATATGTTGTTTTATATAAGTAGATTTCTCAGAATATGTCCCCAATAAAATAAATTCTTTCCCGAATAGATAATAACCTGCATTATTGACTTTGACGGCCTCGGTGGCGTAGTGGTGTGAGTAAAGTAGAGCTGGAAGTAAATCTTATGCGACTGCCGTCCCTGAGGACCAAGGTTCGATACCAGGTCGCATCATGAGTTTGAATGTTTTATTACTTTTTATGTATAATTTGCATATGGGTAGTTATTTAGAAATATATAGGCAAGTTTTTTATCAGACGTCTAGATCTCATAGCATAAGCTTATAGGTATGTATAACTTATTAGCTTAATTTGGGCTAGATGACGTTGTATGGGAATATCCAAAAATATTTATTTTACATCATAAAGTTACGAGGTACTTTTGTATCTTACTTTAAGCCCGGGTCTGTTACAATACAACTTGTAGGTGCACACTTCACGTGTGGTGACTTGAATTACTTACATTGAAAGTATTGTGTAGTTACAGAGAGTTCTAAAGAACAAAGAAACCTTTTGTAAATAATAGAAAATACACAATGGTAAAACTAGGTAGTAGGTGTTTACTTTTATATAGTTTTCTTTTTCTAGAGATTTAATTAACCACGTACAATTTCATCACAATAACTAAAAACCATAAACTTTCGGCTTAGATACTTGTTTTGTGACCTACGGTCTATCTTATAAAATAATAGGTAATTAAATGTAAGAACAAAATTTAGTTATAATAGGTATTGTTTCTAACGGATTTGTACCTATTCTTAGTTTCCTTCAGGAATAACCTTGACTTAGTTACAAATAACATTCATATAATAGTCTATATAAAGTAGAACATTAATTAATAAATTCCAACTACGAGTACCATGACGTTACATAATACAACCAACGGTTACAAAATTGCTTTTTTAATTTATCTATAACACATCAAACTGGCTTTAGCGGCCTGATAATACACTTGCAAGGTACCCTGACCCTTGACCCTGAGTTAAGCTCAAGGGTCAGGGTACCTCTCAAGTACCAACCAAGATTGGAAGTAATTGACTCAGACGGAGTCATAGTGCTAACCGTTTGAACCATTTACACATATTTCAATCAGTATTTTTTGGCCATGTATAATCATTGTTCGTTTTCCTCATAGGCTATCTGTGGAGTAAAATAGATAAAAAAAAGTCTACCTCCCACTAATTGTTCATTGTAAAAACTTACATCATAATCATAACATAGTATAAAACAAAGTCACTTCCGTGTATGTATGCTTAGATCTTTAGAACAACTCAACGGATTTGGATGCAGTTTTCACCAATTAATAGAGTGGTTCTCGAGGAAGGTTTTTGTGTACCTATATAATTTGTCAAGCGGGCGAAGCCGCGGGCGTTCGCTAGTTAAGTATATAGAACCAAGTTGGTCCTATGCTAGTTTGCAAGAATGTTAAATTGAGTTAAAAGAGCACCTATAGTTAGAGGCACATCATATTCAGAACAGCTCACATTGACCTGACCAATTTATCGTAAGAGATAATTTGCCTCGAAACATAAGGAGGTTAAAGGTGTTCCTGAAAACCCTCTTCATCATTCTTATTGCGGATTCTTCCTATTTTAAGAAGGGTTTATAATAAACTTGTAAGTGTTGAAGGTATAGCATATGAAGCAAACTGCTTTCGCATCATTCTTATGGCAGACTGTCCCGTTTACGTAATATTTTATTATTTAGTATTATATTATAATAACTGGCTATTACCTGCAGTTCCGCCTGCGTGTTATAGCTTTCTTGATCACCAGTTACTGATTTATTATGTATAGCTGTTGAGCGATATTGTATCTTAAGATAAAATATTATAGTATCTTAGCCGTGTACAGTGCCCCTTAATGAACTCCACTGCGGGTGACGTAACCTGCGACAAACTTATTATTTGCGGTTGGTACAGTAATAGAGTCTAGGGATCGAACAGCAAAATTAAGTTTATATACTTTTCCGGGATAAAAAGTACTCAGCGTGGTGCCCAGGATAGTAAGGAATAATTATAACAAGTTTCATCGTAATCGAACCGGTAGTTTTTGCGTGATGCCTGAACAAACTCTAAGTACTATTCCTCATCTGTGGTACTATTCCCTATTCTGTGCTATAAATTTTGGTGGCCAAAATTATGGTCTAACAGTAGACCTCGCGAAAACATAAACATTATTCGGATATTTTGGAATATTTGGAATAACTTAGTGAGATTTTATTTATTTATTAATTTATGTACAACACACAGAGAAAAATAAAACAATAAGAAGAATACAAAGAGAACAGTGAGCAGTTAGTACAAAGGCACTACTAAGGTATTCTTAAAGGAATCTCTTCCAGCAGACCAGAGATGACATGTAAAGGTGACAAGGCAACGCGTGTGCAGTGCAATAAAAATAAACTTACATAAACTAAAGGTGCATTATAATATATACATAAATAAATACATACTGTACTATACTATTCTTAAATATATAAGAGACTACAATATAATATAATATAACGTTAGACTCCAAATTGCAATGGGGGCCTCATATCGGGAAAATTTCGGCCAGGCTTAGTTCAGCAGCCTATGCTCAGGAGACTGTACCTGGGGATCGTGCGGAGTATGGCCCTATACGGGGCTCCCGTATGGGCGGCGCGGTTGACGGCCAACAACTCAACGCTCCTTAACAGACCGTTGAGGACCTTGGCCGTCAAAACAATAAGGGGCTACCGCACGATCTCCGGAGAGGCTGCATGTCTCCTAGCCGGGACCCCTCCATGGGACCTGGAAGCGAGAGCCCTTGCGTCATTGTTCCAATGGCGCAAGGAGGCGCTGGAGCGGGACCACAGGCCTGCGTCTCGAGAAATCGATGACCGGCGGTCCCAACTCCGCCAGGATCTCATGGAGTCATGGAGGGTGCGACTTGAGCAACCCAAGTGGGGTGCCACCATCATCGCGGCGGTGAGACCGATCATGGACGATTGGCTGCAGAGGCAGCATGGTGACCTCACGTATCGTGCGACGCAGATCGTTACCGGGCATGGATGCTTCGGTAGCTATCTGTTTCGCATCCATCGTGAGGTCACACCCCGGTGTCAACACTGCGAGGTTTCCGACGACGACACCGCACTCCACACGTTGGTGGAGTGCTCAGCGTGGGCGAGTCAGCGCCGGGACCTCGTAGTGGGTCTGGGCGTGGATACCCTCTCGCTGGAGACCATGCTTCAAGCCATGGTCTCCAGCGGGAGTAGGTGGAACGCGGCCGTGTCCTTCTGCGAGCAAGTCGTGCTCGCGAAGGAGGCGGCCGAGAGGGAGAGGGAGCGTGCCCTCCCCGCCGAGTTCCGTAGTCAGCGGCGAGGCCGCCGCAGACTCATCTACGCCCAAGATTCGCTCATTGACGCGGGATAAAACCCTACCCCAACGACGCGGGATTGTCATCCCGACCCAACCCCCCGCAGAGACCACAGAGGTGGTCAAAGTCCGCCGGGCGCCACTGGAAATACGTTCTGCTTGTAACCAGAGACGCCCGGCAACGGACGTTAAAGCGGCCGCGGCCTTGGTCGCGGAACTAAAAAAAAAAAAAAAAAAAAAAAAAAAAAAAAAAAAAAAAAAAAAAAGCAGCCTATGCTGTCAAAAACATCCGACAACTTACAGACATTAAAACGGTGCGTCTTGTCTACTTCAGCTACTTCCACAGTATCATGACATATGGCATACTACTGTGGGGTAACGCTGCCGATATTGAATGCATCTTTGTGTTGCAGAAGAGGGCTGTTCGGACTATCTATGGAATGGGGTCTCGGGAGTCATTAAGAGATAAGTTTAAGCATATTAACATCCTTACAGTGTATTCACAGTATATTTATGAAATTTTATTGTATACCCACAAGAACAAAAGTAAGTTTGTGAAAAATAGTGATAATCATAATCTAAACTTAAGAAATAAGGATAAACTGGCTGTTCCTAAATTTAGGCTTCATAAAGTGAGTAATTCTTTTGCGGGGAACTTTATTCGAATGTACAATACATTGCCAACCGAAATAGCAAATTTATCTGTCAATAAATTTAAAAAACTAATAAAAAGTAAATTGTGCCATAAAGCTTATTATAGTATTAATGATTTCTTAGATGACAAGGCGGCCTGATTGTAACAACGTAACGAATTGCTCCTTTCTAAATAACTCTGTATTAGATTTAAGATGAAATATTTTGAAAAAAGCCGAGCTGAGTTTCTTGAGGGCTCTTCTCAGTCTCGTTGCATTTTGGAACCCTCGGTAGAGTCACACCAACTTCTGACGAATCTAAATAATTTTCTGAAAATTTCAAAGATAATAAACGTTACTTTATTTTATTTTATTTTATTTTTTAAATTCTATTATACCCAATATAACTAGGATAAAGAGGAGAGGTAGTGTGCTTTTACTTTCTTTTTAAATAGAGTAAGAGTTCTACAGCTTTGTATGTCAGGGGGGAGTGAGTTCCACAGCCTGACCGCATGAACGGAAAAGGAACGAACGTTTAAAACGTTCGGTTCTCGCGATCATGCTATCCACTGTGTGGGGGTGGCATCTCTGCCCGGCACGCGTTGTTCGGGATCGGAAGGAAGAGGGTGGGATCAGATTGAAGAGCTCTTCAGAACACTCGCCGTGGTAAATACGGTAGAATGCGGCCAAGGAAGCTATTGTTCGGCGCTGAGCTAGCGGCTCAATGCTTCCCGTTACCTCCGGACAATCTATAATACGGATAGCCCGTCGCTGCATAGCGTCGAGAGCGTCCAGCAAATACTTCGCGGAGCCGTCCCAGAGGTGAGAGCAGTATTCGACGCAGGGTCTAACCTGCGTCTTGTACAGCAGACACCTCTGGTGCGGTGTAAAGAATCGCTTTACGTTATTCAGTATTCCTAGTTTCCGCGAAGCTAGCCCTATACATCTTTCGATGTCGTTTTTATTATTGAGCTCTCGACGAACGTCTATGCCAAGGATGTCAAGGTTGTCCTTCATTGGTAATAATGCATTCTGAAGAGAGGGTAGGGGAAGGAAAGGGGATTTCTTCGCTGTAAATGCACACGCCTGTGTTTTTCGGGCATTGAACTCGACCAGGTTCTC